>JAFBJU010005542.1:140679-357386 GCA_016785305.1 Colistium nudipinnis | reverse complement strand
TCTAAAAATAGCTTAGATGCGAAAATAAAGTGAAAAAAGTGAAAAATTCATACTTTATCATGTCGTCAAAATCTTTTAAAAAATGCCAAAAAACGCTTTACTATAGCCTTATGTTCGGCCAAAAAGTCAAAAAATTCAAAAAACTCGAAACTCGCACAGCAACATCAGCAGGGCCTAAAAATAGCGTAGATGCGAAAATAAAGTGAAAAAAATGAAAAAGTCATACTTTATCATGTCGTCAAAATCCTTTAAAAAATGCCAAAAAACGCCTTACTATATCCTTCTGTTCGGCCAAAAAGTCAAAAATTTCAAAACACTCGAAACTCGCACAGCAGCATGGGCAGGGCCTAAAAATAGCGTGGATGCAAAAATAAAGTGAAAAAAGTGAAAAATTCATACTTTATCACGTCGTCAAAATCTTTTAAAAAATGCCAAAAAACGCCTTACTATAGCCTTATGTTCGGCCAAAAAGTCAAAAAATTCAAAACACTCGAAACTCGCACAGCAACATCAGCAGGGCCTAAAAATAGCGTAGATGCGAAAATAAAGTGAAAAAAGTGAAAAAGTCATACTTTATCATGACGTAAAAATTAAAAAAAAACAAAAAAAAAACGCCTTACTATAGCCTTATGTTCGGCCAAAAAGTCAAAAATTTCAAAACACTCGAAACTCGCACATCAGCATCAGCAGGGCCTAAAAAGAGCTTAGATTCGAAAATAAAATGAAAAAAGTGAAAAAGTCATACTTTATCATGTCGTCAAAATCTTTTAAAAAATGCCAAAAAAAAGCCTTACTATAGCCTTATGTTCGGCCAAAAAGTCAAAAATTTCAAAACACTCGAAACTCGAACAGCAGCATCGGCAGGGCCTAAAAATAGCTTAGAAGCGAAAATGAAGTGAAAAAAAATAAAGAGTCATACTTTATCATGTCGTAAAAATCTTTAAAAAATGCCAAAAAACGCCTTACTATAGCCTTATGTTCGGCCAAAAAGTCAAAAATTTCAAAACACTCGAAACTCGCACAGCAGCATCGGCAGGGCCTAAAAATAGCGTAGATGCGAAAATAAAGTGAAAAAAGTGAAAAAGTCATACTTTATCATGTCGTCAAAATGTTTTAAAAAATGACAAAAAACGCCTTACTATAGCCTTATGTTCGGACAAAAAGTCAAAAATTTCAAAACACTCGAAACTCGCACAGAAGCATCGGCAGGGCCTAAAAATAGCTTGGATGCGAAAATAAAGTGAAAAAAGTGAAAAATTCATACTTTATCATGTCGTCAAAATGTTTTAAAAAACGCCTTACTATAGCCTTATGTTCGGCCAAAAATTTCAAAACACTCGAAACTCACACAGCAACATCAGCAGGGCCTAAAAATAGCGTAGATGCGAAAATAAAGTGAAAAAATGAAAAAGTCATACTTTATCATGTCGTCAAAATGTTTTAAAAAACGCCTTACTATAGCCTTATGTTCGGCCAAAAAGTCAAAAATATCAAAACACTCGAAACTCGCACAGCAGCATGGGCAGGGCCTAAAAATAGCGTGGATACAAAAATAAAGTGAAAAAAGTGAAAATGTCATACTTTAAAATGTCGTCAAAATGTTTTAAAAAATGCCAAAATACGCCTTACTATAGCCTTATGTTCGGCCAAAAAGTCAAAAATTTCAAAACACTCGAAACTCGCACAGCATCATCGGCAGGGCCTAAAAATAGCGTGGATGCAAAAGTAAAGTGAAAAAAGTGAAAAATTCATATTTTATCATGTCGTCAAAATAAAAAAAAAATGCCAAAAAACGCCTTACTATAGCCTTATCTTCGGCCAAAAAGTCAAAAAATTCAAAACACTCGAAACTCGCACAGCAACATCAGCAGGGCCTAAAAATAGTGTAGATGTGAAAATAAAGTGAAAAAAGTGAAAAAGTCATACTTTATCATGTCGTCAAAATTAAAAAAAAAATGCCAAAAAACGCCTTACTATAGCCTTATGTTCGGCCAAAAAGTCAAAAATTTCAAAACACTCGAAACTCGCACAGCAGCATCGGCAGGGCCTAAAAATAGCTTAGATGCGAAAATAAAGTGAAAAAGGTGAAAAATTCATACTTTATCATGTCGTCAAAATCTTTAAAAAAATGCCAAAAAACGCCTTACTATAGTCTTATGTTCGGCCAAAAAGTCAAAAATTTCAAAACACTCGAAACTCGCACAGCAACATCAGCAGGGCCTGAAAATAGCGTAGATGCGAAAATAAAGTGAAAAAAGTGAAAAAGTCATACTTTATCATGTCGTCAAAATAAAAATAAAAATGCCAAAAAGCGGCTTACTCTAGCCTTATGTTCGGCCAAAAAGTCAAAAATTTCAAAACACTCGAAACTCGCACAGCAACATCAGCAGGGCCTAAAAAAAGCGTAGATGCGAAAATAAAGTGAAAAAAGTTAAAAAGTCATACTTTATCATGTCGTCAAAATTTAAAAAAAAATGCCAAAAAACGCCTTACTATAGCCTTATTTTCGGCAAAAAAGTCAAAAATTTCAAAACACTCGAAACTCGCACAGCAGCATGGGCAGGGCCTAAAAATAGCATGGATACAAAAATAAAGTGAAAAAAGTGAAAATGTCATACTTTAAAATGTCGTCAAAATGTTTTAAAAAATGCCAAAAAACGCCTTACTATAGCCTTATGTTCGGCCAAAAAGTCAAAAATGTCAAAACACTCGAAACTCGCACAGCAGCATCGGCAAGGCCTAAAAATAGCTTAGATGCGAAAATAAAGTGAAAAAAATGAAAAAGTCATACTTTATCATGTCGTCAAAATCTTTTAAAAAATGCCCAAAAACGCCTTACTATAGCCTTATGTTCGGCCAAAAAGTCAAAAAATTCAAAACACTCGAAACTCGCACAGCATCATCGGCAGGGCCTAAAAATTGCGTGGATGCAAAAGTAAAGTGAAAAAAGTGAAAAAGTCATACTTTATCATGTCGTCAAAATCTTTAAAAAAATGCCAAAAAACGCCTTACTATAGCCTTATGTTCGGCCAAAAAGTCAAAAATGTCAAAACACTCGAAACTCGCACAGCAACATCAGCAGGGCCTAAAAATAGCGTAGATGCGAAAATAAAGTGAAAAAAGTGAAAAATTCATACTTTATCATGTCGTCAATATTTAAAAAAAAATGCCAAAAAACGCCTTACTATAGCCTTATGTTCGGCAAAAAAGTCAAAATTTCAAAACACTCGAAACTCGCACAGCAGCATGGGCAGGGCCTAAAAATAGCGTGGATGCAAAAATAAAGTGAAAAAAGTGAAAATGTCATACTTTAAAATGTCGTCAAAATGTTTTTAAAAATGCCCAAAAACGCCTTACTATAGCCTTATGTTCGGCCAAAAAGTCAAAAATTTCAAAACACTCGAAACTCGCACAGCAACATCAGCAGGGCCTAAAAATAGCATAGATGCGAAAATAAAGTGAAAAAAGTGAAAAAGTCATACTTTATCATGTCGTCAAAATTTTTTAAAAAATGCCAAAAAACGCCTTACTATAGCCTTATTTTCGGCAAAAAAGTCAAAAATTTCAAAACACTCGAAACTCGCACAGCAGCATCGGCAGGGCCTAAAAATAGCTTAGATGCGAAAATAAAGTGAAAAAAGTGAAAAATTCATACTTTGTCATGTCGTCAAAATCTTTGAAAAAATGCCAAAAAACGCCTTACTATAGCCTTATGTTCTGCCAAAAGTCAAAAATTTCAAAACACTCGAAACTCGCACAGCAGCATCAGCAGGGCCTAAAAATAGCTTAGATGCGAAAATAAAGTGAAAAAAATTAAAAAGTCATACTTTATCATGTCGTCAAAATCTTTTAAAAAATGCCAAAAAACTCCTTACTATAGCCTTATGTTCGGCCAAAAAGTCAAAAATTTCAAAACACTCGAAACTGGCACAGCAGCATCGGCAGGGCTTAAAAATGGTCTAGGTGCGAAAATAAAGTGAACAAAAATAAAATCATATTTTTTCGGGACTTTTTGCCGTCCAAAATGTGACCAAAAAACGCCTTACTATAACCTTATGTTCGGCCAAAAAGTCAAAATTTTCAAAATTGTCGAAAACACTCGAAACTTGCACAGTAGCATCGTTAGGTCCAAAAAATAGGGAAGGTGCGAGAAAAAAAGCGTCATAGCATAGCATGTCGTCAAAAATGCAATACTTTAATGCAATAGCCTTATCTCGGCCAAATAGTAAAACATTTCAAAATTCTCCAAACTCGTGCAGTAGTAATGGCAGGGCATAAAAAATAGGGTAGGTGCGAAAATAAAGGTTATATAACGTCATAGAATTGCATGTTGTCAAAAATTCCAATAATCTGACAAAAACGCAAAAAACATGTTTTCCAAAATTTTACAAAAAACGCTTAATCATTGCCAAATCTTTTTGTCATATCATTCAGCTGTTTTTTTAAGACCAGTCAAAGACACAGAGAGCAAAAATCCCTCAATATAAGTAATCTACGAGGATGAGGTTCGGTTAAGCAAGGTAACACAACCTCCTTGTGTGTCAGTGTACTGTGTGTGATGGACGAGGTGGTGAAACCCCCATACAAACTCACCAAGTCACTGGATGGGAACGTTTCCCCCTGAGCACAGGCGGCCGGAGTTCCGTCTAACACGTGACACGTGCTTTCGTCGAGAGTTAAACACTCAAGCATGATTACACATATACCTGTTCAAGCTAACGCTGCCCTGAAATGGATGTGCACAACCAGCTAACGAGTTAGCGTGCCCAGGGCAGGTGGAATATGTACTACAGGCTTGTTACTTAGGCATCTAACATGGCCGATGAAAGGCGTTCATCAGCCACTTTCCCCATGACGTAATTTCACAGAGCGGAGAAGCACTTGCAAAATAAATGTGAACTTTTCCTTTAGTATTAGATTTCAATTGAACTGGTATCCCGTCTCAATTCACACTTTGTTTAACCCTTACGGTAAACAGTGCCACCATTGTGTACATCTGGTAAAATGCTAGTGTGTGCGCGCGTATACACACTGGCGATGTTGCAGAAAATGATTATTCAAACATTTCTGCTCGACGGTTGTGGCAACATTTCCTGTCCTTAGTTTTCAAGCCACCCCTTTCAGTGTGAGCAGTTGCAGGTTTCTGACTTCTATCCATTTTGAACATGCATTTAACTCACACAGTCGGGATTTGTGTAAGATGACTTTATTCCAGAGATCGGCAGGACAAATTAAAGCTTTGCGGTCAAAAGCTGTAGGTTCCCAATAAGCAGCTTGCAGACTGTCACACACACATAACTCCCAACTAATCAGTATAACAAAAAAAAACATCATGGATCAGACATGCACATTAGACAGACGGCCATATTAAATATTACAATTAAATGAATAGCTAAATATCAATAATCAATCAAACTATCCATCCATTGAGGATATCAATTCATCACATATAGGAGACTTTAACCAGCACGTGAGTTGTCATTTTGCAATATTTTCGACTTCAATATCCTCATTTTGATTTGTTATATGTAAAAAAAGAGAATCATTAACAGCACTGGTCTGTCTTTTGTTAAAGGACCAGACTGTAGGATTTATAAATTGTCAGTACCCCCTGCTTATTTTCTGCTGTTGATCCAGAAGTGTCTGTTGCAGGCTAACTTTGGCATCTTCAAACTCTGGATTGAGTTTTAGTGCTTGTTGGAAGTCACCCTTGGCGTCCTCAAAAAACCCTGAACGGAGTAAAATAAACACATAATAGGCATAGGTTTGGTATACGTGTGTAATGCACTGCCAGTCTTGCTTGTTCAACACTAAGTCGTTTCATTGTCTTGGCAGCAGCATTGTGGCTGGCAAGTGTCTGGATTAGTGAATGCACAGCTCCATCTAGTGTCGTCTGGTACATCACAATTTAGTGACACCACACTCTCGGCAACATTTTAGATCCAAGGTAGCAGATTGATCATGACAGCGGTGATAAATGCTACGCAACAAACTCTGACTACTGAGATACACAAGTATAAGAATAAGAACCAATAGGAGACATGACTTATAAATGGCTGCCCAATAAAAACAACTTGTTGAACGGATCATAAATTAAGCCTTTCATTCTGAAAGTCTTGCACGGAAGTTGTGTATAGTCTGACTGGCTGATACGAGATATTTAACATTTACATACACATTTATTTTCATCATATATATGATGTGTGAATATGATTCTTACCCAGTCTATAGTGGACGAGTCCTCTGTTGTAGAAAGGTATCTCAAACAGGCTGTTAGCTTGAATTGCTAAAGTGTAATCCTCCACAGCTTCGTGAAAATCCACCCGGAGGTACTTTATCTGCCCACGGTTGTTATAGGCAGTGGCCAGATTACCAGCTGCACAATCCCTGTGAAAATACAACAGAACATTAGCGGTTATACACAGAGAGTGAAGTGAAAGGACAAAAGTGTGAGAGAGAGACTAGCCCAAAACAATTCATGTCATCTGACCTGATAACAGAATATTTCGTAACACCAGTGGCAGTTCGCGGATTTCAGAGGCTGGAACTACCTGGAGTGCAGGCAGGAAGAGATGAAGTGAGAGTACAGCTCCTCGGCTTTTGTGAAATTCCTCTTTTGAAACTCGGAGTTTGCATGTTCCAGTGTTTGGGAGTCGTTTTCCTCCATGAGCAGGTCTCTGCGCCCGTTCGTGTGTCGGGTTTCTCCACGACGGATGTGACGCAACGCAATGTAACGTCCAATCACATTATAGTGCGTCGCCTAGTAGATCCTCCAAGTAAGCGTCTGTATGAGTGTAATACAAATAAAAAAATATATATATTTAAGGTGTAGGATATTTATAATGTTATTTCCATTGTCTCCGCCTTATATCAAAAACATTAAACAAACATATGAATTTGATCTTAGTTATCTACTAACATGCATTGTCATATAAAAATCACCCTAAATTCACATGTTAAAAAGTACATTAATTTTTTTTTTTAATTTTCCTGCATTTTTCCCAAAGTTCCATCTCACCTAAATCTAATTTGAAACTATTAATTTAGATGATTAATATTAATAAGATCACGATGGATGCAAGATTGATGCACAACACGAGCATACACCTTTAACATAAGATCCACACTGTGGAAACCGTGGACACTGTTTGGAATAATATGTAAATATGTTTTCAACTGAAAGAAAAAGCTCAAAACTTCCCCAGGGTCCAAACATGTGTCGGACCAGTCAAAGGACAGTATGGACATTTGCACAACAAGGGGGCCAACCCATAAGCTAACTGGTGAGAAATTCTCAGACGTTCTCCCAGGTGAAGAGGCCAAGTATCCCGATGAAAAATGACACGTTAAGAAAGCAGAGGTCACTCAGGAGCCGTGCACTTCCCCTTTTTGTGGCCCATTTATCTCCAGACTGCGGACGAGTTGAAACAGATTAAACAGAGAGCGGTTTGACCCCGAGGATGAGGATGGAGAGCACCGACTGTTGACTTTGCCGAGCAAAAATGGCAATAACAGACAACTTGTGGAAAATGTAGCTCGACAAATGGCCATTGCATGCCAAAAAACCTACATTGAATGTATTCTGCATCTCAAAGTACATGTTTACAGTTCACTATAAATCAAGACAAATAAATGCTTGCATGTGACAAAATGAGCTAATACTACTCTATTGGTCATTATATATCACATTCTTTAAATGTGGATGAACTCACCAAAGCTGCCATGAAAGGATTTTGAGGACACAAGGATTATGTACAGTTCCTTAAACACGTTAAATCTTGCTGTTTGCTGAGAGAACTAACACAAGGAGACAAAGTCCACTATAGTCTGGCAGAGGCAGGAGAGACGTGCATCACATACCTTCATCCAGGGGTTCTTCCTCACCGACAGAGCCACAGCCCTGCACCAGTTCACCTTTCACCACTCAACATATGAGAAAGAAAATAGAAGAGTATCATGCTATCTATCTAAACTATGCCTGGGTATAATACAATAAATATATAAATGTATTTATTAAAGAATTAAAACTATTTCAAATACATATAAATACAAAAAGGGCCCAAAACATTTATGAGATATTTTTGCTGTTTTCTTTTTTTTTCTTTAGCTTGTCTTACCTCTACACGGGAGCATCATTGCACCAAACTTCACGTGTCTGACACCGCTTGTCAGAAGTGTGCGAGTCCCATTCATCTTCTTCCACTGAAACCCTGGTGGGCTCACCTCTCTGACCGCCCTGTATGTGTGGTGACCATGAAAGCCACAAAAAAAAGAAAAAAGAAAACAAACACAAAACAGCTGTGTGGTCAAAGGAAGGAGGGACAGGATCCAAACCAGACTAAGAGGTAAACGTTGTTGACTCCTTACCTCACACAGACATTGCAGACAGACAAGCTCTGTTGTCGAGGCGGTTTCAGGCCGAATCATTCCAGAGAAAACACAATGACCCCAAACTATTGATTTTCTTTAACTTCTCATCAGTTAAAAGGTTGAATCAAAACAACAGCACACTCATAGATATATTTTAGATGTCATACAGAATGTATGTATTTTTCCAGGGAAGGTGAGCTTTTGAGTAAAAAGGGGATGGAGGTTAGGCTGTGATTTTCCCCTGACCCCGGACATGAAAGCCAGTTGACTGTTTTTGAGAGCTTGGAGTGAATTATGGCACGTTGTTAATAGAACTGTCAGAGCGGTATCATAATATTTACCTTTCCATATTTACTGAGAAATACATATGTCTCAAAATGTACAGTTATTTGAGGAAGAAAGATATAAGGCCTCAGTTGTATCACATATTCCAGATTATGTCAAAAATGACTTTCTTTAAAAGGACAGGTAGATTGAAAGTTCTAATCACTAAAATATAGGTATATTAATTATTTATTGTCAACATTTAATATATGGCCATTCATTGTCTTTTTTTCTTTTCTTGCCTTTTATAAAGGAGGATTTCATTTTTAGATTTGATTGTATCTTTTTTTTTTTTTTCATAGGCCCAATAGATTCACCAGCAATGATGCGTATGTAATTCAGCATAAGTGTTTTACTTTCACTGACATAAAAAAACAACAATAAACTCTTGTATGACTATTTTATTGACCATTAAATGGATTTGAAAAAACATATGTCGCCTCATAGCATTCACAGACATATGTGTAGCTTGTAACAGTATATAGAGTAAATAAAAAGGCACTATACTAAGTGTAAGAAAGTTTTTGTTTCTGAGCATAAAGTAATTTTTCCAATCACGAGGTAAATACAGTATTGATGCAACCTTTTAAAAAATAACTATATACAATATGCACACATGGGAAAGTACACGTACATAAAAAAAAAAAACGGCTAAGGAGAAAGAATTAAAATAATACACATTTTCTTAATAATAAAATAGTATAAGTCACTTTCACACCAGTTTCTAAACTTTGCATCAGTTGTTCATATTATTGTTAAAGGATACGTGTTTGTGAGTCACAGCTCGTGACAGGAAGTAAATGTGTGTGTTGCATTAGTCCATGGCTCCTGGTGCTGACAGGAAACAACCTTTGCGCAAAGTCAATAAAGAAGAGGTCAGAAGATTTTTTTTTTTTTTTTACCATCCATCAACCCCAGAAAATAAATCTGTCCATGCTTACCACTGTGTCCAGCTTTAAACGCGGCCCACCACGTTCTCCAGGCGCTCTATACGACCAGAAACGTCAGCGAGTGAGCTCAGTCAAGGAAACGCATATTCTTATAAATATACAAAACACACAGTTAAATTACACTCCAATGAGAACAGCGGCAGGTGGAAAGCTCAGTGACATGTGCTGCAGAGACTGCTTATAATAGACGTTAAAACAACAGAAAGGATATGCTTGGCTGAGAGCTGCTGGATGGCCGCCTGTGTCTGCTTCTGGAAAGCCAGTCTAGCTTCACATTTGCACGGATCCTCCACCACCTGCACCCTCACCTCTTTGCCAGGAGAAAGCAAATTTCACATCAGCGTAACAGACATTAAACACACACACACACACACACACACACACACACACACACACACACACACACACACACACACAATACCACCCACTCTACTTTCCAACCGGGCTGCAGCCCAAGAACACACTGAATCAGAAAGAAACACAAACCCATTTAAAGATGCACATTTTGCAAAAATATTTCACATTTACCATAGCCACCACAAAAAAAATCGAAGAGTGAATCATTTCTAGAATATGACCCAATAATGCAACATTCAACAGTGAATAACAAAGTCAAACATATAATGCTCATAATTGCATTTCTTATTTTAATAATTGCATTATTTATTTTTTAATGAATCATTTAGGATGTATTTTTTTTATTAAATGTATTAGTATTTTAGCCAAAAAAAAATGACCGTGTGAATTAATAAAGGATGCTCTTACCTTTCAGGGAACATGTCTTTTTGTCCACATTCAGGATGTAACCACTCCGGCACTTGCAGTGATAGGAGGCGTTGCTGTTGACACAAATGTGTTGGCAGTCATGTCCCACGGCACAGGGGTCCAGACCTGCAGCAAAACGGGGGGAAGAGACACCTCGTTATTACTAAGAAGGCAGCGTGGGAGGACTTAAAATACAGCAGGGTTGTTTCTTTCTGATGTAGGACATGAAATATATATTTCTGCAATTGATTTTATGAAAAAAAAAAAAAACAACATTATTTTTTAAGCATTTGGACTTGACCAGACCAAGGACTACGTAAGTTCATACATGAGGCAGTGATATGGGGGAAAAAATCTAATTAACAGCTGAAATTATTATTTAGTCATATCTACACATTTCTAACATAGACAATATAGAAAATCAACATTTTATAAAAAAAAGGAGAGCTGAAAGTTTAGGGCTACATGGCCCCAAGACTTTGCGTGGGTTTATGTTTGCCGCTACAAGCAGGTTCTAGTGCCGACATCTGCAGTCAACGTGGGGGTTCAGAGCATGAGAAGTTTACAAAACACCAATAACATTGTCGCTGATCCACAAAGTCAAACAAAGACCCCCGCAGACTGTAGGTGCCCCTTACAGGAACTAGAACAGGGGTTAATGGTGCGAAAAGGTCTCGGAGGCCCGTCTTTGTCCTACCGCACAGGGTCTCCCTGAACTTGGAGGTGAGCTTCTCAATAACGCCGTACGTCTCCACGTAGAAGACGTGGTCGTCCAGGGGGACGCTGGCCATTAGCTTCAGGGAGCGCATGTCGGCGCGGTCCACCCCGACCGCGTAGATCTCGATCCCGGAGGCCCGGGCCGCGGCGGAGACCTCCTCCACCTGGTCCTGAGGCCTGCCGTCCGTCACGATGATGGCCACCTTGGAGATGTTCCTGGAGCGAGGCCGGGCTCCGGACTGCTCGGTGAAGGCCTCGTTCATGGCGCTTTTGATGGCCAGGCCGGTCATGGTGCCCGTGGCCAAAGGCTGGATGCGGGTGATGGCCTTCTTCATGTCGGGCTTGTTGAAGTGGTCCTTGAGCAGGAACTCGATCTTGACCGTGCTGGCGTAGTTGACCACGGCCACTCGGGTGGCGTCCGAGCCCACGTCCAGGGTGTCCACCATGTCGGCCAGGAAGATCTTGACCTTCTCGAACTCGCCGGGGCGCACGCTGCGAGAGCTGTCGATGATGAAGACCAGGTCCAGGGAACGACTCCTGCACGGAGAGTCTGTCTCTGGTGATCAACCAAACCATGGCAACATTAAGTCTGTCACTCACACAGAAACATTTAGTCGGGTTGGTTGAGCTTTCACAGGGACAGAGAGAGAGAGAGAGACGACTTTGCGTGATGCACCACACTTGTTCCCATGGAAACAAAAGGACTTTTCTGTCACATCACTGCAGCGGTAAAACAAAGGGTTGTCGTGAAATGATATATTGCATGCCGTGAGACATTCTATACATCATTTCAGCACTGCAAAAGTCCATTGAAGACTTCTTATTGTTATTATCTTTCAATCTCTTTCCTTTGAGTGAAAAGGAGGCTGGATGCCAGAACATACACAAAGTGACATCACACCTGAAGATGGAGACAGTGTTAGGAGCACACACACAGTAGGTCTACTACAAAATACATGTCATCAGATCCCCTAGGGTTTTGTCAAATAAATACACAGTACTATGATCCTTAAAAAAAAAATCCTAGTTCAAACAAATCCATGATACAGTGGCCTTTTTTGTAGCTGCTTTCAACATTGCAGGTTAAAAAAAAACAAAAACAGGACGAATGAAGAATGATTCGAAAAATAAATCCAACAATTAAAAATGATTACAGAAATTTGGGGGAGGATTGTTTTGTGTTGGGAATCAAACCTGACTGGTAATATTCTACCTGTCTCCACAGGACTGACGGTGGTGACGGGGCCGCTTTGGGTACTGACCGGTAGCGTCACAGGAGCGGTGGTCTCCGCCGGCACCGCAGAGGTCACTACCACCGGCACCACGGCGGTCGACAGCACCACCGGCACCACGGTGGTCGTCGGCGGAGCCACTGTGGCCGTCGCTGGCAGGGTGGGCTCTGGTAGAGTTGGGAGGAGGGTGGGGTGGTGTGGCGCGGGTACAGTGGGTTCTGACCTCGTCGGGCACGGACCTTTCAACTTGTGAGGAAGCGGGCCTTTGACCCACTGGTGTGGATGGAAAGCTACAGGAGGAGACAGACCTTTGTATAGGTGGTGCGTATGCCCCGTGAACCTGTGGTGATAGGGCGGCAAGGGCACCGAGTGTCTGCCGTAAGGCACGGGTGGAGAAAGAGGAAGGGGCCGATACACTACCGGTGGAGGGATCCTCGGGGGCTGGTAGTGGTAGTGATACCCTCCTCTATACGTGAAATCACTTCTGTGAACTACAGGGTCACCGGAAAGGAGAAGCGATAGAGAGCATTAGTAGGTGCAAGGACGACAAACATGAAGGCTGTGTAAGTTGACACTGTGCAACACAAAAAAAACAAAAAAAGTTGTGAGATATACAACAATGTCTTTTTTTGCTTTCTTGGGACATATTATTAGTGAAA
The DNA here is from genome assembly GCA_016785305.1 of Colistium nudipinnis. Taxonomy (NCBI): domain Eukaryota; kingdom Metazoa; phylum Chordata; class Actinopteri; order Pleuronectiformes; family Rhombosoleidae; genus Colistium; species Colistium nudipinnis. Next base: position 344,369 of record JAFBJU010005542.1, on the reverse strand, counting down.
GCATGAGTGTACGTTCAGCCATCTGGTTGGATGATTCGATTCTATTGTGAAACAGTCAACAATTTAGATTTCATGTAGTCGTAGCCCAAAAGAGCATCACATGATGTTGTTACACTGTTACACAGTCAACTATTTGAAAGATGCAATATCTCTGTCTAACTGCAACGTAATGTTTTCTTTTAAACATCCAGAAGAAATTGTGAAAACATTAGATTACAAAGAATTTTGCATTCTTTTATGAAAATATATATGGCTACAAAGCAGTGGTGAAATATAGGAAAGTACATTTATTCAAAGTACAGTTTTGAGGACTCCTTTTACTTTTTGTTTTATGTTGCTTTATATTTCAGCTTTAGTACATTTCTGAGTGGAATATCAAACTTTTAACTCCACTACGTTTATTCTGAAATGATCGTACTTATTGTTAAATAAAGTTATTAAATTAATATAAATGTTGGTCCATAGTTTAAATCGCATTACATTGCATTAAAATGCAGATTTACACATTACGTTATACACTTTACTTTACTTTTGAATAAACACTACATCAAGAGTACTTTTTACTTTGTGGATAAAACTTTCCAAATTAACAACAGTTTTGGATGAATCACTTTAACTTGTAATAGTCTTTTTTCAGTGGGGGAAGAACTATTCAAACCCAACACAGGTAGTGGCACAGGTAGTGCTGAATTCCAAATCAGTGTACTAAAACTGTACTTGCAATGTAGTTCAAGTTTTCATTGTAAAATCTTAATTGAATTCAAAATAAAGTCAGAGATGCAAAAAAAAACAAAAAAAAAACAGATGTCCTCTCAATAAAGCAGTGGAGTAGAAATAAAACAGTAGTAGAATAAAAGAATGTACTCAACTATCTACTTATCTGTAAATATATTTTCCAACTCTGGTATTTTTTCAAGGTGATTGCATAATTATTGATATACAATCCAAGAAAAAGGGTGTTTTAGAGAGATAACTCACGTGCTGGGTTCAGGGTCCTGAAAGGCGGTGCACCGTTGTTCCTGCTTTGCGCGAAGCTTTGCGCCGCGGCGAGGTGCGGGTCCGCCGCACCGGGGGGGAACGTGCACAGGACGTCGGTCATCATCAGGGAGACGCACACCGCCAGGCTCCACGCGGAGGACACCATCGTCATCATCATCATCACCGCAGCTGCTCTATCTGTCTGTCTCCCTGCGGCCGCCCCACATTTGAGGGAGCCCCGGCTGCAACGCGTCAAAGCCTCCGTCCAATCCGAAGGTGGGACCTGACCCGCGGGCCACGCAAACAACCTCAGACTTCTACGCAAAGCCCCCCCCCCCCCCCCCCCGCACGGCCCCCCCCCCCCCCCCCCCCAAAAAAAAAACAGGTTAATGTGCCACGTGCAGAAGTGAAGACGGTATGACCGGAGACCAATTTTTTTTTTACAAAATTAATACGTTTTTTAAGTGTATGCTTGACAGCATTTTCCAAACACGCTACAGATAAAAACATGTGATCATAGTTTTCAATCAACGATGGACTTACCCGTCACGTTCAGGTATTTCCATTTTACAACAGGTGTCTCCAGCAGCCACACATATATTCACAATAAATATTAACTTAATCCTGCTGACCAGTTCACATGGGTCAGAGATCCTCAAAACAGGTTAAACAGTCTCACAGCGCATGATTTTAGAGACTATTGTGTCATTAAATAATAAAAATCAACAAATAGCTCAGTGGTATTGTGAAAAGTTTGCATCACAATAAATAAATCGATACAATTGACATTTCACAAACAAAACAAAGTTTAACATATTCATGAAAAGCCTCAATTTGAAAGACAAACTCTTACATGTGTTTCTTAAATTTACCTTAGCATATAATGACATGCACAAACAAGTCAAACTGGAGATAGAGATGTTCTGAAATGTTTATTGAAGTCAAATGTCAAATTTCCACTAGGATTAAAATCATATAACCAATAAAATAATGGTGTGGCTGGTGTTCGATAAGCATGCAACTACCAATGTTCACGAGTCTAGCTGTGTGCACCGGATGTCGCGTGAGAAAGAAGCAGAGACCACAAACCCGTCACTACTTCGCTCGACCATTTTCTCTGTCCGTCTCTGTCCGTCTCTCTCTCTCTCTCTCTCTCTCCCTCTCTCCTTCAGACTCAGCTGGAAAACTATTCACCAGCATTGCCAACACATCAGGGCGACAGAGTGATGGAAAGGTCCGGGTGGTGGGGGCTGGGGTGAACTGAACCACAGCAAAGCTAAATAAATAACAAGACAAAAAAGTGCTACAGACTTCGTTCAAGACGGAGATGGAATAGTCTAGTTATTAATAATATTAGAAGGGAAAGGTTCCAAAATTCAACAACAAGAGCAACAATAAAGTGGATTGTCATAATATTTTTTCTTCATACTTCATATATCAATCTATAGATAGGATGGTGCTGGATTGGTAAAATAATCTCACGCTATTAAATTTCCACATATATCCCTTTTTTACTTTACATTAAAAAAAGGCCAGAGGGGAAAAAAGGGGGCTGGTGGCTTCCATTGCTCTCTCAATCGTCACATTCATTCATTCATTCATCTCACACAGGTCTCAATCTTTCTCGTCTACCTCCTCTCGCGGCTCTATAGACACTCGGTGGAAATACGGCGGGCAGGGGTGGAACAAAGCGTCTTCAGTGGCCTTACACAAACACAGCAGCTCAAAGGGGTGGATAAGGGGCCGATGGTGTTCAGAAAGGGGTTAGTGAAGGAATGTAGGAATGCATATGATGGGTGTGTGGGTGCGTGTGTGTGTGTCTGTCTGTTTTGGAAACAACTGGTGCCGGTGCTCAGGCTGGCATGTAAGGGGGAGGCGGTTCCTTCTCTGGCATCTTCATTGCCATCTCGTAAGTGGGCAGGATGTACTGAGGAAAAAAAAAATGAAGAAAATAACCTTTCAGAGCAGCTCCTGGATGCACGCTGATCATGAGTTGGTTTTAGATTCCTCAATAACGATGATGTGTGTATCTGTATTTTGGTTGCACACTCATCTGCACAATCAGACAGATCTTTAGTGGTTTATATACACACACATATACAGTGTGTGTGTGTATGTATATATATATATATATCCTAATTAATGGTTTATTTACTTATGTCCTAACAATGAAAGCACTGGGATTTGTATATTATGTATGTATATTTAGATGGAAAAAAAATATTAACCCCTGACATAATTAACTCCAAAGTTAAATAATCGCTTTGCTTTATGATTTCGATTTTCGATTTTTTGGTTGGCAGACCATCGGGGTGTGGGGGGGGCCTGACACCTGCTGGCTCCATTAGAGCAGTACACAGTGCAGCATCTGTATCTGGTGAGTGGGAGAAGATGCGGTGAACATTGCTATGGTCCGTCACTGGGTATCGCATGTAGAACTCTCATACCTGGGGAGGGGTCTCAAAGGCCGGGTAGACGGCGATCTCTGGCATGTTCCTGTTGTTGATGTACTTGTAGCAGTTCCACACACAGTTGATCAAGTAGGCCTGCCAAGCAGAGAGGAGTTTGGATTTATTTGTCCATTTATTTATTTTTTATTCAACAGCTCCAGTACCTTTGGTAAACAGAAAAATAGGTAGTGTGTCCTTGCTCAGATCTCGCCGACAGGCCTAGAATATCTATTTTGACTGTTTGCCAATGCCGGACATGAACGAAACGAAACCAACCCGGTGAATAGACAAGATTCCAACTGTGACGAAATTAACGTTTTCACCTTGAGGATGATGAGGAAGGCGAAGAAGACCAGTACGAAGAGCAGCAGGCAGCTGGAGTCCATAGAGAGGAGGTTATCCTTGTACGGGAAATCCGGCTAAGGACAAAGACAACAGTCAGACAATCCATAAAACCTGTTTATACTCCCATCACCACCGACGCTAGCACTGAATTGATGCGAGATAACACTTAAACAGCTCCACGGGGCACATCGTAATAAAATTCTATGAGTGGGGTTCTTAAATACAAAATAGATATGGGAAGTATTTTTTAAAGAACATACTTCAAAAAAATGTATAATATATATATATCTATATATAGAAATACATTTGTGAAAAAGGAAAAAAAAATGACTCTTAGAAGAAAAAAATATGTGTCTCTTGTCAATAGCGTGTGTGTGTGGACTGCTGGGTTCTGACCAGCTGGTCCAGATAGTCCTTGATCCGGGGCAGGTAGGTGAGAGAGCTGACAGCCACCAGGCAGCTCAGAGCAAAGTCGAACAGCTGGTAGCAGAAGAAGGGAATGAGCCATCCATCACGATGCTGGGGAAAACAAAGAACACATGCTGAAAAACGACTCCGCTACGTGGAATGTTTGATTTGAAATAGTCAAAATACACATTGCATTTTTCTACTATAATACACATTGGGTCGGGATTTTTAAAATCTATAAAATCTGCAGTGGAGGATGAAGTCACAACCCCAGAAGCAAGAAATACTTTCAGCGTACCGGGTATAAAAACTTATCCTTGGTTTTTCCTCATTCGAATCTCTAATGAAGAGATTTCCTAGATTGATGAGGCAAAATAGTGATTTGCTTCTTGGGCAGTGACTTTATATATAAATATAAACAGCCTAGAATGGTTGAAAATTTGCAAAATTGAATTTTTTTTTTTTACTTTGTCTCTACGGGTTGCCTGGGTAATAATAACCAATTATTAGCATTTCTGATGATGGTTTGAACACTGAGGGATAATTCACTGGGACACTACACCAACAGCGGCGCTGCATGGGAAAATCTAAATCCACAACTAAAGCATAAATAACCAGCATGCACAGTGCATTTCACTGTGCATTCATCCAGACGAGCGTCTTAATGCGGGTCTGCGTCTAAAGGGTATCAAACCTGCGAGTCCTGGTGCCATCAGGCAGGCCTGTGAGGTAAAGATGACAAGCTAAAATGTGGTGTAGTAAAAAAAACAAAAACAAGGAACGCTTATTCTTATTCAACACTGTTGCCGTTATACCACGTTAAAAGCAATGCGTGCATTCTTGAGGATTGCATGAGCTGACAGTCCTCAAAATAAACCATGTGCTGTCAAAAGAGAAGCATAAAAAGTCACCAAATATCGACAGTGCACACTTACAGTAATGGCGCCATACACCATCATGGCACTAATAGTGAGCATCAGCAGAGAGATGGCAAACCCAACACAGGCATTCTCTGTATGAGACAAAGAGACAAAAAAAAAAAAAAAAAAAAAAAAAAAAAAGTTAGATATGCAAGGCAAAGGAATGTTTGAATCTTTTATTCCAGCGTTAGCCTCAGATGTAAACGCTTAGTGCGTGTATGGGCAGATATGCGCCTGTGATGTTTGAGGCAGCTGTGATTTGCATACAGTGCAAGTCAATAGTCTCCAGGGCATCTGTCTTTGCCGTCGGCTCCGCAGAGCAACTCTGGAAAGCATTAAGGCCTTTCCTCTCCGCAGACTGGGGTAATTAAAAGGCCTGCCTTTCATATCCTCTTTCCAGCCCCATCGCTCACTCTCACGTCCTCTCATGTTCGGCCTGTTGCACTGGGGGAGACGAGGCCCGTGAGAGAGCGGCTGCGGCAATGCGGCCACGGCCGGAATCTCTTATTCATCGGCTCAAGCTGAACACTGGGGGAAAAAAATCAATGGATGGCGCCGTGAGCTCATCTCTACGCTGCTGAAAACAATCAACATAGTGCTGTACATTCATAGTCCTGACATTATTAACTGTGTTAAACATCAACGCTCATCAAAGATCTTTGTCCATCTAACTGACAATCCTATTAACAGTTGATGAATCTGCATGCTATATTCTCCGTTAATCACTTAAATAAAACGAGCCCATCGTCTGCCAAACGTTCACACAGTGATTGTTGACATTGATGAATATTTTGCTTGTCCAACACACCATCACTCTGCTAGTTCGGCGTAATTACGCGAACTTGTTATGAATAGTGCTGCAACTACTGATTCATTTCATCATCAACTCATTCAATGACTACATTCCTTATTGATTCATTTAATTGATGGGTCTATAAAATGAATTACACTTAAGTCTCTTAAAACCTAATCAGATGTCTTGGAATGTTTGTGTCATCCGATTACCTAACCCTAAGAAGTTCTTTTTGATGAATTATCACATGAAATAAAGGGCAGAAAATCCTCGCGTTGAAAATGTAGTTGGAGGAAGAGAGATTATGTAGCAACCAAGCTATATATATATATATATATATATATATATAAAAAAGGAGTGCTTCCTCATAAAACGTCTCTGCAGCCTGTTGACATCCTCCACTGATCCGTGTGCTGTCGAGAGCTTGCTGTGTGTGGGAAGGTCAACAACCCACTGTGGTTGTTTACCCTTGGATTTCGCTTAATTACAGATTCAGAAATACAAAGTGGCCTTTACCGAGCCAACCAACAAAACATCGCCTAGCTAGAAAGAAAGGCACCTTAACAAAGCCCTGTGAGACACACACGTAGGAAGCACTTAGATCCTTGAGGAGAACAAAAACAGAGGGTTCACACTAATGCCAACATTTTCAAACAGCATGTGAATAGCACGGCAGGGTTGTGTTGTCCCTATGAGTTGTTTTGTGAAACAAGTCAGTGGGGAATCTTGGTGCTCCCTGTGGATGAAGGATCACATGTTCAATCTCAGCATAATAGCGGCCCATGAGTTGGTAGGAGGGTAATCAGCTACCCAGTGGGAAAAAAAAGATCAATTTTTCATCAGGACATAGTCAGTCTGCAATCAGTTTGCTCTATGAAATTTATATTGACATCATCAAATGTGCTTTTGGTCCCGCCGACAGTAGATTCAGCGCTAAAATCATAATCATTTTCAAAAAGCAGCCAATGGTCTTTCTTATGCAGATTTCAAAGCTTACCAGACATCCTGTTGGAAGCAAAGTAATGGTCGAAGACCTCATATTGCAAGTCGATGGTGGGTACGTTCTCCGGGTGGGTCACCGCCACAGTCAGCAGGATGCCCATCAACAGGTTGACAACCTGTGGAGATGAAGTAAAAATATTGATGGTTGTTTATATGTCTCATATCAGCAATAAATGGTTTTACTCTTTGAATTGGTTTCAATTAATGTCAGTATAATGATCTACTTTTCCAAAAAAAAGGGCACAAGACAGGCAAAAACCACCATATCTGTATATCACACTAACAAAAAATAACATACATTTCCATTTACTGTCAAGTTTTCATTCTCTTTCTCGGTTGGTTTCACTTATTCACTTAAGTAAATTGTTGCAGTGAATAAAATTGTTTGCATGTCTTAGGAAATCACGTTTTCACATAATGATACAACCAGTTATTGATAATGCACCCGTTACAATGGCTCCATCAGTTTTCGTCTATCCAGGATATAAAAGTCTTGAAGTCAAGAGCCCGGTGCCAATGCAGCCATTCATCTGAGTCTTATTGTTTTGTTGCATTAGTTTTTAATGTCAACAGTGTAAACAGGCCAGGAAATAGTTTGGGTCACAGTGGAAACTGATTTTTAGAGGGAGAAGGGGAAACGTGGCTCATGATTAGTTGCGTCAATTACTGTCCACAGCTGGCCACCATAAAAATAACCTCAGAGGACTGAAGCTTTAAAAAAAAAAAAATCTGTTACGTGATGTGAGGAAATGAAAAGCAGATTAATCCAGCTGTGATTTTAGAAAACTGCAGGAACAAAATGTGCTGAAGCGGCAGCTAACACTCGGGTGTTTCACCAATAAATAGAATAAACATAATTTTAACAACAAGCCCAGGTGTAAACAATCGCAATAGCGGGCCTCGATATTTATGCAAAAACAAACTTCAGCTGGGATTTCCAATCCGTCACGTTAGCATGTCCGCTTTTTGCTATGCTAACTTCTGTGCTATCCACACCAAATGATGTTGAACATCCACAGCCAACTGGACTGGAAAATGATTAACATCAGAAGATTATTGTCCGTTTTCATATTCGTATTTCCGAGGTTATGAAGTAGCTGACACTAGCACTCACGCAACGCGGGCTATCAGCTGGCTAATTCTAACGTGGAGCTCCCGTTACCCGCGTATGTAACGGTTGTTTAACTACAGCTACACAACATGCAGAGCGAACCCTGGAGTTTATGTTAATTACCATTAATACTTTAAGAAACTATCGGATTTATCTGGTTCCCATTGATTACGTAAGTTGCCAATTAAGCTGACTTGAAATAACTGGCGATGCTAGCTTGAGTAAGCACGCTAACCCCACCACATCAACCATTTTACGTACCATGTACCATGTCCCCAGGATGATGGTCCCCGTCCGGACATGGCAGCAGCCGCAGCACCTGGTGGTGTACAGCCTGTCCCGGCTGGGCTTGAAGTGATGCATGTCCTCCACGAGTGTCGGCAAAAACATCGGGAGAGCCGCGAGTCGCAGACGGAGGGGAGGCAGAAAAAAAAGCGTCGACAGGCGGAGGAGGAACACGGAGAAACAGCCACACCTCCACCCGACGACGAGTGGCGCCACAGAGCGGGACCAAAACAAACGCTGTGGCCGGAAGTATGATGCGGAGACACCGTCGCACCTCCTTTCTTCTTCTTGATTTCTTATTAGCTAACAACAATTCGGTGCATTACCGCCACCAAGTGGTCTGGAGTTTGGATCGACATTGTAAATATATATTTTGGACTATGATTCCTGCTTTCAATAATTAATAAAACAAAAATAATAATTACAACGTTTCTTTATTAACAATTTTTCAACATGGTTACTGATATTTTATGTTACATGCACTAGTTCCAAAAGGTTGGAAAATATAAACATCATGAGACGGTTTTTCAAAAGTGTGGCCAGTTAAAGATTATCTTCTCTGTGGGTCTGCTGGCCCTGAATGTATCTGCCACCCTCTTTGGTGTGCCAACTGTAGATTAATAGTGTTGCCAGTATTCCAGCCATTATCGCTCCTGTTACTCCTCCTGCAATAATACCTATGAAGATAAATTGCTGAGTTAAAAAAAGCATCAGGCAGCAGAAATGTTGACATGCCATAGTAAGAAAAGCACAGACAAAATTCCAGGACCCCAGAATTGGAGCAAAAATAAAGACAACATTTCCTAAATGCATGAGCTGTAAAATAATAATCACTGTTAAATTAAGTGTAACGGTGCAAAGTACCTGCAACGATTTGTTGGTTTTCCCAGAATTTCTGGCCGTTTGACACAATAACAGATCCTGATTCTGTGTCTTTTGGCAACAACGAACCATCAAAAATCCAGACTTTACTTTCTTGGCTATCCATGATGTTGGTCCTTTCACCTGATACGAATGGAGATAATTGACAAAGTGAATTTATTATGTTAATCAACTACTTTGTTGTCAGTGAACATGTTACCAATGAATACCTTCATCTGACCTCTGCCCTGAGCCAGAATCAGAGCTTTCCAGGTCATACCCTGATCCCTCCAAATCAGCAGGAAAGTTAGAAACCTGATTTAAAAAATAAGATAAATGATGATGTTCAAAATTGAGAAAGACTGCTGAACCACTACTTTCCTGCCCAATTGTTAACCGTAAAGAAAGCAGCCAAAAGTTGAAGGAAGCTGAAAGGGACTTTCCTTAAGAGGAAAGTAAAGAAATAAATCATGTCAAAGTGCAAAGGACGTGACACAATCCCAAAGGTGTACTGTAACTAAAAACCTATGTTAACACCAGAACAATGTCATGAGTATATTTAATAAAGCTCCAATTAAATGACCACGTTGTTTTTAGTAATAAAAAACAACTTGTTAACTAATACATTCACATTCTGGTGTGTGAACTCAGTCTTGAGAATTAAATACCTCCCCCAATAGAGCAATAGATTTAGCTTAGTGGAACTATTAATTAAAAATGTTTTTAAAAAAACAATAAAACACAGTGACGTTTCTCGATCGAAACTACAGAGACACAACATCAGGAAGTGGGAAAAGTGACGTCTACACTTTTAAAGATGAATTGTGTAACCGGAGTTAAAATGACTTACCGACGCGATGACTGGATGAAAAAATACCGAAGCCAGAAGTAAACACAATCTGACGGGTCTCCACATGTTTCAGAGGAGTCGTCGGAGACTTTTGCGCGTCCTCCACACCCGCTGTACAACCTCAGCAGGTGTTTGGAATGAACCTCGCGTCTCTGCCGCGGAGCATTAAGCCCGCCCACCGCACATCACAACAACGCCACAATATCAGCTTCTCGAAATATTTTATTTTATTTATTATTTATATATATGATTATCATTTAAAAAGGTAACGCTAGTGAGGGAGTATTTCCTAAAGGTGCAGGTTTAAGGTTATTTATATTGTGGTCACTGATGACACACAGCTGATCTTGGCTTCATTCATCACGTGACTATACAAGCATTGAAGAAATAGGTTACATTTCATTACTTACTTCGCCAGGTTTGGCTTATTACAAGTATTTCAGTTATAAATATATATATTATACTATTTATTTGATTAAATAGGATAATATTACACAATAACATTAGATAAAATTCATACAATGGAATACTTGTATTGCAAGTGCCTGATAAATGTATATGGGTGACATCTACATTAGAATATCACAACTCTAGAAAAAATACATGTATTAAGTAGAATAGAATGACATCATGATTTTTTAATATTATTTGGGGAATAGAAAACTGCATTTGATCAGAATTTGACATTAACACTTGTAATGTACAATCTTTTGGACAAAGATTATCATTCTAGTTTAATTCGAACCTCCGACTACGTCATTTTCCAAGACTATTTAAGTTAAGACATAAAACAAAACAGAAGAACCACAACCATGGCAGCCAAATGTTAGAAGAACAGTTTAATCATACATAGTCACAATTCTGCTTCCAAAAATGAGTGTTTTCTTCATCTAACATCTGGAAATGTACATAAGGCCACCTGAAAATGTACATGACTTTGACAGTGTGACAAAACTCATATGTTCATATTTATATAATTGACAATATTTTACACTGCTTTTGCTTACAAGGTAGTAGCTGTTTCAAAATACAGCACTGTTCTGTACAAAAATAATTCTTGTCATATCCTGTGAAGTTACCATGGTAGCAGAGAGGACTAAATGCAGCCTCAGTTTTAGTGGAGTACTTTTTTTTGTTCCTCCTTTTTTCAAACTGTCACATCAGAAAGACTATCAACAGTGGATGTTACAGGTCCAGTACAAATAGAGGCTGGCCTTTCCCATAACAGATTAAAAACAAAAACCATGCCAGATCGTGAAGCCATAAAGTTTTTTTTTTCTTTTAAAAATTACACGTGATCAAATAAAACTGTATACATTATATTCAGGGGGAAAGGAGTGATGAATATACACACACATCAAAATGCACATTTTTGCCTTTTTTCCCCAAAAAAGTGTAAAAGACATCCCATTTACAGCATAAACGTTTACAAATGTACAACTGTACAGACGAAATAAAAGCATCACTACAAATTTAGAGCAAGGCCTGTCAAAACACCACAACTAGACATTTTTTTTCAGTTAAACTAATAATCTTACACGTATTAACTGCACATATACTACATGTATTCTACAATTATTCATATTAAGCAAAGAAGCCATCACTACGAGCATTACAGGTGAATTGTATAGCTTTTGATGGCCCCACCAGCCTCCACCAAGACACTTGCATACCCAACCAAATGGAACAAAATTTATAAAAACAAAATAACAAGACCATTAAAAAAAAAGGCTCTTTCCACATTCCTTTCTTCCACTCTACCCACTAGTTCATTTCATCTCAGATGTAAAAATCTGGAATAAGCTTCACTTCACAACATTACTTTTGACTACTCTGACTTTCAGGCGGTGGGGGTCTCATCATTGGTGCAAGCCCCCTACCCAAAAGCAACAATTTACTCATACATAAAGATGCTATACATTGTTAAACTACTACTACGCAAGAGATGATTATTCAGTACATAAAGATACTGTTTTCTAGGGCAGTGTTCATCTCCAAACTACGAGACAAATACGATGTTACACAAAACATGATAAAGGGGAAAAAAAAAAAAAAAACATTCCAAGGATTAAAACCTGTCACAGCATGCCAACGCATACCCCCGCGCCCACCCCACTACTCCCACCAAAAAAAGGCTCCCCACTAACGTCAATTCATGTATAGATTATACCAGGTTTCACACCCGCTGTACAACCAACCCTCATGCGCTGCTTCTATAAGTTAACGGTAGCTTTCATCTTGCGTTAATCCCGAGCGACTAGCTGGATGAGGGGAAAAGTAAGACGGCTCAAATGGGGCTCAGTGGATGCAGCAGCGCAGATTTGTCAGGATGTAATATTAAGTACCGGAAATGTCAGGCAAACCAACAAGCTGCTGGGGTAAACGCAACGCCTCCACTTAGCCTGGAAAAGAGGAGGCAAGAAAAAAAGCCTCCGCCGCCACCACCACTGGAAAAAACACAACACTACCCTAGACGGGAGCACCAATCCCCAAAGCCGAGCTGGCAGACCCGAGCGACTGTGGCACGAGACGCATAGTATCCACCGGTGGACGGAGGAGTTCATATCCGTCCATACTATGGCGTGCTATTGAAAACTAATCCGCCAGTGGCTTTTGGCATGGGAAAACATGTTTACTGTGCACGGGATAATATACACATTAAATTGCCCAGATTGAATTAGAACAGTTGACATAAGTCTGGTTACAAAAACAAATTGTTGTTGTTTTTTTTTTTTTTAAGGATCTTTCAGTTTAGCCTTATAAAGTCACTTGCTGGTGTTAATTGTAAGAATTTTCAGCAAATGTGTAATAAGATTTTTCTTTTTTTCTACAGAGAATTTACAAGGTAAAAAACTAAATGTACAAGATAATATGAAAATCATTCAAATACATCAATTACATCATTAACAATGGGCTTGTGCTTTACCCAGGAAAAGAAGAAAAGAAAAAAATTGAGCTGTCTGCTGACTTTGTGTTACCCTTGGGGCCACGCTGGGGACCTGCACCAGGGGTGGCAGAGTGGCAGGGGTCAGTTGTCACAGCGTTCTAAGGTGAAATTGAATTGTCTTTTTAGGGTTGTATTTTTTTTTTTTTTTTTTGGTAATTTCCCCTAAATCGGGACGTAAAAGGCTCTATGGCTAAGGAGCATCTCTCACAGAACTGGGGGCTTTGGGGCTCCTTTTTTTCTTCGTCGTTGTGGGGACGTGACTACATGAGGCCGTTTGTGGGTCCGCCGATGGGACCCAGCTCGGATCCGCTCTTCATGTAGTACTTTTCGAGCTTGGCCAGAATGTGCTTTCCGTAGGTGTACTTGCGCAAAGTGGCAATATGAGGCCGGATCTAAGCAGGAGAGGATACAGGTGGTGTAAGCCATTTTGGTCTGTGTCATAATATTAGGAACCACCGAGCGGTGACGCCCGTTAGGTATTTATGCACAGATCCTTTTCCCCATTCCCCTCCCTTCTCCATAGCCGTGTGTGTAGACTCACCTTGTGCATGATGATTTTGCGCTGAGCAGGTTCCGCCATGTCAATCATTCTTTGTACAACGTAGTTGGCATACTGGTCCTTCATCATGGTGTAGAGGGCACTGTGGGGCCCGTCTTTCTGGCAGCACACTTCGTCTATCAGCAGAGCTCTCTCGGCACGCGAGGAGTGGATCACACACTTCTCCACGACATTACTGAGGAGAAACAATAACTTTATTACATGCATACTAGTCCACAACTGAGCTTTGAAGGATCCTCCTTTTCTCTTGTATGGTTAAAAACATTATATGTCCAATTGTACTAAGGTTATTGTACTGAACCAGATCAAATGTTTGATGAAACAATAAAAAAAGCTTATGAAGCAATGTATTGTTGCACATGTCGGTGTTGTGTGTTGCTTGTGGAAAGCTGAAACAACATGAAACTTGACAAGAATGCAAAAAAAACACCCTGGCAGTTTGATATGCTCACTGGAACAATGAATGGCATGAAACAGTGCCAGTGTCATAGTGTGAAAAGGTCACACACGCAAGTTAACCATTAATCTCTCCCAGTTAACACACACACACAAAAAAAACGTTTACCTTGCAAATTTGTGTTGGCTCAGGACAAGGACCTTTCCACGAACCTCAGCCACTATCTTGCTCTTATCTTCTGGTCTGCCATGCTCCAACACGTGCTGAATGACGTAGTTACCGTATTGATCCTGCAGGGGGCAGTCAAGGTGTAAATTCCAGGCAAATAGAGATTAAAAAAAAAAAAAAAAAATTTAATCACGTTAAATAAGTAAATAAATCAGAGCGAGACCCTTCAATTCGATTGGATACTCATGCACTACTTTTCACCACTGGTCTCGACTGGCGTGAGATAACTCATGCAGTTCTACAATGACAGGCGGACAACTGAGTGACACCCCCGTTCGTAGTCTTACGATACCCTCACGTCATCACTGCGGCAGGTCAGACAAGACCGATGCTGCTGGTTTGGATGGTCGCTGACCAGACAACACTACCAACAGCATCTTTGCCCCTTCCGAGATTGGGTGACAGACAGTTATGGGTGTAGTTTTTAGTGCCACAGGATGGAGACAAAAAAAATAAAAATAAGAAACTTGCCTGACCAAGCAACAAATGTGTTTAAGTTGAAATTTGTTGGGTCGGTAATGTGATCTCCAACTTAACTATGAAAGCATTTGCCTTCCAATCCCTTTCCTGTCAATCTGTTTAAACGCGCATTATTTCTTATGAACTTATCGTTTTATCAATGACTCGGGAGGAAGTTAGGTGTACTTTGGAAAATTGAAGTGCTCATTAGTGGCAAACGAAGGGTATCATTCAATTTCACATTAATGAAAAGACGTGCAAAGAGCATAACAGATTGACCAGGAAACGACAACAGAGAAGCGTGTGCCTTGTGTATCCTCTGTGGCATAAAGCAAGTGGTGAAAAGTAAAGAGGGGAAGAAAAAATAAATAAAAATAGTTCTATAGGTTAGGAGAAAGCCTATAAAAGTTGGGAGTTGGAGAGCTAAATGTTAAATCAGATTGTTGAACAGAAAAGAATAAAAAAATAAAAATAAAGGGAAAGAGGAAGGGGAGCACAGGGACATCCGCGAGAGAGAGGCAAATTGCTCTGACCTTGAACAGTGCATCGCGGGACACTGTATAATATGTTTTGGGTGTCATCTCCAATGATACGCCTTGATATTTCTAGATGGAATAAGTGAGGGGGGGGCAGGGTGGATGTTTACATAATCACATGTCAGATGTAATGACAGCTACAGCACAGTTACATTCATCCATTCACTTTACATTTAGCAGACCACTACAACACGGGAACAGTCTTAAAAAAAAAAAAAAAAAGTATATATATATGAAATGTTCAAACACCAAGGTGACATGCGAAATACACATTGACAAGCACACAAGGTCTCGACAACGGTCGATCACAGCTAAAAGACACAAAATGAGGCCGACTGGAGACCGATGTGCTCACCTGGCCCAGCTGCTCAGAGTGTTGATGCAGCTCCTCCAGGATGGGTAGAGTCTGCTCCTGGGTGCAGTGCTCCAAAATCCTCTGGATCACTCTGCAGCCATAAGGGTGCGTGGACAGCACAAACACCTGGAAATGGGAGGAAAGCCAGAGTTTCAATGTGGTTTCATTATCCACCGACTCTTCTGAGGAATAAAGCATTTACTAAAGTAATAGTAATGGTAAAGTGCACGCGCACACACACACACATTCAACTCGATGACATCATGCATTATGAACTCACCTGGCCCTGGAAGGCGTCAATAATAAACTGGAGAGCCTGAGGCTGGACACACTCGATGCACTTCTGCACCACATGGTTCCCATTCTGGTCCTTCACACACTTCAGCACGTGGCCGTCCAGCTCACGGACAATGTCGCTCTACGATAAACGAAGCAAAATTAGGGGACAAAGACACTGGATAAAACCTGAACACAAAAACCTTTCTCAAAAAAAAAAAAAACTGAACTCTCACTTACAATTACCTGCTGGTCTGAGGAGATGGACTCCAGGGCTTTCTGGATCACCCTACAACCGTACATCTGCAAAGCCAGGGGGAGGACATGGCCACGAATACGAGTTGCCAAAGCCAGCTTCTGGTCCACACTTCCAAACTGCATGAAATAAAACATTAGGTTTACTGTATACATGGTAGAGAACTGCTGAACTGGTTTAGATTGTGTGGTTGCCAGACACCAAGATGAAACACTGTCCAAACCTCAAAGAACTTTTGGATGACATAGTTCCCAAATACGTCAGTCATCAGTTGGTACGCTGCCTGCAAGATCTCTCCAAACACCATCTGCCTTTCAGCCGGAGTGGCCCTCTCCAGCTTCTGTTGGATAAATCTGAAAATATTGTGAAACAATGAATGTAGATTAAAAAAAATGCATGTCCATTATCATGTCCAGTTAAAACGCCCCAAATAAAGCTTCCAATGGAGGCCTTTACGTACCTGGATCCATGTTGGTCTTGGGAGAACTCCACCATGTGCCCTGGAAGGTCACGGAGCTGGAGGTTTGGGAAGCGGTTGTTCCTGAAGTCTTCCAGGAGGCGGCTGCGTCCGGACGGCATGACATCGGAGCGGCTGTACCGGGGCCGAGCTGGAGGGAAGAGCTGGCTGCTGGAATTAAACAGACTGGATGTGCTGCCGCCGCTTCGGTACTTGGCCTCAGCTCCAGGTGCTGCAGAAATGTAACGCCCGCTGCCGTTTGTCAGGCCACCTGGGGTTTGAGAAAATGAAAAGTCAGGACCAGATACTGCTGTGATTTCTTTTCCCCCCCCTCAATCGACCAATATTCGTACTCATACGGGTAAAAACTAGTGGGATGCAAAATGGCTTACTATATCCACAACAATACCACCACCCATAACAGGCTTACCTAAGTGAAGGCTAGAAGAGGATCCGTGGGAAGAGGGCAGAGAAGGCGGGGGAGTAAGCGGGGAGTGGCCCGGGGTGAGGCCGATGGGGCTGGGGGAAGAAGAGTAGCCCAGGCTGTTGTAAAACGGCTGACCGATGGGGGTTAAATTGCTGCCGCCGCGTTTGTATAGGTCGGAGTTCGCCAACAGGGAGTCTCTGCGAGATACACTGCTACTGTTCGAGCTGGACACTGCAAGAAAGAGAGATGAACGCCAGGGTAAGAAAACAGTCTCCCAAAACAACCTTTTTTTCCTCTCTCTCTCTCTCTCCCTCCCTCGTTTCAATCCCTAAAGTATTTGGTGCCCCAGTCACTGACCAGATGAGCCGAAAGCTCCGAGAGCAGAGCCCAGGCCCACGCCGAGAGAGCCGGCGGTGCTGCTGAAGCCCAGGGAGGAGCTCTGTGGCGGTGGCGCGGCAGAGGTGTGCGAGAAGAGGGAGCTGCTCTGGGAGGTGTTGGGGACAGACCCAGAGCCGTAGAATGAGCTGGAGGGCATGCCGCTGTTGGGCGGGGGAGCCTGCTGCTGCTGTTGCTGCTGCTGCTGCTGTTGCTGCTGCTGCTGCTGCTGCTGAGGCATGGAGCGGTACAACCCGTTGGCTGGACCGGACATGTTGCCAGAGTTAGATGCGGACACCGCAGCTGATGGAGGAGGAGGAGGGGGGACGGGGGGACGGGAGATATTAAGGTCAGAATGGCCCAGATATTACACAAAGGGAATAGAATTTCATTTAAAACTGACATTTAATTTAAGGGACTAGATAGCTACAGAATACAGTTGAGAATTTAGGGTTATTTTTTTGTAGGGGTGAAGAGGAGTGCGTTTCTTTTTTTTTAATGTATACTTTATTCGGTACAGGGCACATTCCAAAAGGATAATAATTCATACAAAAGACGAAAAATAAACGCATGCCAAGATGTTCAATCAAGTTTGTTACAAAGTGAGATCAACTGAATGTCACACTTTCGTATGTACATTGACAAAATGGCAATCAACACAATATCAAGGCCATAAAAATGAGGAATCGCTGCCAATTGGCCTAAACTATTAAGATGATTTTCAATCTTACCAGCCTGTGCTGCAGCAGGGTTGATGAGGAGAGGAGTCTGGACTAGACGAACTGGCCCACCTAGACCAGCTCTGGCACCAGGGCCCATCACCAAGGCCCCATTCTGGTCATAATAAGCCGCGGGTGCCAAAACCTGATAACCTAAGAGGAAACATAAAAAAGGAAACTAATTATAGGACTGAATATAAAGCAGAGTACTCATTTGAGGACAAGTAAGAGGTTTTTAGTGTCACTGTCTCAATCTCGAATGGCAACGATTATCCTTGAAAGTAAAATCTCCACTCATTGGCAATCCATGTGTGAGGATTAGCCGGTTGAACAATTATAAAGTCGACCAAGAATGAATGAGACTGATTTTTGGCCAAAGGGTGCTTCTATGAGGTGGTCTCCTTACCAGACATTCCTGCGTATGCCAGGGCTGGGTTTGCCGCCGCGGCAGCCGCCAGAGATTCTTGCTGACTCTGCTGGCCTTGTCCGGGCGTGAGAGGTCGCTGGTTGGCCCCTGCGCGCATCACCTGGGAGGGAGAGGTACTAATGCTGTCAGAACCGCATGCTGCCCAATTACTGCATCAAAGCGTCTTCTGTGATTAGTGCCCGCTTGGCTTCAGGCGAAGTATTTCTGTCATGCGTATTGCCGAGATTTATTACACACCTCCATAGAATCAAACCGATAATCCCACACACAGAAAATAACAACTTGATCTTGATTGATTACGTCTTACACTTCATTTGCAGGCCAGAGATTGGAAACTCCTACCTGTTGTTGGCCTGGCCCTGGTCCCTGATTGGAGGCTTGCTGATTTGCTGAATGATTGGCATTATTTGCAGCCTGTTGCTGGAAAAGGTTAGCAGGGTACACACCCCATGGGACACCGTAGTATTGCGGCGGAACCACGGTGGGCCCTGAGGAAAACATTTTGCGGTTACTTCCGCATCTTGGACAGCCGACGAAGAAAGTACATTTTGATCTCGACTTTTGCATTATGCATCAACCGTACACCGAGGCTCGAGGAAAACGTGCAGTGCGCTCACCTGCGAGCGACGCGGCGGCTGCCAGCCCAGCAGCGGTGTAGGGATCCGTGCCGGGGGGGCCAGCATTAATGATGTAAGGGTTTGGCACGAATGCAGGAGCAAGGCCAGCTGGGTATGATGGATTTTTTTGTTATTATAAATTTCATCACGTAATAAATTTATATATAAAATATCAAGTCACAGGATGTCTCAATTGCAATAGGAATGTGTGCAGCCTGACTTACCAAGATGCTGCTGCTGGGCTGCAGCCAAGGCATATTGTTGTTGCTGAGCTGCAGTGAGCTGTTGAACTGTGAGCTGATTAGATCTCTGGAACAACTGGAAAGAAAGCAAACAAAACACAGGCGTCATAATCTGTTGAGCAAACCTAAAGTTAGATCTCCCCAGAGGTCCGTTTTTGTCTTTAGACTGACCTGCTGCTGAGAGTTGTAGTCAAATAATCCCACCGGAGTTCCCGAGGAGTCCACCTGGATCTGGTTCCCGGCGTAGTCGAATTGGAGGGACTCCACGCCGGCCGCCTGCTCCATACCACCCATGTTCTGGGCCTCCTGGTTCTGAAAGTCCTCTTGGGCCTTGTTCTGGGCGGGGTTCTGTTGTTGTTGTTGTTGTTGTTGTTGTTGTTGGAGAACATGGGCGTGGTGCTGTGCCATGATTTCCAAGCCGGCCTGACTAGGGCCCATCCTCTCCACGGCCTCTGTGGGGGACGCCTGGCGGCTTCCAGGGGTTGGACTGGGACAGCAAGGAATGTTCAAATATTAGCAGAATATATGCAATGAGAATAAAGAAACTTTAACTCAGACCGGACTAGCATAGTTTTGTTTACAGTGGAACACTGGAGCGAGTGGCAGTGTCGGAATTTCCATTAAGTTTAAGCTTCAAAATTGCTTTATGTTTGAAACAAGATTATTTTTAAGGATTAAAATAAAAATAATCGTGTTACAGATAAAAAGAAAAAAACTTTCTAGTTACATCTAGAAATAGGTTCCCTTGACATTATTGCAGAAATGAAAAGAACCTACTTGAAGTCTTTGCAGTCTCTGTCCATGCCGTTCAGTAGGCTTCTTCCGTTGGCTTTAGCCGGATCACTCTCCTCTCCCACCTTCATTTCTGGACTCTTGTCCTCTTCAAAGGGGGAAATTTTCTCCTGGACATCACTCCTCTCTCGCCCGTCTGGGTCGGCATCTCCCCCGCCCTATGTGCACACGAAGATTCGTTTTTTTGTGCAGTAAAAAGTAAAGGCCACTTGTAGAAGAAGGACCAATTTAGCAGTCTGTCTTGCACAACAACACCGACCACCTTGGCGAGAGAAACACAAACTATGACTATACAAGATGTTTTATTTGTGTGAAACCAAATTTTTATTCTACTTTAGATATTTATTATCAAGTTATGTTTCCTCCTGCACTGGTCGCACCTTATGGTGTTCACACAAACCGCTGAGGTCATAGATGCATGCACCACATTCAAATTCAAATTCAAATTCAAATTTTTTTGTTCAGGAAGGCGGCGGACAGTACCTGCGCCATCTCTTTAAAAGAGAAATATCCCGAGGAAACACTAAAAAAGGGGTTTGTCTATTCGAGTTGGAAGTGACGCAACAGCTTAACTTACATAGCCTCCGTTCCTGTAACGACCATCCATCTTGTCCCCGGGGGACGAGCTCAGGACGTACTCCACCATGCTCACGCCCAGGCCTCCGCCTTCTGAGCGAGGGGAAAGCACAGAATTGGCCTCGCCATTCCCGTGGAAACTCTGGCCCGGTCGCCGCTGCACCATGATTGGCTGAGACACCGAATGATCTAAATTTGGAAGGGCGCAAGTAAACAGTTATGTGTTTTTAATATAAAAGAAAGACAATAAAAAGGTACAGCTTGTCAGTGGTCAACGAACAAATTCCAACAAAAGCAACATTATGCAAGTTGTATGTATGAAAAGAGTAGAAGAGGAAATAGGTGCCACGCACGAGATGATCCCCATGCATTGTCCCTCCACTCCTCTCCGAGAAGCATTCCTTTCCTTCCGTCTTTTGCCAATTCATCAGAATCCCAAAGCTTTTTTGCAGGCAAAAGCTAAAAAGAAAAGAAAAACACATTGTCAGTAATATGTCAAGAGTGCGGAGTAATTATTGTCCACAGCGAAGGCCTAATAAAAATATAATGAATGCGAGTTGGTTTGTGTCTAAGTGGCTCTATTGTTGGCCATTCAGTCAGAGCAACTACGGTCTCTATTCCCTGACTATAGATGCCTTATAGCTGCATTTAAGGAAGCCTCGATAGGATTATAATCAGAAAATGTTCACTATGTTTGGAAAGTGGCAAATATTTGGGCAGAGCCTACTCACCTCTCCCATGCCCCTTGACTCCAAAGCGAGCGCTTGAAAGTCGTAGTTCATTTCATCCACAACGCGGACCTGAGACAGGAAAGGGAGAAATTTAAGAAGAATTTGAACAGAATTCTTATTTTTGAACTCCATCCAAATAATAATTTAAAAACTAAATGCATACAATAGATGAAATATGTTGGGTTTTTTTTTATTCTGCACATAGCAGCATATAACAGCTTAATATGTGGTCCAATGGATTTTTCCTCTATTTTACTTCCAATATTTCGGTTACATGGATAGCAAGAAGAGATTTCAATAGGCCCCTCCGCTGATGTGGTAGTCTCAACTGAATCAGAGCACTGGCCAAAAAAAAACAACCCACAAGCCCACCTTGGGGCATTTGGCAATCTGAATTTTCACTTCATCACCACAATATTACACAACACGGGTTGTTGCTTTTCCCAAAGTACCCTCAGACATTAGCAAGAAGAAAAGTGAAATGCTGACAGACAGAGTGAGCGCAAAAATGCCGGTACTGTGTGCCAAACTAAGCAAGACAGGTAAAACTTGGTTTTAAGTTTCCCATCCTACCATTACTACCTGCCAATGACATTTTGCAATAGTCAATTTCTCTTAATTATTTTCTAAGAGTAAACATTTTGCGTAATTCAGTCTTTTTGAACTCACCATCTGTAACAGACACCATCTTTGGCTATTCAAAAAAAAATGTCCATTTCATTTCTGCAGTGGACGCATTGAGAGATAATCATTAATTGATTTCCTCTGCGGCTGCATAACATGTTATACCAGCCCTCACAAACCCTTGCAGGTTAAACTGGGCTGACAAAACATTAGACGATTCACTCCATTAAAAAAAAAAAAAAAAAAAAAGTTTCCCTTCCAGACACACCTCCTAAAAGTGCAACTTAAGAGGCTATAATCAAACCGATAATACAACTCTTTACAAAACTGACCGATTTTACTTTCTAGATTATTATTTTTTTAATTAATGGACACATTGTTTAGTATAGCAATTTAAGATGATCCCCCAAAATAAATAACACGACTCACTTTTCACACTGCAAATAACAAGGCTGTGCATTCCCTTTAAAAATACAGTAATATTGCCGTTTTAATATTCCTTGGATCATATAGGTGAGCTGTCCATTGTGTACTCAACCCTTCACCTGGTACGCTGCACTCCAGACCAATAAACTCCATCAGCTTCTGATATTCTCACATGCTCCAACTTCAATAAAACAACCATAAAAGAAAGGGTGATTGATGGATGGTGCCTGGTGTAAATCCCCATAGATTAACAGAGCATATGAAAATGTGACCCGTCAACGTGAACAAGAGGCTGTTCCTGTTTCAGCTCGATTCCAAATTATGCGACTTAACACAATAGGAAGCTACGAGTACAGACCCATTAATCAAGTGGTTAAATATGCAAGTCCTTGAATTCAGGGCTCAAAGAAAAATTTGTGAAGGCTTCGTGACGAAGGATTTTACCTGGTCGACGTGATTGGCATCTCCAGTGGGCCAGCGGTGTTTGATGGGAGTGCAGCCCACGAGCTGCTCACCGGGCTGCCTCTGGAAGAAGTAGCCCACGGTGGCATCATCCTGAGATCGTCCACTCATCATAGGCTGCGGGGTACCTGGGGCAGGGTGGGGGACCCTCTCCATGCCCTGTATATGTGGGCCTCCGGGAGGCTGTCCAGCTCCTCCGACCGAGGCTAGAGGCACTCCGCCATGAACTCGGACAACTCCAGCCTCAGGAGCACCATTTGCATGCAGCATCCCACCTCTCGTCTCCTGCCAGGCCACGTCATTCATACCTAGGATGCTGCATGGAATGCTCATTCCACGGGAAAGCCTGGAGAGAGGGAAAAAAAAAATTCTCGTAAAACAGTGAGGGCTGTTACTCAAACTAAACCGTGTTACATATAGAGGCACAAACACACAGAGATCATTTCAACATGAATATGCAATCGTGCCGAGGGACACTGTCCTCTTATGCCAACCAGCATAATAACATTTACTGACTTCGGAGTCTAGCAGGGTGTCAAGATACATGATTTAAGTGAATGTTGATACATACCCTGAAGTAAATAAAATATCTACAGTAACCGCAGGCTGATGTTTTTTTTAGATTCAGAAAGACTAACTTATCTGAGGGCCTTTGGACAAGCTACTTTTATTTTTTAATAGATTTACGGAAAATATAGAGGACAGACTACATGGACTGCATCAACTTCATTTTTTTTTTTGTTTGTCTGGGTTCAACCGATATTAATTCGAGGGTTTGGTTGTCCTGCGGTTTAGAAATGATAGATCTTTGCTTAAATGTGCTTAACCCTTAATTAAGGTGACATTCCATTCGTCGACCGTGTTGACTTGCAACAGGCTTCAGTTTATATCAGAACAAGTATCTGTCAATGATGTTAGCTTGTGATAACAAGAAAGGGAGACGGGTAACGTTTGTTAGCCTGGTGTTAGCTGCCGACCATGAAGCTAACGTAACGCTGCCAATAATCACACATTAACATAACCATACGGGGACTGGCAGATAATCAGCGGCCCAAATTTCCGCCACATTGGGACAATGCATGACTTTATAATCAATGACTGATCTAAAGCTTTACATAAAGAATGACCAACTAGACGATGTGTCCAACTGACATGCAAACCCAGCTAGCTGGCTAAACTAACTAAGAATGCTAACCTAGCCAGTGAGTCCGCTGCCCATAAGGAAGATAATCATGCTGATTTGATCTGGGATTAACGCAATACTAGAAAAAACTGGTTAATCATTACTTTTTCTTACTCTTTGAGCACATCAATATCCTTGCTTATTCATATATTCCCACTTTTGTAATCGAACATTATCAACTAGCTAATGCTACAATACAGGAGTGGGCATTAGCAACATCCTGAGCTAACCAGCTACGGCTAACTGCAACGGGCCCGCTGAGTATTATTGCTAGACATCAAAGTTAAATTCACAAAATTCACTTTGTAATACAGCAATATGTTCGACCGACGCCCTTGACTAAAAGCAACCTACTCGGTTTTAACTGGAAATTACCACAAGGACAAACAATAAAAAAAATAAAAAAAAAACCATCAAAGCTAACGTGGGAGCTAGCAAGCGCTAATTGCCAAGTTGGGAGTAGTGTGTGTGTTAGCTAAAACATTAAGCAAACACTCAATGGCTAAACAACATGGCCCCCCTTCAAGTTCCAAACAGAGGGGCCTTAACCGCTAAACAAAAGGGGAAACACTCGCAGCACCGCAGCCGCCTGGAAAACACGCGCTTTTCCGACAGCTTCGGCTTTCGACGCGCACAAAGAAAAGAGGCGATACTCACGCGTTGTCGTGTCGAGAGCGGGTCTGTGCTTGTTGCACGCCGTCAACCCGAGTCTATATTGTTTTGTTTCCTTGGAGAGAGCGGTGATTTAGCACGGCTTGCTTAGTCCGAGCTAAGAGTTCGCCTCCGCCACTGCCCCCTCCCTGTAAATAGCGTGAACTGCTCACACATGCGTACAACAATGTCCGCGGAAACGCTACACAATACACGTGAAAGGTGTAACACACACACACACACACAGACAGTCGCTTTCATGTGGATTTGGCGTTATTATTATTATTAACCTGTCGTTGATTAAATTCAAATATATTATTCATCATCGTTTTACCACTAAATCCCACACTGCTGTTGGATTAACCATTAAAACCCGTTATTTTTTGGGGGGGGGGTTAATTCATTCTAAGAACTAGGTGGAGTCAGAAACATAAAGTACCAAACGCTAAAAGAATGTTTCCGGTGGATTTTTTTTTTTTTTAATATGCTGATATGCAGAATGGGTTCACGGTTAAAGAGGCGTTTAGAACAAAAGAAGAAAAAAGTCCCGTCATATGTCATCGGGCAGTTAAATGTTGGGTGATATTTTTAAGGCTGATCCTGGGTCGGGCGGATCCTCGTGCTTCATGACCCTCCTTCTACATAAGGAAAAAGCTGTGGGATCCAATCACCTCTTCCATTATAAACCGTGATCTCACCCCCTATTTCCGATTGGGTTGCTATATTTAGGAAAACCACCCTTTGCTTTATAAAGAGCAGTGGTTGCTGGTAAAGGGGCTGTGGATTTAGGAGACGGACGACTTCCGCGACAAGTCCGCCCGTAGTCTCGCGCAGAGGGGTGTATGCGTTGGGAGAGGAGCACGGGGGTGACGGCGGTGCTTATAGATGCTCCACGGCCATAGGGGACAAAGGCAGGGATGGCAGACATACGCAAAAAACTTGTGGTGGTGGGTGACGGCGCGTGCGGGAAGACGTGTCTCCTGATCGTCTTCAGCAAGGACGAGTTCCCCGAGGTGTACGTCCCCACCGTGTTTGAGACCTACGTGGCGGACATCGAAGCGGACAACAAGCAGGTCCAGCTGGCGCTGTGGGACACGGCCGGACAGGAGGACTACGACCGACTGCGGCCCCTGTCCTACCCGGACACGGACGTCATCCTGATGTGCTTCTCCGTGGACAGCCCGGACTCGCTGGAGAACATCCCGGAGAAGTGGGTGCCCGAGGTGCGCCACTTTTGCCCCAACGTGCCCATCATACTCGTGGCCAACAAGAAGGACCTGCGCAACGACGAGAATGTAAAGAACGAGCTGTCCCGGTTGAAGCTGGAGCCCGTGCGCGCGGAGGACGGCCGCGCCATGGCCACGCGCATCGGCGCCTATGACTATTTGGAGTGCTCGGCCAAAACCAAGGAGGGGATATGGGAAGTGTTCGAGAGCGCGACGCGAGCCGCCCTACAGAAACGCACCACACCGCCGACCGGTTGTCTCAAATGCTGCGTGTTAATGTGAGGCCACCGGGGAGGTCTGTGGAAGCACGAGGGGGCCGGGACGGGGCGCGAGCCGCGCCGGGGCGGTCAGTGTCTGGACGTGTTCGGGTGGCTTTGGATGGCCCCTGGTAAAACGTTGTTTTGGACACACTGTGTGATCATCCGATGTCGGCCTGTGTTACGACGCACTGGTTACAGTGTGTTCTTTGTGGTCACGTGACCCCAGTCTGACTGGTGGACGGACCGAAAGGACAAATCACAGCACAGCAGCTTCGCCCCCCTGTCCCGGGCCAAGACTTTTTATTTCTCACACTTTGTGTTTCAGGCCACTGCCTTACTGCCAACTTTGTGAAAAGCAAAGCAGTGAAAAAAGATTGCACTCGTTATTTATGTCCACTTTGTATTGTACACTTACTGTATTGATTGTGGGATATTGCACAGCATCTTTTACTTTCTGTGAAATACAGCAATATTACAGGGAGTTAAGATCTGTGGGTTTTTATTCAAAACCCACAGATCCGCGTAAGGATTGCAACAGAGCTCAATATATTCCCATGTTTTAGGAGGTTTTTGACAGAAAGACACAAGTTAAGGCCTGTTAGCCAACACGACGTCCAACTCAACAGTATATTTAACACGTTTCCTCATCGTTGTTACACAAGTCCCATTTTATCACAGATCTTGGAATATTGGATAGTATTGCGGGGGAAGAAAGGGCTTATCATAATGTCCAGTGTGGTTTGTGTTGTGTGAAAATGGGCAAGCAACAATGTACTGCCAGAAATGATATATTGTTTTTCTTTTTGTGCTTGCATAGCATGCTGCTATCCTACACTTTCTGTTTGGCGGTGGCTACCGTGACTGTTCTGGGAGAATAATGATGAAATGTGAGCTTTTTTTGCATGGATTATTAAAAACCACTGAAGGAGGAACGTACACAACGTACACCAACGCACAATGTCACCTGGTAATTGTAAAGTGGGCAAACAAAGGGGAACTGTTATTTGACTCATCACCTCAACGACAT
The DNA here is from genome assembly GCA_016785305.1 of Colistium nudipinnis. Classification (NCBI taxonomy): domain Eukaryota; kingdom Metazoa; phylum Chordata; class Actinopteri; order Pleuronectiformes; family Rhombosoleidae; genus Colistium; species Colistium nudipinnis. Next base: position 317,131 of record JAFBJU010005542.1, on the reverse strand, counting down.
TATTGAATATCTCACCACATTTCGGAAACATTTCAAATCCAGTCTGAGCAATAACACACAGTCTGCCATATTTCACCTGACACTAATGCTCTGAAGATCTGCTCGACATCTTCCCTTTGGCTTCAGCTTGAACCAGACTTATGCAGGCTGATATTTCCAAGAGGATAAAGAGCATGTGAATCCATTAAACATGTGACTGTGTTGCTCCGTGATACATGTTTTCTGGAAAAGTGTCACGAAAGGAAGGGTGTGCTGCATCTGAGCTCCGAGGGCCGCCCGAACACACTCTCACATGGTATAGAATCACGGGAAGATAATTACACATTTCAATGGAAATGTATTGTGTTATAACCACAATCTTATAATATAACGACACAATCAAAAGGGTATCCCTTTGACTAAAACAGCAGATCAAAACTAGACACGTGAAGTAGTCTTATTTTTCCAAGCTGTAACAATTTTGTCTGTCAAGCGAAAATGTTGAGACAAACGCACAAGTCCACGTTTGAGTCTTACCTACGTGAATGTACCTCAAATGTATCTCGTCAGAAACTTTGTCGGAGCTGTAAAGGTTGAGAAAGAAAGTGTCAGCTATAGTTTTCATTTGAGTACAAGGTTTGATCTGTGTTCCTCACACAAGTGTTGTGTAACCGTCCTCTTTTTATAAGGCGACCATGAACATCAATTACAGAGGCACTGAAACCAGGGATGGGCTGTGACGGACAGGAAATGCGAGTTATTGTTTTAATGGAAACTGAAGACCAAAGGAGATTGTTCAATGAGTCATTTCTTTTGGTCTAATAATAGTACAAAAATAAATCAGAGCTCAAAAAAGTATCTTTTAAAAATCCAACAAGAGTAATGACGGAGTAAAAGTCACATTCTTCCCTGCCTTCTGTTGCTGGGATTTTTTTTTGCTGACTTACAGGGCAGGAATGCATTGTGCGGGCTTGGTTCATTTTCCCACACTGTGCCCCCCCCACCCACCCCACCCCTCTCCCATGTGCCTCTAATTTATTATTCACTGACCAGACAGTGCAGTTTCCATCTTCTTTAACTAAAGAACCACAGGGAAGAAAAATGATCCAATATTTGTCAAACCTGTCTTTTTGAATGCGCTAACCTCATTAACGCAATACTTTCTAGGTTTGAAAGCGATGGCAAGCCACAGGAGCATTTGCAAGGACAACCAACGTAGAATGTAAGGGAACAAGTGCTGCTGTTGTGGGAAAGTCAATAAAAAAAAAAATCAATGCGTGTCACTATCTCCACTTCTCCATTCTTTTGGCTCATTTTCTAACACACAAATCCCAGTTGTTAGTGCAACTACCATTATGTTGAACTATGTACACTAACTGACAATATAGTAATGTGGTAGATTATTTTGGCCGGATACATTAAGGTGGTGAAGTTTGAGGCATACACTATATATGATTTTACGATATACTTTTACTTGGATACCATAGCTTTTACTGATAGTTTTGTACTAAAGACTTTCAACATTGGACATGCAACATATTTTAACAACTTTACGTCTTGTTGTACATGAAGAAAAGGCCTTACGAATCATTTTAACTTTCATCTATTAACTGCTTTTCATTTCATGTGTGAACACATTTTAGGTATTGGCTCTTTACTACTACTTGTTAACAACCGATATCACCATTAAAAAATATTCCAAAAAGCTATCTCTTTAGACGTTAAGGGAAATGTAAATGACATGTTATGAGTCTTTGCTTAAGCCCACATGGTGTTTATTAAATAGTACAAGATGCAAAGAAAAACAGTAAGATCACAACAGCCTGTAGTCTACTGTGAAATAACAAACCCAATTAATACTTTGAAAAAAAAATAGTCGGCATTGTCGGCATGCAGTTTTGCATTTTCTTTTTTGTTTAGAAGAGATGTACCTTTGTCCTGATAGTTAAACAACAGATACAGTAAATACAATGTTTATATCTTTTTTTTTCCTGTAGTTCACTCCAATTTCGAAACACATGGTAAAGAAGTGTCAATCTCCATCTGTCTGTCACTTACTCTCATTTTAGCTTGTGTAATGCATTCAGTTTGACCAGGACTTTGTGTCAACTTAAAGCTGTTCAGGGGGATTGGCGCTTTCACAGATTCAGATATTCCAGAAAAATTACGTATTTCTGCATGACGGAACTAGAAATGCTAGTTATCCACTTGAGAATGTCAGCCAAGAGAGGGGAGTTAATGAAATCACGGTATACTTCACTGACAAAGGCAGGGGCCTTCAGAGATTTGAGGGGCTGGAGAAACCTCTCGTTTAGTTCATTAATATTCAAATTTCGAATGGCCTCCGCGTATACGTCGGCGACATAACCAGTAGCGCGCTGGTAGAACTCCAGCCCAGACATTTCCTGCCCAAAGATTTGGAACTTGGTCTCGCTCAGGAACTTCAAAATGGCCTCAAAAACAATAATACCTTGCTTTTTGTACGCTTTGAGCATCGCCGCGGTCTGATCATTGGCGGACGTCATGACCTCGGAAAGATTGACTGCTGCGAGGTCGTCGACGGCCCTCTTGAACACCGCTTTGCCGCGCACTGCCGCGCGCTCAATGGAATCCCCGAGCTGCTCTGCATGTTCGAAGATGTTGTTATATGCCCCGACAGCCTGACCTGATACCATCCCCATCACCGGGGACGCCCGCTCCTTCAGTCCCTGCATCACGTCGAGGGGCATCCTCATATCGTAGGTGGTCTGAATGTTTGGCTTCACAGCGCTCATCTTCACGGCCAAGATGTCGACATCGGTGTTGGGCTCGGACTGTAGGGGAAAAAAAGATAATAGAAAAAATAATAATAATTAGCACCAAATAAATACACATTTTCGCATTATCGCAATCTATGGGTGTGTTACAGGGAAAGTGTAGGCGATAAAAGCTCTCTCACCGGGTAGCGACCGTAGAGTCTCGCGTTGATTTGAGCTGGCTGCCTGATCTGCATCTGAACCGCGATGTGCCCTGCAGACGGAGAGGTCACAGAGACGACCAGACCCTTCTGGGGACCGGCGGTGATCTCTTGGTAGATTTCCACGGTGTCCTCGGGTAGCTTGAACTTGGCCGCGTTGCCGATGGAGATTTCCACATTTCCGGTGTTCAAGATGACCTGGCTCTCGTGGGTTCCCTCCACCATGAGATGTTTGACGTAGAGGGAGAAGCCTACCTTGACTCCATCGGCTTTGTCCATGTTGCCGTTGATCTGAAACCATCCGTTCAGAACCTCAAATTCGGAGGAGGAGGAAGCTTCCACTTTCATCACCACGCTGTCCTTGGTGAGGAGGCTGGCGTCGGACTTGAGCGCGATGACGGCGGTTTTCATGGAGAACTCGTGGGTCAGGTCGCCCATCATCGGGATCCTGATGCTCTGGATCTTCGGCAGAGTGATTTTCGGGAGGGTCAGCTTGCTCATGGCGGACGGAACGTGCAGAGCGGGCATCGTGATCAGACTGAGGTCGGGCAGGGGAATGGTGAAGGTGGACACCTCCACATTCATCACTGGAACTCTGTAGGCGGGCACTGTGACGGTTTTGGGCAGATCGATGCTGTATTTCTCATACTCTGCCTTGGCTCTGTTGTAGGAGGTGGCGAGGGCGGCGGCGGCCTTGTCCTTGCCGATGAGCACTCTCTTGTGCAGCGTCTTCATGTTGGTGTTGAGGACGTCGATGATCGGTTCCACGTTGACGTCGATGGTGATCACCTCGGGGTTCTTCTTATACCTGATCTTGGAGTTCATGTCGAGGGTCTGCTGGGTGGTGGTCAGCAGGTGGCTCAGGCAGGTGTCTTCCCACAGGGAGAAGGAGTCCACTCTCGGTGTCTTCATGTTGGTGAACGGCACCTTGATCTCAGGGATGGTGATGGTCTCCTTCAGCATGTCCAGATTGGCCTCGCCGTTAATCTGGGAGAACGCACGGATCTCCTCCTCCTCATTGGCCAGGGTGAAGTAGTGGGAGTATTTGTACTGGTTGAATCTGGCCACGCCAGTCCAGCTAGATTGCTGCACCTCGGAGTTGAGGGTGAGAGCAAAGTCGTTCTGGAGATCCACCTTTCCAGAGAGCTTGAACGGAAGCGTCAGCTTGGCGTTTCCCTTGTTCTTCGTGTCGAGCACCAGCTCGCCGGGTGTGAGCAGAGCCAGGGCAGAGCTGGAGAGGGTTCCCTCCACGGCTCCGGTCAGCTCGGCAGAGTGAGAGGCAGCGAAATCCACTTTCATGTCTTCCAGCTTGGCCTGGAACTTGAGCTCAGCGACACTGTCCTTCAGGAAGGGCGCCTCCGTCTCCAGCTTGGCCTCGACGATCACGTGCCGGAAGATGCACACTTCGGCCACCACGTTGTGGGTCATCTTAGATTTGCTGCATACCGTCTCTCCGGTGGACGTCACTTTAGCCGTGTGGAGATCCATCACCAGCTCCATGTCGCTCTTGTGGGTCGTCTCGTCCGAGAAGTCCTGGACTGCGTACTTTTCACTCGCCAGATTCTTGAGGGTCAGACGTGCGGTGCCGGCCTCCAGCAGGAAGACGGTCTTTTGATTCACCAGTGATTCGGTGAAGATGTGGAGGGCTGGCATGTTGAGGTTGTGTTTGTAGTCGGTCTCCACGGTGGCGGAAACTCCATTTTCCATGGCATAAAACGCCCTGTTGACCAGCTCGGCGGCGTAGACCTGAGTATCGACCTTGGCGGTGGTTTCGGCGGAGGCCTGAGCTGACAGGCCGTAGAGAGTCACGGTGCCCTTGTGATTCAGCGTGAAACAGGACTGGTCGACGTTGATGTTCTCGGAGATGGCCAGACGGCTCATCTTGGGCAACGCCAAATGTGCACCGGCGTCCATGGTGAAGTCGAGGATCCTCAGAGTGGATGTGGCCTGGGAGTTGATGTTAACCTTGAACTCGGGCGTGGCCGATGTGGTCGTGGTGTTCTCCAGGTCGGCGGTGGTCCTGAGTTTGTAGTCAGGCGATTGGACCTTGAACTCTCCGTAGAGTTTTCCGAAACAGGGAACCTTGGCCATGTCTGCCACCTTCTCCTTCAGCTCCATGCTGAATGTGTCATAATCAAAGGATTTGATCTTCTGGAGCACATTCATGAAATAGTTACTAACATCTTGGATCAGCATCTTGAAGTCGAAGGAATACAGCTCGTCCACCAGCTCCTGAACGGGCTTGAGGGCTTTTTTGAGCAGAGGCTGGATGTCGATGGATCTGAGAGCAGCGAACGCAGCCTGAATCTTCTCCCTCACCTGGAATCGCTTCATCATTTTAACGACCTCATCCATGACGGCGCTGATCATCTTCTCGGCCTTGTAGCTGGAGAGGATCTCTTCTACTTTGGCGTAAACTGCGTCGAACTGGACTGCGATGTTGAGTTTCTTGATCCAAGCCATGACGGTGTCCTTTAAGGATTTCAGCACGTTGGCGATTTTGGAAGTGGGGAACTTGGCCACCAGATTGATCAGGTGATTCTCCACCGAGTTGATAAACTTGTTCACGTCTTGGACAAAGACGTTGAAGTCGAAGTTGTCGACGACCTGCTTGAGCTCCAACATCTTATTCTGAAACTTGCCGCTGATCTCATACTTGCTGTCAAGGTTTCCCAGAATCTCGATGCCCTGGTCCATCAGTCTCATCACGGTGGCCTTCAGGTTCTCAATGACCGCGGGGAATTTCTCGATGAACGGGATCTGCAGGATGAACTGGCTGTCGCTGTTCTTGTCATATTTCACAAATCCAGAGATGGAAAAGTCTTGGCTGGCCTCGCCGAAGAAAGGGGTGCTCATCACTCCGGACATCTCGACACCCATTCTCTCTGCGTTGTTATAAGCGCTGATTTCCTCATCCAGCGTGTGCTCGTTCACTTTGGATTTCATCTTCAACGTGACGCTCTGCTCTGCCAGGCTGAGGAGGCTGTTGAACTGGTTCTCCATGGTGGTCTTGATGGGAGCGGGACTGCCATCCAGGTCGTGGGTGGTCGAAGCTCTGTACTCGAAGGAGTGTGTGAACAGGAGGGGTTCTGCCTTCAGAAGGAATTTGCTGTACAGCTCGCCGCTCTGTTGTCCGTACAGACTCACTGAACCGTCCGAGTTGAAAATGGCGTCCACGGTCAGAGCGAAGGGCGCGGCCACGGTTTTGACTGTGCTGTCCAAACGAAGGGATGGCGAGTTGAAGTTGGCCGCCTCGTTGAACTTAATGGTCAGACCATCGATCTCCAAGTCAGCAGTGTGCGTCAGGTGAGACCCCAGGAGTTTACCATTAGTGTTGCACTTGGCGGACAGGACCATGTTGGCGAGCTTGAGCTCGTAGGTGTGCTTGAGCTCCTCCTCGGAGAAAACTCCCATCACGGTTCCGGTCAGCTCGGCAACGTAGGGCTCGGCCTTGAGCTGGACGTCGTTCACAAAGTTCACCTCCAAGATCTTCAGGTCATTTTTCACAACCACCGAGGCCAGGTAAGGCTCCATGTTGACCGTGATGTCGTGCATGTAGGAGTTCTTCTTGTCGAGGACGTTGTCGGTCTTGGAGCGGAGGGTGAAAGATCTCAGTGCCAGAGACACCAGGTGGGTGTTCTCAGTCCTCATTTCCTTGAAGGATCCGACCACGTTGTTGGAGAGCACCAGGCCGTCTTCGTTGATCTTAAGGTTGACTCTGTTCCTGGTGTTGAGGTCAAAGAGGTTGCCCTTGAGCATGCCATTGACAGAGACTTCGGTGGTGGCCATCTTGCCCTCGACGTTCAGCTCGGCCTTGTTGTCTTTGACGGCTCCCTTGGTGGTGAGGGACATGGTTGCGCCGGAGGCGTCCACTCCGCCGTGGAAAACGTTCTCGAAGGTCAGCGGGCTGTGCTGAGCGGTGGTTGTGCAGCTGGTGGTCAGGCCGCTGTCGGTCAGGGAGAGGGTGGCCTTGTGAGAGGCGAGGCTGGAGAAGATGTTCATGGAGGCGTCGCCGTTGATCTCCAGACCGGAGGGGTTGAGGGTCCCTGTGATCAGGGAGTAGGCACGGTTTACGGTATCGTCGGCCTGATTCTCAATCCTGAGGTTGGCCCTTCCTTCGCTGGCCGAGAACTCCATCTGGCTACGCAGCATCCTCTCGTCGGCCTTGGTCACGGAGTCAGCCAGCAGGGTGAGCTTGACGTCCTTGTAGCTGAGGCTCATCTTGGTGGTGTGCTTGATGGGCTTGCTGTTCATGTTGCTGTTGGACTCGATCAGGAGCTCCTCGTTGGCATACGACGCCTTGACCTTGTTCACGACCTTCAGGATGTCAGAGTTGACTCTCAGCGTGCTCTCCAGTCTGGCTTCCCTCTTCGTCGGCTCGACGGAGAAGGTGTGGAGGTAGGTGGTGGATGCCATCATGGGTCCCACAGAGAGGCTACCGTCCGTGTTGATGTCTCCGGACAGGATGCGGGGGCTCAGGGTGAACAGGGTGGTGACGGTCAGGGAGGTGTCCAGACCCAGAGGCGTGGCAGCGTAGATGTTGTGGCGTCCTGTGGTTAGGACGCTGTCGGTGGCCGTGACTGTTTCCACCACATTAAAACCTGTCTTCAGGAGCATGTGGTTCAAGGAGCCATCAATGGTCAATTTCATTATTTTCTCTGCCGTATCAGCGATTTTTGTAGCTCCTTTAAAACAGAGAAAACAGTAACAAATTCATTATTCATTAGTGTCAACATTCATGATGTTTCTCTAAGGTTAAATAATACATGTATACATTTTTATCGAATAAAAGATGACAATTACCCTCAGTGGAGAAGGACAGCAGTTTGATCGGGCTGTCGGCCACAATGCTGAATTTGGTCAGGTAGCTCGGATATTCAGCGGTGTTGTTTCCGGCAGAGACCGTTGCCTCCCAGTTGTAGTAGTTGCTGTTGACTTTGGCAGACGCTTCCATCATTCCCATGAGAGGCACGGTGAGATCGTACTCGGAGGGGATGGTGAAAGTGGGGATCTGGATCACCCGCGGGGCGATCTGAACTCCCACCTGGGGCACGGCGATTTGAGGTGAGGTGACGCTTGGAGGGATCCTCAGCTCCTCGGATGTTTTGCCTCCGAGAGGCACAGGGACAGTGATGGTCAAACGCTCGTGGTTGAACTGGTACTTGAAAGTGCTTTCCCTGGTGAAAGGATGAAAGAATGTTGGTCAGACCATCACTTGAGGATAAATGTTGTATTTAAATTGTAATAACAATTGGGCAAGGATGCCATTTTCTTTGAATGAAAAATAATGCTCATCAAAATTATTATTATTTTTTTTTGAGAATGCCTGTGAATACTTACAGGTTCATGAACAGGTTTTCAGGCACTGAGGGCATTTCCACCTCTGCAATGCTGTTCCTCAAAGTCTCAACATAGGGTACATCTGTTTGGATCTTGTCCATCCAGATATCACTGGCCTGAAAAGAAAAAAACACCCACCACATTTATTATACTTTACTCGAGAAAAAAAATAAAACCAAGTAGACATAGGAAATAGTTAAACGATGATTATATATTTCTTTTACCTCGACTGCCTTGTTGAAGATGTGACGCATTTTCATATCAGTGTTGACAACCTGCTGGTCCATGACATCCTCCACAAACCGGCGGAGTACAATCTGGAGGGCATCAGTGACGGGCACCAGGTTCTTAGTATCAGCATTCACGTTGGACACCAGCTGAACCTCAGCCTGGTCTTCACCTGAGATGCAAAGCATTTTCGCATTTTAATTTATAATTCAGACAGTATTGGGTGAAATACCTGAATAAAGGATGAGTCCACCCGCACTGTTTTCTAAGACACCGTACCGTATTTGAACACGACCGCCTGGACGGAGGAGGTCTCGGGGAGCTTGACGTCACTCTTGATCTCCATGGTGAGTCCGTCGGTTTTGCTCACGGTGGCGGTGATGGCGGCATCGGTCTGGAGTGAGGGGACCAACATCTGGACCTGCAGCATGCCATCGGTCATGGCCTGAATCCTAGGATTGGTTTAAAAAAATTAAAAAATTAAATCCAGTTAAGGTCTGCATTTAAATGAAAGCCTGTGGAAGGTGTGAGTGCGCACGTGGGGCGTCATGTGTAGGTGACAGCGAGCTTTACTCACTTGGCGCGGCCAATCAGAGAGAGCTGGGGCACGTTCTTGTTGGAGATCTCCAGGACGAGGGATTTGCCCTTGGCGCTGCTGTCGGTCATGCTGAGCTTAACTCCGGCCTCGACGTCAACGTCTGGTATCTGGACCTGAGTGGTGAAGACGTTCCTGTTCCTGTTGTACTTCATGGTGGCTGTGGCCTCGGTGGGCTTAGCGCCTGAAGTAACATGGTTATGAAATGTGTCACTTAATTAGTGACGTGCGCAGTCCTTCTGAAAAATATCTACAGATATTAAATAATGATAGGTCATTTTTCTTTCCATCATACCTTCAGCTCTTAGCATCATCTGCAGAGAATCCACCTTCTGGCGACCATCCTTTCCTTCGCCGAGGAGCTTGTAGGCCACGGTGGCTGTGTACTCACTGACCTCCCCTGTGGGCTCTATGTCTACGGCAAACCTAGAGTGGAAAATAAATTATGAGTAAAAAAATAAAAAAATAATCTTTACTGTCAATGTAGAAAATGACAAAAAGCCTTAGACAATATCGTCATTTCATACTAAACTGTATCTTTCTCCCAGTATACTAATACATGCAGTATTCTTTCATGGGGGGGGGGGGGAAGAAATGACATTGATTAGAATAATCACAGACAAACTCAAGAACAACTCACATGATCTGTCCAGTCAGTGGGAAGTAAGGAGTCTCGTCACCGGCGAAAGGATAGAGGCTTCTGGTGCAGTACTGGAGTCCAGCGAAGAGACGGTTGCAGTTTGAATCAGCCGCTGCCTGCCTGTTTGGAATTACTGTGGCCTGGCCGGCACCAACAATCAGCACGTCGTTGCTATTTTGAAGAGAGAACGGTAAAGATCATTATTTATCATCAGACCAATTTTGAGAATTTTGTTCGAGAATGCCGTTATAATGTTCGCATGCAACACATAGTGCCACACAATGTAAAAATCTATTTGGCACCGTAAATGTATACGTTTTGAGCACAGAGCGCGTATGAACACAGTTCCCCCCCCCCCCCCCCCCCAAAAAAAACAGAAATGCAACTAAACTAAAATAAATGTCATCTATTCAAAAAAAGTTTTATTTTTTAATTACCTGATAGTAAAGAGCTTGGTGGTGCCCTGAGGTGCCGGGATGGAAAGCTTGACCTGGCTCTGCTCCATGCTGATCTTTGCGTTGAGCGTGCTCTCGTGGTACATGTTCGTGCGCATCTCGACGGCGGACTCGACAAATTCAGGGAACTGGACTCCCATCTGAGTCACAAACTCGACTCCGGCCGAGGGCTTGAACAGCAGCTCCTTCTGCGGGCAAAAGAACAGATTGTATGACATGAAATGGGCTGCGTGGAAAAGCACATTTCCTATCGGGCGTTTCGCAATAATTCTCATTGATTTTAATAAGACGAAGAAAGACGACACGGACATTTCAATGTACTCATTTGATGAGGATAAATGATTGGAAAACTCACCATATTTGGTGTTAGGCTAAGGCCTCCCTTTGCACCAGGAGTGAAGGTGCCAGACAGGGCAAATGTCAGAGGCAAACCAGATGATGTGGACATCAAGAATTTATTGTCCATGAAGATATAATGGGCGAAGATCTCATTGCCAGTGCCGGACACCAGTTCGGTCAGGACCTGATATATATAAAAAAAAAAAAAAGAATTGTTCAAAAAGGGATGCACGTTGTTGGATAGGCATTAAACCAAATGAATAACACAAATGCAGGACAGTACCTTTGTGGGGAGGATCATCATGAAAATCTCCGCGTACATCTTGGCATTGTAAGCAATCTGCTGCAGTTCATTGGCCTTGATGTAGCCCAGCTCATTTCCCATGATCCTCAGGTAGGCCATGGCCTCCGGAGACTCAAGATTCTGCAGGTCTTTCACCAGCTTGTTGAAGTTGCGAACAATTTCTCTCCCGAGGTTTTCGGGGACCTTCGGAAAGAGATTTAATGTATTAGATAACAGAATGAGCCTGAGTGAGAGCGTTTAACAGGCATTACACACACACACACACACACACACACACACACACACAGGACATACCTTGTGTCCTGCTGATTTGAAGGGCGCCACCCATTTCTCCAGCACTTCCTTGATGTTCAGCGGCATCATGTCCTCTGCCCAGTAGATAGCCTTGGACACAGTGTCGGGGAAGAACCCGTTCTTTCCAAACAAAGCATCGATGGTCGGCTCCAAGCCCTTTCCTTCCATTCCAACCTGCACGGGACAAAATTAAACAATGAAATAAGGACAAGTTAAACTGTGTGTTTTTTTTGATAGAATATATGAAGACAAAAATAGGCTTTTTTTATATATATTATTTTACCTCCCAAATGTCCATGTTGAACCCGAAAGCTTTCAGAGTCGTTTCCAGCATGACCTCTCTGGGCAGCTGGTTACTGGGATCAAAGACAACGTTGCCCTTGACGGCACCCTGCACGTTCTCGAGTCCCATGCCCAGCTTGTAGTTGCGGGACTTTGTGGCATAGTCGCTGTGGGTTGTGACTTCGTTGTCCTGCAGGGCATCCATTATCTTCTCGCCAAGCCTGAAATCAAAACAAACACATACAACCATCAGCAACGAGCAGTTGGACTTATTTTCATCACATTTTCCATGAACCGGAGCATCAAGCGTGCGCTCCGATAGGAAAAGGTGCTCCATTCTTACTTCCTGGTCTCCGAGTCGGTGGAGGAGATGATGTTGTAGATGTGGGAGGTCACAAAGGACTTGATCTGCACGTTGCGTTCCTGCATGAGCAGCTTCTTCACCATATCGACGTCGCTGCTCTCGGGATCCCTCATCAGGATCAGGTAGGCTGCCAGGCGCTTCTGCACGGCACCCTTGGGGTACTGGCACACCCTCTGCAGGTTGGAACGAACCTGGAGAGAGAGAGAGAGAGGCAATAGCAACCTGTGAGTCACTCAATTTTTGGAAAGTGAATCCTATTGAAGCGGTTAACTGGGATATATATATACGGTGGTATGTACCTCATCTGTCACAGACATGCGTCTGAAGGCCTGGATGGCGGCCAGCTGCACAGACAGTGTGGTCACTGGCTGTCTCATGCACTTCATCAGAGTCTCCTTGACGGCAGCGTTGGCGTCTTCCAACACATCTCCGATGTTACCGACGACCTGCACGGAGCAGTGCACACATTTAGTGCGAAAAAACCCCAACAACGACATGAAATTGGTCCTCGGCGTAGAAATATTATCTTCATTGGATACGATGGCGAGTCACTTACCCTCAAGGTCAGGAAGGTCAGGTCTTTATCGCCGGAGCAGTCTTCTCCCAGAAGGGAAGCCAAGAACTCGGAGACGGCGGTGATCTCGGGGGTGACTCCCTCGCTCTTGTACAGTCTGGCGGCAAAGTTAGACATTGTTGATCAGATGCAGTCATTCACACAGAATTAAAGAGGGTCTTGAGGGTCCACTTACTTCCTGGCTGCGTTGCCCAGAGCATACATGATGGGTTTGCTTTTCTTGTACTGGGCCATGGCCAGCATGTCCCTCACCATGAGGCGGGAGGGATTGGACAGCATGGCCAGGGCGTAGACGGTGGCATCCACCTCCAGAGCGGCCTCGTCGAAGGTCCTGAGAACCTGCAGGAGGGCGCTGGTGCACTCGGGGGTGCCGCACTGGAGCAGAGCTTGCAGCGTCAGGCTCAAGGACACTTGGGTCATCTCCAGAGAAGCCGGTCCCAGGACCTCGGTCTTCAGGCCGCTCAGCTCGGACACCAGTTTGCGGAAGAGGCCGGCGCGCCGCTCGCCCTGAGTGGTCTGTGACAGGGTGTTCAGCTGCTGCATTGTAGCCATGGCGGCATCCTTGGTCTGGACAGGGGACTTTCCATCCACAACATTCATGGCCAGGAACTCCAAGTTATTGCTATCTGTAAATAATTACGGCAAAAAACGGTAAGAAAAAAAAAAAAAAAAAGGGGGAAAATCGGCGTACTTTGTTTTTTTCCCCCCCCCACATCTTAGAGAAAGTGCAACACTCACTGTACTCAAAGATCCTGTCGTTGATCTTTGCAGTCTCCCTCAGAGTCACAGTCTGTTTCACCAGAGTAGAGATTCCATATTCACTCCTGTTTGCAGCAGATAGGAGAAGGTTTTAACAAGGTGGTCATCATTTCCAAAGGTTATAAAGTTACACATTGCAGGAATAAGTACATTTTATGCAGATTGGGAAAATACAAATAAATGCAAAACATAGTGGACATTTTCACAAAAGAAAGTCCCTAGATCCTGCAGATTTTCCTTTTTGCTCTCTACAACAGGCAGTTGGCCAGTCTATCCCCTTCAGAAATGGACTTCGGGTAAATCTGATCCCCAGCAATGATTTTTCATTCTTATGAAACTTACTGGTGAGACATGGGCAGGAAGAGATGTTTCTCTGTGCAGACGCCACTGGTCATGTGCTTCTTGTCGTTGTCAAACTTGTAGTTACAGGTTTGGGTGCTGCTAATCATCTTGGACAGTGAGTAGCTCTGATGGAGTAAAAAAAGATGCATCTTTTTTATATAAGATTATAAATAAAGACCGGGAGATGTGCACGTTTTGTTTTGCATGTGGTTGTTGTTCCAATATAAAAAAAAAATGACAAGCAATAAGACCAGGGTGCAGGAAACAGTAAGCAAATGTATAGCTCCTTATATGTGGGAATCAACAGGATTTTGTGGCGTGAACACCTACCATGCCAGAGACGAGGGCCAGGGGACTGGTGTCCTGTCTGAGGGCCGTGAACTGGTCACACTGGGAAAGATCCCGGGTCACGGTCACATCGGTGGCGATGGTCTGCCTGGAGTTGACGGTGAAGTCCGTGGGGCAGACTCCGTGCACGGTGGGCTGAAAAGGACCAGAGGTTATCGTGAAGTTACATTTTGTTTAAAAAAAAAAAGCCCAGTGACGAGGATCTGGGGTTGAAAAAAAAAAAAAACATATCCCTGAATCGGAATTATCAATCGATCTGAAAGATCACCACCTATTGTGAGAGCGGGTGATGTCATTAGCGAGAGAGAGATAAAGTTATCTAGGACTTTGACCTGCACTGTGGATTGTCTGCGAGAGAACATGATGTGACATGAGTGTATTTATCACCTGTGACTTGGGCCGCCTTATCTCTCCTCATTGTGCAACTTGTTTATTAAGGAAAGAGAAGGCTACAGTAGAGAGAGAGAGAGAGAGAGGAGGGTGGGGGGGGGTTAGCTACCATTGCCTTGTTCATCTCCTCCTCCATCACTGGCGCGAGCAGGGCGGAGACGATTCCCCTCTTGATGTTCAGGATGTCGACGGGCTCGTCATCCTCCGGGTACAGTTTGACCATAGTCACTCCGGCAACTTTGATTTTCAAGGTGTTCCTGTTGACGCGGAAGGATGGTTCAGATCCAAACCTCTATTTTTTCATAACTGTCATCAGTTTGAAGGAAACGCAAAAGCTCGATAAAGCCTTAGAATGAAACCGGGCCACTTACTTGGCCATGGCAGCTTGGAAAGTGTTTTCTCCGGCAGCGGGACGATACACCGGGGTGCCGTCGGCATCCACGCCGGAGATCTCGCTCAGGGAACACTCCGTTGTGCTTAGGATGAAGCTACAGGTCTGGGGCACGTCAATCTCGACCTTCGATTAACATACATTTAACACGGTTAGACCGGGTGTTTTTTTGTTTTTAATTAAATGTCAGAAGACTGTTGCACTGTGGGTGAGGGCCGGGACACCTACTTTGCAGGAGACTTTGGGGCCGCTCTTGTTGTCCGTAGCTCCATTCACGCCATTAACGGTCTCGGCTTCATAGTTGTACACAAAGTGCCTGAAGTTCCTGAATCTTTTGGCCACTAAAAAAGGCATTTGGCACATCAGTCAGTTCACAGTAATGTTAATAAATCAAACAATCAGAGGTGTCCGAGACCTAGAAATACTAATATCGCAGTACAGTAGTAGTCATTTGGCATAAAACATGCAACTCACAATAACATGTTGGAGCTTCTTCTGCATCTTGCTCTGTTGATGGATAACCAAAAAAAAACACAAGTTTTTGTCAACAGGCCACAAACAACAAATACATGGCAAGTCACAAGAGTTTACAGGTACAATTACAAACTGTGTATTCTATTTAACACATTTACACAAATATAATCCTTTCCATAGAACCCCAACCAAGTCAACTCACTTGACAAAAGTAATGGGCAAGTACCAAACATACACTTACATATCACATTTGTCACGTACAAAATACGAACCAAAAAACACATCTCAAATTGAATCACCTTTAAAATAGAAAAACTAAATCAGCTTGAGAAAATATAAAACAAAATACTCACGGGCTAGAGTGTAAGTTCCCAGCAGGAGCAAAAGGCAGAGCTTGGTACCTCCCATGTTGGGTTTAGTACAGCTGCTAAATGCCTTAAGGTTTAGGGAGAGTCCTCCACGATCAGTGAAGACTAATCCTTGTGCCCTGCTCCGTGGGCTTTTATAGTTCCCCAAGTCTTACCGTATGTGATTACCAGGACTTGCAAATGTGTCGTCCCGGCTCCAAAGTCCTAGCAGTCCTTGTGGCAGGCCAAAGGTAAAAACATTTCACAAACCAAGACTGACTGACTCCGTCAGCACTGGGCGGGTGCGATTCAGATAAATCACTTCCCTCCGCTATCGTTTTATTAGCCGGGGCTTCTTTCACAGTTGGGAGTCAGACCTGATCCTGAGCTGGTCAATTGAATGGGAAAATCTGTTGTTCTGTTTTTTAAGTGTAAATGTTGATTATTATTTTAAAAAAACAAAAAAAGCACTTATATCGGTTATCTCAAAAAACATTTTGTAATCAGATCAATGTCATATGACAGCTAATATATCTACAATCACTAACTTTGATTGCTCTTTTGTCGTGCTCAAAGGGCATTAGCCAGTTACACTAAATAAGGAGCATCAGCATTAGTAGGGCAGAGAATTTCCTCATTTTAATTTTAGCTCCCATTTTATTTTTATTCAAAATGTTTTTTTCACACTATTCCCTTCAAGTGGAGTAAATAAGTACGTTTCAAACAAATGAAAACAAATATGAGGACATCTGAAGTTCGATTTTCTTTTCATGTCACTTTATTTTACTCCAGTTTTAAAAGGAACATTCATTTTTTCGTTAAATACATCCATATATACACACATATTATATATATAAATATTATAACTGACTATTGACTTTTTTCTTTGTACGGTAAGAAAAGTCTGTGAAAACTGGAATTACATCACAAGTGGACTAAAGTTAAGTTTATCAGGCAGAGGAAGGCTGTCTGGCTTTGCATAGAAGCTTTTCTTGAAAACTAAACGAATAGTTATCAAAGTAATTTTGTAAATATAAGATTTTAAAACAATCACGGTCAATCAGTCTGGTTGGAGAAAGAGAAGGAAGGAGAGAATGGATACTATGAGTGAAGTGTTCACTGGATTTGCACTTTGAGTCAGATTGAAAGAATAAAAAACAAACAAAAAAAAACCCTGAAAAAACAGATTTTGGTGGACTTTTGGACTAAAGTTCAAAATGGCAATCTGCTTTAACCTGGGCATGGGTTGCTCAGCTAAGAAATCAACAAATCAATACAGATCATTGGTTACATGCGCCTTTGTGGGGCTGACCAACCTGGACAGAAGATAACAAGGGAGAAATGTCTGACATAATATCATCAAGAGCAAAACACAAGCCCCCAGCTTCTGATGACTCCTCCTACCTACAGTTTCTTACTGCTTCATTTTGATTGTGATTGTCTGAGTATTCCGTGTGTGTGTCTGTGTTCCTCATTTCTCTGTAGCAGACGTACTTTACCTTCAGTTAGACTCAAAATCTACTGAGCCAAATTAGCAGGGGTGGATACAGACATTTTTGTTTTCCTTTCCTTAAAATTTGCAAGATTGCATTTTTAAAAGTTGGCTGAGGTATGTGCACTCTGAGGTATGTGCACCCCTCTCCCCCCCCCACTGTTCTTCATGTTATTCCTGTATCAGACATTGTGCCTTTAGGGCCTGAATCTTTTGATTTTGTATGGTGTCATATTCCTGCTGACATATTTATTTTATTTATTTGTTTATCTCCATGTTTTGGATACTTTTAAGTTTATTTATATTCATAAAGCACAGCTGAAAAATTAAAGGCTCTGCAACAGTGAGATAAACCGATACAGTTAAGTCATAGATAAATTGTGATGACAAGTTATTTATAAAAACAAGGTTTCTGGAATTTTCAGACAGCTGTCTGCAGGAGTTTGTCCAAATTTGGGCAATTTACACATGGATTTATAAAAAAAGCCAACGCAATCTAGCAGCAAATAGACATGAATGTGCCTTTCCTAAAATATTGCTGTGCTATAACATGTATTTATTAAACTATAGAATACTTACATTTCCGCTGATGTTGTCTGCCACAATTACAGAAGGTGGACATGAACCAAAAAAATATTTTCATGTTTTTTTCAAAAATCACTAAAATATGTATATTTTTGCGTAAATAACTTCTTAACCAGTGATTGCACAGATTGTCATGCAAATAATCACTGTAGAACTGCAATCTTAAGAGCTTTAGCACTGAACAAACTGTAGTTGCTGTAATGTTGAGGGTCAATTTAAAGAAGTAATACAACATCTCCAATATTGAGAAGGGGTAATAAAACCATGAAAAATATGAAAAAAATATAATGTGAGTGGTTGATGGACAATCAATTTTTTTGGTCCACATTTCAAACGACTTGCTATGTCACTTTATCCTAGGCAGACTTTATTACTCTGAATTAGTGCAGAGGGCAGCACCCTGGCTAAGTTGCTCATACCTGATGCACTGGTATCTTTCAGTATCTTCAGAAACGACATGATAACATGTTATCAATGGCGTTGACGCAAGACAGTCATGGAACAAAGGTTTCAGGTTCAATCAGGGGCCCAGCCGAAATTAGTCTTGTTTTCATATTTTTTTTGGCCATGTTGAAGTTTATGGGAATAAATAACTCAAAGGTAAACCAAAAAGACCATCAGCTGTATGTGCCTAAAATCAAGTTTGATTAAAATATTTGTTTCTTCAAGTTTACATGGTATACACATTTTCACCAGCTATGGATGTGTGTGTAGCTGATGGGCCTTGCGGAGCAAAGCTACATCTAATAATTGTTAATGTACATACTGTATTTGTGTGGACCAACGTCTCCTATTAACCCAGTTCAGGGTTGGAGCATTTACTTCAGTTGCCTCAGTTAACAGCAACATTTCAAAGCAGATGTTCAAGTGACGCCCTCTGGTGGATACACGACATTACGACGTATGCGTGCGTCAGAGGGCGTGTTCGTGTATCTGATCTACAGGGAGAGCAAGTGTAAGGGCTGTAGATTACTTTTCACCCCTGAGCACTTTCATCTGAATTACAACCTTGAAATTCGGCATCAGTTAAAAAGTAATGACTAAAAGTATGTGTGTGCAATGTCTCTCTCCTTTGCTTAATTCACGTAACAGTCTTGGAGTAAAACATATGGCATCGGGATTCATAACATTAAAGAAAAGTGTGGTACCTCCAGTGTTAGCAGTGTCCCTGGTGTCGGTGTATTTCCTTCGGTGTCCCATAATTATTCCTTATATCCATATCATTCCTGCCAGCGTGTTGAAACACGATACATCTTCAGCGTTTCAAAGCCGGAAACGATAAACTGACGCCAACAGTGTTAGCGTACGCGGTGGCTAAAGGTCAATTCACAATGAATGAAAACACACTCCGATTGCAACCAAGCTAACATACGTACATGGCTAATAGTTTGACAAACATTTAGTGGAATGTCTCCTGTGGTGATGTCCGGATGAAGACCATCGATTAGATGAGATAAGACCATCTTAAAACACCAACTACACGCTTTCTCCCAACTTCTTACTCACTCTGTGCCTGCCAGTCAAGCTCCCAACGTCACTCACGCTCTCACACTTCCGGCTACACCCACGAGCCAACCCACCTGAACCAATGAATGACCAGCATTACCCTTGATGATGCCAGCAGCTTGGCCACCACACAAATCATAATGCATTAGCATTAACGTTGACATTAGTTAAACACACAAACTTAACACAAGCGTAATAAATAAATAAAAATGTATATTTATATAGTAGCACAAGCACTGCTTACTCGACTCTGGATCCACACAGGAACACAGGTAGCAACAACCGACACGCCAGCACCTTTGACATGAACAGAACAAGCTAACAGGAAGGGAAACTAAAAAGTCTTAATCAAATGGTGAACTACTGATTTGCCCAGTGCGACAGCGCCCCCTGGTGACTGAAATCGGGAACAACCACTTCTGCTCACTATTAACAGCTATACTAAACCAGGATTTACACACAAGGATTTACACACTCTTATTGGTAGTGTAATGCTGTAATAATCTGCTGTTTTTCAGCTCGTTTGAGCTGTTGCATACTTGGGTGAGAAAAATAAAGGT
This sequence comes from Colistium nudipinnis, assembly GCA_016785305.1. Lineage (NCBI taxonomy): Eukaryota > Metazoa > Chordata > Actinopteri > Pleuronectiformes > Rhombosoleidae > Colistium > Colistium nudipinnis. The sequence goes on along the minus strand of JAFBJU010005542.1, from coordinate 297,587 downwards.
TTGTTAGTCAATGAGACCATAAACATACAGTGAATTAGCAACACTTTATGGAAAAATCACCACAAAGCAGGAACTCAGACAATTGCAGGGGACTGTATTGATGTATTTTATTGAGTTTGTGAGACATTTTCATTGTTTTTCTCAAATTGTTTCTCAAATTTGAACAATGCAAGTGGTGTTTCTGTCAAGATTGTTGACATAAATATGGATAAAGAGGGAAACGTCCTCGCCTCCCGAACATTTGTTGTGAACAGTTGGTTGTGTTTCATATGAACTTAGGCCTCACTCTTTGAGGGTTCCTCACTGTTGGAAGGGAATCGGAAGGTCAAGCTCCAGCTTTCCCTCACTAACTTTAATGTAGGCTTGAGCCTCCTCTGAAGTTTCCTGCAGGATAGCATAAACGGTGCTATTGAACTGGTCCACAACGTGAATCAACGTGTCCATGATGTACTCAAATGCATGGTTGACCGACTCCATAATATTTGCAAATACGCTTGCATACATATAGTCAATGACATCCCTCGTGACTGTGAGCAGGTAACGATAGGCACCGTTGACCTGGGTGAACACTGCATCTAAATAGTCAGACTTGATTGAGTCCACAAACTCCTGAGTTTTTTCGACAATCGCCTTCAGGGTCTCCCCCGTCTTCACTAATACAATGTCAAGACTCTCCATGTTTTTCACAAAGTCTACCACTTCAGAAGATATTTTCCTAAAAACTTGTTTGACCTGATCCACTATCTGACCACCAGAAATGGCATCACCGTCTGGCATTTGCACACTAATGTTGCTGAACCTCTCAATAAAGGCGTTAGAGTAGAGCTCCGCATTTTCATACAAAAAATTTATGGTCCCATCTAGCTTAGTCGCAATGCTCTTAATCAGCTTTTTCAGGACCTCTGGGAGGGTGGTCATCTCATCAGATCCAGGCAATTTGAACTGGGTTTCATTCAAGACCTTGATGACACCCTCCAGGAAGACCTGGACAGTTTTTTGGGACTCGACTATGATGTTCCTGAAGAAGATTGACAGCTGGCTCATGTGCTCGTCATAGTGGATGGCAGCATTATAGGCCTCGTCGATGCGGTCAGAAACAGTAGTCCTTAACTGCTCCATGTATGTTGTGATGTTGTACTTGTCAGCTAACATCTTGAATGTAGAAATTATGTTAGGGAGTCTCAATGTGACAAGTCTCATCTTAAGCTCAGACAGCAATAATTTCAGTGCCTCCATGTTGAAGGCAATCTGTAGATTCATCTTATCGGCATCCTTGAGAGCTGATTTGATGACCAGGATGTCAACATCAACCTCTGGGGAAGTCTGTTGAAATGAAGAAATCAAAAAAATATTTGAATATATTTGGTTTTAGTATTTACATATACATTGTTTAAAACAGGTCAAGCGAATGATACTCACAGGATAACGACCATAGACTCTCATTTGAGATGGGACTCTGCTGTTGAACTGCAGGCCCAGGAATCCATTGGAGGGGGTTGATAATGAGGCACTGATGGCATCTCTGCCAGCAGCGTAACGCAGGTTCATATCAGTGAAAGCAGGACAGGTGATGTCCACGTTCAGGGTGTGACGAGAGATGCTGGAGGAGAAAGACAGCATTGAAAATTCAAAAAGTGGCAAACATGATGTGTATCTTTTTGTAAATATGAAATAAATAGTCAAGTCAGTCATGACAAGAGGAAAAAATACCTGTCGTCAGCCTGGCGCTTCCTCCTGAAATAGGGAGAACAGTTATTATTTGGAAATGATTAAGAAGCAGTTGTTTTTCCGTTGTCATCGTGTCATTTCAAACATCCGATGTTACCTCAAGGCCTGGGTAATGACATGATTGACATCCATCTTCAGGTCGCTGTGTTTCAAGACAGCCTTGTTGACCATGTTCAGAGCTTCATTCTCAAAGTTTGCAGTAGAGGATGCTGTTGAGATATAGAAATAGTCATTTGTTAAGATGTGATGCACGATTCTAAAACGCAAAACAAATCCCAAATGTTTTGGGGAAAAATTCCAACTCACCATCCAGGTCGTAATCCAAGAAGGCCAACGCGGAGTTGGTGGATGACTTTAACATGACGTTGAAGACAGGAGCGTTACCCTCAATCTCAGCTACCAGTTTGGAGCTGACCAGTGGGATCACTAACTCAGCATTGGTACTGAGCTTCTGCTTGGCAACTGTCACGTCAGCAACAGTTTTCTCAATGAAGGTGAGGGGACCCAGGCTGCTTGGCTGAACGATGTTAATCTCAAGATCAGCAGTCAAGGAAGACATCGGTGCAAAGTCGACAGTTCCCTGGGCAACGTGTTTCCCTTGGGTGTCGAAAAAGAACAGGTCCAACACATTGTTGCCGGTGTACTTAAGCACCGCATACACGCGACTCAGGGAGGCTTCAACTGCGAGATTCTCATTCACATCCACGGCAATGATTTTGTTGGGGCCATGGTTAAGTTTGGCATCAGTAATAACCTTAGATGTGGAGCGCAGACCGTCCTTGTTCAGATACAGATTGAACATATTATCGAGGATTCCCAAAACTAGGAATTCTTTAAGCACATTGGCATCCATGTTTGCCCTGTGGGATGACTCCACCGAAATGTACTCAAAGGTTCCCTCCAGCTTCAGACTGTGGTCAGCCTCGGCCTTTCCAACGGCCTTAATCACGGGTATGTCGAAATCAGCCTTCATCCTCAAGGTGGAGGCGGCGTTTGCTTTGGTTTTTGTGTCGGCGAGCAGATTTTGGTTTGCTTCCAGGGTGAATATAGGCAAGGCAATCTTTGCAATGGTAGCCATGGAGACTGCAGGTTCAAAGGTCTCCGTGTTCATTGTGACGGAGCTGTCATGAGTGCCTTCAACGTAGCGGTTTTCAAGGGACAGGGAGTTGGCCAATTTGACTCCTCTCTTGGTGGTCAGACTGGTGGTGCCATCGAGTTTTGCTTTCAGACCCTCAAACACAGATACTGTGGTAGCTCCCAGGCGTAACACAAGATCATCGTGGGTATACAGTCCAGCGTTGACATTCAGATTAATAATGGCGGACTTGAAGGACAGCTCTGAGATGAGGTCACCCACGGAGGGAATTTGGATCACACCCATCAGATCGACAAGGGGAACAGATTGACTTTTCTTGTAAACAATCTTGGCATCCACATCGACGGTCTGCTCGGTGCTGGTTAAAATATTGTTCAAATCCATTTGCTCATACAAGTTCAGATTACTGATGGCTGGAGTACGGAAGACAAGGCCAGGCAGATCGAACTCGAGCTCAGGAATGCTAATGGGGTATTTCAGGAAGTCAAGATTGGCTTCGCCGTCCAAGGCGCCAAAAACGCCAGCCTCATTTTCGTTATTGTCCACAGTGAAGTTGTAAAACATTTTGTACTGATTGAGGCGAGCTAGAGCTAGCGTGCTCACTTGTTGGATTTCCGGTTTGATGATGGCCGAGTAGTCATTCTGAAGATCCACCTTGGCCATCAGGCTTTCAAAAACGTTGACCTTAGCATTTCCTTTGTTTTGGAAGTCGAAGATGAACTCGGAGGGACGGGCCACCACGTTGATCGCATTGGACAGGACTCCACTGACTGCGCCGTGCAGCTCTGTGTTATGATTTGCCTTCAGCTCAGCGTTCATATCGTAGCGGTTGACATGTCCAGATGCCACGAAAAGACTGTTCTTGATAAGTGGTGCCTCTGCCACGTTGCGAACGTTAAACTTGATGTGGGAAAGAGTGCCGAATTCAGCGGAAATTTGTTGTTTCATCTTCAAAATGGGACAGTCTGTGTCACCAGAGAATCTTAGAGTGACAAGCCTGGGAGTCAGCGACATCTGCATTTTGCTCACATGTTGGCCATCATCCCCATTCATTTTGCCAGTACCTGAATTGTCGGCCGTAAGAGTGATCGTGAGGCCGTCCTGCTGCACAATTGCTTTCTGGGTTGCGTTGGCCTCACCTCTGATGTCGAACATTGGAAGGTTCAATTGATGATTATACGTCGTATCCAGAGAGGCAGACACCCCTCTTTCCATGGCAATAAATGCAGCGTTCAGGAATTCAGCAGCATAAGGTGAGGTGCTTACCTTCACTGCGGTCTTGGCATGGGCCTGGCCTGAGAAGCCATAGAGAGTCAGAGACGCCTGGTGTTCAACTCCCAGAGCAAGATGTTGGAGCTTCACTGACTCGGCTATGACGAAGCGACGCATTTTGGGGAATGCAATCTGGGCGGTGGAGACAAGTTTGTAGTTGAGAATGTCAAAGATTGGAGACGTGCCCTGGGAAGAAAGGAGTCCAGAGAACTGAGGTGACCTTTGGTTCTCAGTGGAGTTCTGGAACTCAGCAGAAGTCTTGATGGTGTAGACGGGAGAGATGAATTTGATCTCACTGTAGAGTTTACCAAAGCACGGGACCATGATGTCACCTGGAATGGTTGGCAGCTTGATCTCAGGAACCTGAAGAGACTTGACAAGTTTTTCGACAGGAATTTGTGGGATGGGAAGGAATGACATCTCAGGAAGAGTGATTTCTGGTAATCTTAGCTCAGACATGGAAGGTAGGTAGCTCATCGTCAGGTCTCCGAAGAGAGTGTCCACATCGGGCATTGGGATGTCAAAGTTTATGATCATATCGATGAGGTCAACGATTATCTGCTTGATGTCCTCAAGGGTAATAGTTGTGGCCTTTACGTTGTAGGAGCCCAGGATGTTGAATTCAGGGATGTCCAGCTGTGTTGGGATGTCAGACCCTCTAATCTTACTGGCGGTGAACGTTACGGAAGGTACAGTGAGGTCGGTGAGAGGAATGGTGAAAGACGGGGTGACCAGCTTCACGGTCTTTAGTTCTGTAATGAGGCCGTCAAAGATCTGTTGAATCTCGCTGACGATTTTTTGCTCAGATGCCACCTCCTTGATTTTCTCAATCACATCGGAGAACATATCATGGATGCAGGTTACGACATCTTGATAGACACTCCTGAAAAATTCCAGACCGGAGAATATCTCCAGATGGATGTCAAGCCTTGTGATTTTTTCTTTGACATACGCAGCAAGACTCTTAAGGTTATCCAGCACAACCTCGTCGATGGCTTCCTTTACTGATTTAATTATCTCTGCAATTTTGATTTCTCTCAGACCATCCAAGAAGCCTCTGGCAGAGGAAAAGACAAGATTGACAAAATCTCTTGTTGTTTCAAGTTTCTGGGGAATTTCAAGAGTCCTGATTAGCTCATTTAAGTATGATGTGCATGTGGCTAGAATTTCATTTGCAAAATCCACGACCTCGTTGTAACTCCATGAGTTAAGTTTTTGCACATTATCTTGAATGTACATATTAAGATTTTGAAGTATGTCCTTGACCTCAGTGGAATTCAAGTATTCGACAGCTCCTTTGTAGCGTTGCAGGAATTTGGCAGGTATGTCTGCGTCCGTCACCATCTTGCCCGCAGCTCTGATGGTTTCCTCCATTCTGAGCTGCTTGAGGAGCTCCAGTGTCTTTTCCAATATTTCCTGAACCTTTTTGTCCACCTGGAACTTGAGAGTCATCTCCCGCATCGTGCCATAGACTTTGTTCATCTTGCCCACGATGTCAAACTCCCGAATCACTTCTCGAACGCAATCTACTATCGTAGTGAAAATATATTTTGGCATATGAATGATGAGATCTTCAATGTGAGCTTTGTAGTGAATGGATGAAATGAATCTCCTGAGGTCAGCAGCAAATCTTGTCGCGTCAAAAGTTTCGATTTTCTCTTTCATATCACTCAAGGTGGTCCGCAGTGTAGCCACGATATCATACTTGGCGTCAATGTCCCGCAGGAGTGCAGCACCACTGCCTTTCAAATTTGCCAAATCAATCTTCTGGACCAGTGCTGTGATGGTGTCAATGAAATATAAAACCACAGACTTGATGTCATTTTCCTCAAAAATGGCAATCAGCTGCTGCTGGATATAATCAATTTGTGTTTCAGGGAATATTATCTCGTTAATCAGAGAAAGCACGTAACGGACGTATGTTTTGAGACTATCCAGGTTTAGTTTGACAGTAGACTTCAGGCTGCTGAAAGAATCCTCCACGTCCTTCAAGGAAATTACATATTCTTGGGTCAGATCACTGAAATATTGCTTGAGTTTAGTTAACTTGCCTTCAAGGTCAACAGATTCAATTGTAATCAGGGGAAGAGACTCTAGAATACCCTGAAATTCCATCATGTAGACGTAGATGCCGTCTTGCATTAACTCAGCAGTTCGCACAACTACGGCCTTGATGCTTTCAAAGACAACGGGCAGATTTACAGTGAAAGGAATCTGAATAATATGGCTGTCTGTGTTCTTGTCATACTTGAGGAAGCCTGACACGGCGAATTCCTGGTTCTCCGCGTCTGTGTCGATGATGTTTGTGAGGATGGCGCTGGAAACCTCAATTCCAGCTCTCTCTGCATTGTTGTAAATACTCATTCCGTGATGGAAGTTCTGCTCATTCATTTTGGATTTCATACTAAAACTGGCCCTCTGCTCTTGGAGCGTCAGAAGGGTGTCCATCTTGTTGTCAGAGGTGGTCTCCAGGAAGAAACCGTTGTCCAGCCGATGGCTTACTGACGCTCTGCATTCGTGTGAGGTGGCAAAAGCTAAGGGCTGAGCTTTAAGGAGGAACTTGCCGTAGAGTTGGGCACTTTGCTTTCCGTACAGGGACATGTCTCCGTCCGCATTGAAGATGGCATCAAGGTTGAAATCGAAAGGAACGATGCTGCAACGGATGGAGTGATCAAAGCGCATGGGCTGCGAGTTGAATCGGGCGTCGTTGGTGAACTTGGCGGCGAGTCCGACAACTTCCAGCTCCGTGTTGTGGTTCATGTGAGTTCCAAAGAGTTTTCCAGTGGTGCTGCACTTAGCATTGGCGATCATATCCTCATAATTGACCTGATAGGTATGCTTGAGCTCTTCTTCGCCGTAGGTGGCCTTCATGCTTCCGGTCAAGTCCATCTTGTACAACTCCGCCTGCAGCTGAGCCTCGCTCACAAAGTTGGCTGCCAGGAGTTGCAGGTTGTTGTTGACGTTTGCGGAAGCAGTGTAAGGTTTCAAGTTAACGCTGATATCGTGAGTGTGGGACGCGTACTCGCTTGCTGAGGCTTGGGACTTCGAGTTGAATTCAAGGCTAGAAAGAGTAACGGTCAGTGTGTGGCCGGTGTCAACCTTGATGTCGTGCACCGCAGCCTTGTTGGTGACGGACACGGTTGCTCTCGAAGCGTCGAGACTGGCCTGGAAGGTGTTCTCCAGGGACAGGGGGCTCTGCAGGGTGGTGGTTCCGCTCGTGGTCAAACCGTCTTTGTTCATCTTCAGTAAGGCCTTGTGAGTGGCTTCGTTCTCAAGGAGTTTCAACGAGGCATCGCTATTCACAGCCAGACCGTCGGCATTGAGAGAGGCGGTCAGGAGAGAGTAGGCACGGTTCTCGGAGTGGTCGGCGTTGGCCTCGATTCTAACGAGGAATTCACCAGCAGCAACGGAGGCTTCTGCCTGGTTGCGGATCATGATACCGAGAGCCAAGGCGTTGGCGTCACATTTCATCGACAGCTTTTGGTCTTTGAAGGACAGCTCGGCGACTTGGGTCAGGAGGTTGTCGTAGGCGTTGGTGTTGGACACGACGGAGAGTTCGCCGTTGACAAGGGACGCTGCGATTGTGTTCTGGGCCTGGAGGATCGTGGAGTCAATCTGCACGGTGGAATCCATCTTTGCTTGGGGCCTGAATGGGTAGATGGCCAAAGCCTGGGTGGAAGTGGTCTTTCCGTACAGGGGTCCGGCCTTGAACGTTCCCTCGAAGCTGCTGTCAGCAGAGATTTCTTCAGTGTTGACTCCAGTCGTGCCTGTGTGCTCCAGTGCAAAATTGAGACCAAATGGACTTTTGGCTTCGATCTTGCTGCTGGATTTCATATTGATTTTGTCAGTGACGGTTGCTTCTTCGGTGACACTAACACTGGCTTCAATGAATTTATGGGTCAAAGAGCTTTTCAACTCAGCCTTTAGGGAGTCCGTTGTTGCCAACATTCCTGAGCCTAAATAAAACATGAAAAGAAAAAAAAGATCCATTGTGTATTTTGTATACGCACAAAGCGCTGGTCTCGTTACAAAGTTGAATTGAAATAAATGTATAAATTCTAATATTTTGTTGAACTTACCTTCCATCTTTATTGACAGGATGTCAAACGGGGAGCTTCCTTTCACGGCAAACTTTGCCGAGTAGCTTGGTGTTTCAACGACATCTTTGCCGGCCGACATTGAGGCCTCGGCGTCGTACAGATTGCTCCTCATCAGAGTGGAAACTTCAGCTTTGCCAAAAAGAGGCAGAGACAGAGTGACACTCTCAGGCACGACGAAACTCGGGATGGGTATCTCCGCGGAGACGATCTCCAGGCCGAAATTTGGCAGAGACAGGCTCGGTGTGGTCAGAGCTGGTGGGAAGTTGAGGTCCACTGCTGACTTTCCTCCAAGAGGAAGAGGAATAGCAATGGTCCAGCGCTCACTGTTGAAGTGGTAAATGGCCTTTGCCTCACTGTTGAAAAGGCAAAAGTAAAATGCGTTTTTGGGGAGCAAAAAAAAACCCCACACATTTACAAACATTTGCCATGTTAGTTTTTCACACTTACGCATTCAGGAACAATGTGTCAGGCAGAGAAAGCACGGGCATATCAGGCACTCTGAAGTTCTGAATGTAAGGGATGTCAGCTCCGTATTTATCCATGTGGTTGTTGGCTGCCTAAAAAGCGTAGATAAATAATAATAAATCAGTTTAATCATTGAATAATTAAAAAATATATATATGCTTCACATTTTAACAAAGAAAACCGTTAGGAATTGTTAAAAAACAACAACACGGGACTCATACCTCCACAAACTTCTTGAGGATGTGACGCGCTTTCATGTCAGACTGGCCCACCTGTGTGTCCAGAAGTTGGTTGCCATACATCTCGAACACATCAGCGTTTGGCAAGATGCTGGTCTCGGTGTTCACGTCTGACTTGAACTCAAACTCAATCTTGCTGGCATCTGCAAATGTACGACTCAATTTAAATATACTTTTAGATTTTGCATTTGGTGATGGAGTCTTATTGTCTTGCTAGTTATAGGATGTGACAATGCTATAAAAACGGATCTGGACAACACATTACCATATTTCATTGCAATGTTTTGCTCAGAGGTTGCGTCCATGATCTTGACTTCACTCTTGAGCTTCAATTCCAATTCTTCATCGCGTTTCAAGTCGGCTGTGACGGTGGCCTCGGCGTTGATTGAGGGGACGAGAAGCTGGACTTGCAGCATGCCTTCCTTCATGGCCTTCAGACTGAAAAATGCACCAGATTCGTCAGATGATGATTTCAAGGACGGACGTGGCGGAAACATTGGTGCTCATTTCATTTGGATTTACGGCCGATTCCTTACTTGGCTCGGCCAACCAGCGAGAGCTGGGGGATGTTCTTGTTGATGAGGTCCAGAGAGATTGAGTGGGTTCCTTTGCCCTTGGTGTTTCCATCCACAACGCCCAGCCTGAGTCCCGCCTCCACGTCGTAGTCGGGGATCTGTAGGTCAGCCGTGATCACGTTCTTCCTTCTGTTGTACTTCACGATAGCTCTGGCCTCAGTGGGCTCTGCACCTGTGGAAGGAAGGCATCATAATCTCTCGTTCTACTTTAACATGTAAAAATGTTTCTGTACTATCCATTTGTGCTGTGGCTTACCTTCGGCTCTGACAGTGAACTTCACAGAGTCCACTTTCTGCCTGCCCTCCTCTCCCTCCCTGAGAAGCTCGTAGGCGACAGTGGCCGTGTACTCGGTGACCTCACCGGTGGGGTGGAGCTCCACAGCGAATCTATTAAAGGGTTCAATTGTTATTTTCTCATCTACACACGCAGCCGGATTATTATTCGTTGCTTATCTTGCTTACTTGCTGTCGCCATTGAAGGGGAAGTACGGAGCCGTTTCCTGAGAGTAAGCGTCAATGTACTGCAGAGCTGTGCAATATTTCATTCCAGCGAAGAAGGGTGTGCATTCACTGACATCGACTTTGTCCATCACCATCGGGGGCATGGTCCTCACTTCTGATCTAGTCACTGCCACCAGGGTGTTGCTGAAGTTTTGACGGTAGGAGATTTAAAACTTAGTTCAATGAAATGAATTAAAATCGATCTAAAATGCAACTATGGAAAAGGTTATCGCAACAAAATGGTCACACTGAGCAAAAAGTGGCTTATATAACTTTGGTATTACCTTATCGAAAATAACAGCTGCGCTTGAAACAGTGGACATTCCTAGAGTCACAATATCTGAACGCTTTACTCGCGCTTACGTTATCTTGATGAGCTTGGTGGGGATCGTTGGCGCAGGGACGGTCAGCTTGACCAAGTCACGGGCCATGGAGATCTTGGCACTGAGCCCACTCTCGTGGAAAATGTTGGTGTGCATCTCTATTCCAGAGTTGGAGAATTCGGGCACGAAGGTGCCGAACTTAGTCACAAACTCAATGCCAGCAGAGGGCATGAAGGAAACCTCACTCTGTGTGGGAACAGGAATGGTTGTGTTGATGATTCTGTGCAACACAACCATGACAGGTAACTTTTGGGCTCTTTTGTGTCATTTTACCATGTCAGAAGCAATTTTAAGTCCGCCCTTGACGCCAGGGGTGAAAGTACCGGACAGTGCGACCCTCAGAGGTACACCGGTTATAGTGGGCAGGAAGACTTCATTGTCCATGAAGATGTAGTGGCCGTAGATTGTGTTGTCAGTCTTCGTCATCAAAGCCTTCATCAGCTGTGGCAAAAAAAAAAGCACAATGTTCATTTATTTAATAAACAAGAATTTTCTCAATGACTTCATTGTTTAAGTAAAACACTTCTTACATCTCCAGGGAACATCTGCATCATGCTGTTAATCATCAAGCCAGCGGAGTAGGCCATGTGGTCGATGTCCTTGGTCTTCAGATATCCCAGCTCATTTCCCAGAAGTCTCAGATAAACCGTCGCCTCGGGGGACTCGGCGGCCTTCATTTTCTCCATCAGTGTGTGGAGGTTGTGTCCGATCTCTTTGATCAAGTTGTTGGAGGCCTGCAAACATTGAAAATGTTCGTACTCTGTTACCATATCGGTAATGACTTTTTAAAAGTCCAGCCTTATGATATATAATATTTCAAATGTATACCAAATAAGTGTCTGTAAATACCTGTCTCTTCATCCTGTCCTTCTTCAGGGCAGGCACAATATTCCTCACAATCTCTTTGACTCTCTCCGGAATTTCCAGAGCAATCAACATCGTCTTCATGATGGTGTCGGGGAAGAAGCCACGGGGACCAAACAGGGCTTCCACACTTGGCTCAAATCCACTGCCGTCCATACCAATCTGTAACGGGGACGCGTTTGTAGCACTTGGACGCAAACACAACTTGACACGTGCTAATTGTTGGAAGGGTGCACAGTTTTTTTCTTTTTACCTCCATCATGTCAATTTCATAGCCGAATGCCTTGAGAGTCATCTCCAGCATGACTTCCTTGGGTAGGTAGCTGTTACCCTCAAAGATCATGTTGCTCTGCACAGATCCCACCTTGTAGTTGCGGGAGAACTGGGTGGGGTCCATAATGGGCCCGATCTCATTATCCTGCAGGGCATTGCGAATCTCCTGTCTCAGTCTGTGCGCGGAAACAAAAGTTCCAGTTAAACCACTCATGGAGACCTATTCACGACGAGCATTTAGGATGAAACGGGGGGGGGGGGGGGGGGGAATAAATACAAATAAATCTACGCTACTGCTTCTGACTCACTCTTGTGTCTCGGGGTCCGTCGAGGACAGAATGTTGGTGATGTGGGAGGTGATAAAGCTCTTGACCTGCTGGTCCGGCTCATTGGGCAAGGCGTTGGCCAACTGGACCAGTTCACTCGTCTCCGGCCTCTTCATCAGGACCAAATAAGCGGCGATGCGACTTTGCATGGGTCTGGCGCTGTCCAAAAGCACACGCATGAGAACCCCTCTCGCCTGAGGCCCAAAAAAGAGAGAGCAAAAATGTACCGTCAGAAATGGAGCAATAATGATACAAATGGCATATGAAAGCAATGCGTTCATTTCACACACCTCTTCGGTGACGTGGATCAGCCTGTATACTTGGATGGCAGCCTGCTGCACGGCTGGTGAAGCCGCTGGTGCGTCCATGCACTTGATCACAGCAGCTCTTAGTGGAGGACTTGCAGGTATCATCGCTGGAGCCATGTTTCCAATAACCTGCGAGCAAGAGCATGGAGATCATTGTTCCCATTCGAATGTAAATTCAATCATATTTTCCAGGTCATTCACAGCATTTGTTACTGTATAACTCTATGCACAGGCAAATGTGTGTGTGTATGACATATACAAAAACAAAACAAAAAAGAATCAACCTTACTCTCCTATTCTTTCTCATTTGGGATAAACAATCGCAAAACAAAAATCTCATAAATCTCACATTATGGCATTTTGGGGAGGATTTAGGAGGATATCACTTTTGCAAAGTCTGACATGCAGACAAAGTTAAGTCAGTTTGATATTGTACACTGGGAGCTAGTGTCTGAGGGATTGAGGTGCTTTATATACGTACTTCTGCTATGTGTTATCATTCTTGTATTTGCCAGCGCTGTTGCAATAAAGGCATTTCCATTTCGAACGATTGGGTGAGACACTTACCCTCAATGCAAGGAAAGTGTCTTCCTTGTCACCAGAACAGTCGCCCAACTGAGCAGCCATGAAATGAGCCACAGAGACGATCTCAGGGATCAGTTGCTCGTCACCTTTGTAAAACCTGATGAACAAAAAGCATGGGAAAAATATTGACCTAGAGCCTGTATGTCTTTATCCGACGCACAGGGTGAAACAAAAAGATAAAAGTGTTTTTTCTGTATTCAGTGTGGCGACTCACCTCTTGACAACATTGCTCAGGGCGTACATGATGGGCTTGCTGGGCTTGTACTTGGCCATCTGGAGCATGTCGTGGATGAGGAGGGCAGAGGGGTTGGCCACGAGTCCCATAGCAAACACGGCGGCGTCCACCTGGGGCAGGGAGCTGTCCAGGGTCCTGAGGATCTGCATGATGCCACTGCTGCACTCGGGGGTTCCGCACTGAGCCAGCACCTGGTAGGCCAGCACGCGGGACACGGCCTCGGCCTCGGGGAGGGCGGCGTTCACGGTCTCGGCCGTCATTCCACGGAACTCGGTGACCAGCCTGTTGAAGAGGCCGGCCCTCCTCTCGCCCTCGGCCTCGGGCAGATTGGCCAGTTCCCTCAGCAGGTCCAGAGCCGGGGCTTTGTCCTGCACAAGACTGTTGTCCTCGAGAGCCCCCATGTGCAGACCCTGGAAAACGTCACCTGTGATGCATGAGAATCACGGTTAGAGTGAGTTACCTTTACCGCCATTTTAACCAACCACCGAACTTTAAATCCCAACTGTATACGTCATTCAAATGAGTTTACCTCGGTGAAAGACTCTGTCGTTGTGAGGAGAAACCTCAATCAGAGTCAGTTTTTGTTTCCCCACATTGGTGACTCCATATTGTCCCCTATGGGAAGAAAAAGCAGGGTGAATAAATAATAACTTTAAAAAATGTAGTAATAAAACCCTTAACCCAATGGAGCATCGTATGTCACCTTGTACATGGCCAAATGACTTACTGGTGTGAGAAGGGAATGAGGATGTGGTTCTCAGTGCAGGACCCAGAGGTCATGTGTCTCTTCTCATCGTCAAACTTGTAGTTGCAGGTCTGGAAGCTTCTGACCAGCTGAGCAAGAGGGTAGTGCTGAAAATCAAAATAAGGCTGGTCAGTGTTGTAAAATATTGCAAATGAATTGTTCTCGTAAGTTTGTGCTTTAATTATATATTTTTTTTCTTGAGGTGGATCCTTGTCTTTTTAAACATCACAACATTCACATTTCTAATTTCCTCAAGCTACACATGCTTAATACATATATATAAAAAAAACTCCTTCTATTTTTTTCTTTTAATTTGAGACTTTAGCATCCTAAATGTGGCAGATGTAACTGTTGTCACCAGGGACGTATTTTTGATCATTTATTGATTTGACGCCATGTTATTTTCATATCTTACCATGCCAGAGATGAGTGCCAGGGGGCTCATGTGACCTCTCATCGGGACAAATTTATCACATCGGGACAGGTCCCTGTTCAGCGTGTATTCCGAGGCAATACCCTTTGTACCATTGACCGTGGTGTACTCAGTCCTGCAGTTGCCATGGATAGTGGGCTAAAATAAGGATGTTACAAAAACGGTTAGAGGAGAAATATATGTACAACTCATTTTTTTTGTAAATACCAAAAAGTATGGTTGACTTTGATTGTAATATTCCTTGTTTGTCATGATGCCGTGGGTATTTTTTGATATTCACAATATATTTTATATTTATTCTTAGTTAATCAATTTACCATGTTCTTGTTCATGTCTTCTTCGACCAGAGGCACAGCCAGGGCAGAGATGATACCCCTCTTCACATTCAGGACGGTTGTTGTCTCACCCTCCTCAGGGTACAGTTTCACATCGTACACACCCTCCACCACAACCCTCAGAGGATATCTAAAAGAAAATGTGGATTATTATTATTTTTTTACTTAATTACTCGTGCAAAAACAAAAAAACGAAACAAAAAATACCAGATGACTTTTCAAAGTCGACAATATTGGACAGAAGGGATTACGCACCTCGCCATTTCAGCGGCAAAGGAGTCCGAGTTGGGCGAGGGACTGAGCACGCGGTTGCCCTCTGCGTCCACGCCCACCACCTCATTCAGGGTGCAGCCCTTGGTGCGGACGATGAAACTACAAGTCTGGGGCACTTCGATTTCAACCTGTGAGAGAGTGGAGATGTTTCATTTCCCTCTTTGAGAAAAAAGAAAAAAAAAAAAAACACATTGCAGAGAACGAGTGTGAAAGATGTTCCTCTCACCATGCAATAGACCCCGGGTCCGTTCTTGAGCGCCGAGGCTCCATTGATGGCATTGAAAGTTTCGGCGTCATATTTGTACACATACTTGTGCAGGGCCTTGTACCTTTTAGCCACTAGAGAAGAAAATCAAGGGTTACTAGTGAGAAGAGGTATTGTTTGTAAAAATATTAAAAAAGAAATAACACGGTCATATTATTGTAAATGTGTAAGTGTTCACTCACACAGGCAGGTTGGCTGATCTTCGTCTTGGGCAACTGTTCATAAAAAAAGTCACACAAAATAGGTTTTTCGTCATTTACATAAATGAACTAATGAAAAGTAATGAACGACTTTAAAATGAAATTAATTGATTATACCATATGTAGTAATGCATATGTTCTAGGTTATACCATTTACATTGTATAGCTTTACAACTATTTCTTTCTTCTGACAAATTGTACTTGTTATTTTAAAAACTGTTAATAATGTACTTTCCCAAAGTTTATTGTTTCAAAAAAAAAGGACAAAGGTGCTAGGTTATAATGTAGGTTTTGGAAATATTTGATGAAATATTTCTCCAAATAGCGGGATAAAGTGAAATCAAATAAAAACATAGAACCTTCTGATAAGAGGACTACTCACAGGTTAAGGCCGAGGTGCTGAGGAGCAGCAGAAGGCAGAGCTTAGAGTCCCTCATGGTGGGCTCGCTGAAGCTCTCTCACTTGGGGGTTGGCGAGTACTCTGTCGAGACTGATTTCGCAGCTTCAGCTCAGGACTTTTATACCCTCAGGGGGGGCTCTGCTGGGGGACTGGGAGGCACAGACAGCGCTTTGAACGCTCAAAGTCCAACTCACCCTCCTGTGTGGAGGGACAAAGGGAAAAGGTTTGCAAAGGATTCTCATATCTCAAAGCACGGCCTCACAAAACCGATCATTTGTAGTAAATCTTTAGAATGTTTTCTTTGAACTCACGCTTACTGATGCTTTAGCTGCACGCAAGACTTTGAATGAGATATTTCCATTGATGTGTGCACATGAAAGGTTGGTCTGATCAGATGCCAGTGGTTTTATCATACTTAATTAATTCGAATGGAATTAAGATATGCACAAAGTGCAGCTACGTCATCCAAATTACAAATGACGTGACACTCGCCGTTGAAAAAACGAAACCTGGAGCCTAAGGGTTTGTGTCTCGCGAATGAGGATTTTTACTAAATAAATCAAAAAATAAAATAAATATGTACATATATATATATATTTATTTTATATATATTCTGTAGTAAAAATCTCAATAAATACAGTTGACCAGCCAACAGTTGCAGTGTGAATTAGGTCACTGACATACACTGATTAGTGAAGGACCGGGTGATTAAGGCGTGCTCCAAACACAAAGTCCCTCGAAATGTGAGAAAGATACTAAACTTATCAGCTGCTTTATCTGTTGATGATATTAACGCCCCCCCCCCGCCCCATGTTGATGATATTACCCCCCCCCCCCCCCGCCCCACACACACACACACACACCACCACCCAAAAAAAGGATAAAACGTCATTTTTTTTAAACAACTATTCCTCAGAAATGTTAATGCTGGATGTTTTCCTTTCACGTTAGCTTGTTCATTTTATTTTCTGGTTTATTTGAACAGACACAGATCACATTATCAATCATCACTGTAGAAAATGCTGCATTTCATCTGTCATCAGTTGCAGTTGTATCCGATTCTACATCTATTTAATGACATATACATATATAGATAGATAGCCTAATTTAAACTGGTAATGTGGCTAATATGTGTGAATGAATCATAGGCATAGTACTTACAGTCTAGTACCTTGTTCTGCTTCCACTGCCACGCGCCAAAATGAAAACATTTAGCAAACTTTGACATGGTTTTGATGATGACCTTTGATCGACAAACATACAAAGGTTCATGCAAAGCTGGATTTAGTTTGCTGTTCAAACTGGGACGGGCGCCGAGTACAGCGCATGTCGTGTCTCTTTACTTATTCAATGTTTTTTTTTAATTCAAACCATGCTCCGTTCTCCATGTGATATTTTATGCCGCATGGAGGCTTTTTTTTTTATTGTTTTCCATAACTGCAGCACAATAATTGTATTCGTATTTCTTTCTTCTGGATGTTATGCAATGGACTGTTGCAATATATCCCCATCAGCACCCTTCAAGTCAGATACTGACCGTGTTTGCACTGACAGCCATGTACACAGATAAAGTCCAAAGGGACACATTTTATAACTATATCCAGACTTTACGCTGGTCTTTAATACTAATGCAGATGATTCGTTTCATCTTAAAAAGAATTTTCTTGGATGAAATTATCCTTGTAGGTTGTAAATGGTGATTACAACTATTTGGCACACTGTTCTGTTGATTCTTGGAGCCGCATTGCATTTGAGGAGCAAATCTGATCAATGCTGAAAACTATTAGAGTCCAAGGGTATAATTAGGCAATTTCTGTAAATGTTAGTATTTGACTAATCATATCACGATCAGAAACAGCACTGTGCAACATTTGAGCATATAGTGAGCCTACAAACCATCTTACCTTTGTGAGTGTTATTCTTTTGCCTTTTTTTTTTGATCGTTACGGGCAACAGGTACCATGCTTTGTGCTGGTTCACTGGGGATTTCGAATAGTCGATAGAGTTGGTGAAGCGCGCCATTGTCTGCAGATAGAAAAAGAAAGATAAGTCACAGCAGGAAAGAAAATGTATTAAATTAAAGGAATAGCAAACATCACAGGGGACCTGGCCGGCCCCCCGGTCAATTGATCGTGTAAAGGTCAACGGCTTAATTCCACTGATAAAGTGCTGTGTGCAACGTAATAACTTATTTTGAAACGTGTCTGAAAAAGAGCAGGGAGCCGGCCTACGGGGCATGAGCCCACTGCGTGATAGCATGCACAGGGCATGAAGAGATGGAAGAAGGGTGCAGACATGGGATGCACGCTTTGCTCTGTGTCATCAATGATTATCTGAGGAGTCCTTGATCACATTTCCCCACCCTACTGTGCCAACTGTTGTAGTTTGGCCAATATGCAAACATTTATTTTACCCTTGTCTTATCCGGGTTAGACATTGAGAACAAGGCACATTGACGGCCTGTACTTCACCATCAGCTTTGCAATCAGATACACTTTGAGTCACGCTCCATTAAAGACTATTCAGTTCAAAGAAAGATCGCATATTTACCGATTATTATTAGAAACCTAAAACAGGTACAGCCATGTGAGTCACATTTAGATCAAATCTATTGGATGTTTAATTCTTTGCATTAGACACAGAAAACATGAGGGCAACGTTCAGAAAAAGAATACAAGCGCACTGGTAGCACGCACATTTCGAGGAACTGATGCTATAAGTCGCGGCTGCTATCAAGATCAAATGTGGGAGATTATGGAATCCCTCTATCCTCACCGTGATTACAGGTTTGTGATATGCATTGAGCCTCGCAGCCCTGGCACATCCCACATGGGACCGCAGAACATTAATACTTATGCTCAATTGCAAAAAAAAGAGCATTATTTCCATGTCTGTCTGAGCTATCACTATCAATGAAGGTTTAAATACCCAAAGTAATAAAGATAAATCTTGACAGAGCTGCTCATATTTTGTTGATACTATTGTTAGAGGTAGCCTATTTTCACCAAAATTGGTCATACGTTTACAAGCATTCTATGCGCAATGCTCTAAATGTGAACAGAAGCACAGTAGTAGCAGTATATACATATATATATATATATATATATATATATATATATATGTGTGAAAATATATATATATATATATATATATACGTATATATATATAAACACACATATATACATATATATATATGTAAATATATATACATATATATATAGAATATATATAGAATGCTTGTAAACGTATGACCAATTTTGGTGAAAATAGGCTACCTCTAACAATAGTATCAACAAAATACATCTGGATAAATCAAAAATATCCATACATTTTACAATTTTACATAAACTGAAAAGATACATTTTGTTTCTGTAAAGCAAAAAAAATATTAAACCCGCAACACTGGTATAATGCAGTTTGCAAAAAATGATCCAACAGTTAACTGGCCTATTAGTCAATCGGATTATGTAAACATTGGCTGAAAGTCCAGACACAATGAAGTCATCCACAGGGCACTGCCAAGTCATAAACAACCACTGTCACCCAATGTCATGTTCTTCGTCACCTTTATCAGGAACTACCAGCTCAAACTTTAGTCCAAACCCCTAATAAAAGCTTCTCTGAAAGACCATCTAATGACATACATTGCAGCATACAGAATATATACATGCATGTGCACACATAATGCACATGCATACTGTAAATGATTCACATGTGCAGCAATCTTCACACATCTTCTTTATAGCATTAAAACAGCATTGTCCAATTATTCATTATCACTATCACATTTTTCATCACGAACCTCCTCGAAAACGTTTAACTCAGGACTGCCACCACTGACACAGCACAATAAAGAGTGAGGTAATGCAAACATGATAAGCTGTACATTTGACAGCACGGCGCCTATCAGTGTACTGAATCAGCATGCCCTCAGGACTGTCTGGGGCCTTATCACGTTCTGTCGAATGTAGCCTGTACCAAAAAAATCCTATGCATGGAGAAAGCATGCCACTCATTGCACATCATCATCCCTGATATGTGTAATATGTTGGGAAATAATTCTCTTAAAAATATAAACTTTACATTATCGCTGTAGACATGTACAGCCAGAGATAACTTTTTATATAGATATTCATAGATATTTTTTTCCCACCTTGACCTTTGACCCATTCCAAATATTAACTATACAGAGACACCTTTTTTTTTTGCAAAGACATTATGTACTTTAAAAATGAGCAGTACATGACACAACATTGCACCACTAAATCCAAACACAGGATTCTCTGTAGTAATTGGCTGGAAGCAGACTGTGCCCATGAACCCCATGAAGTTCAGCCGGCAGCCTGAGTTCAAGTGTGGGTACAGACATGCCTATTTATTAACCCAGTGATTTTCAACCACTGTGCCTAGGCACACTAGCGTGCCTCGAGAGATCATCAAGTGTGCCTTATGAAATTAACCCATTTCTAACCCCAAAATATCAATTCGGTTACAGCAATTAATATCTAAACAGGCCCAGATTTCCCACTGAGTCAGCATAAACAAGTCGAGAGACTTAATTGTCTTCATATATACTGTATTAAGGCAAAATGTAACATTTTTGGGGGGTGGTGTGCCCCGGGATTTTTTTTTCAATATAATAAATGTGCCATGCCACAGAAAACCTTGAAAAACACTGGGTTAACCCACCATTAGCACTGAGGCTGCAGCAGCAGACCATAGAGCTGTTAGTGGCCTCTAGTGGTTTATTATGTTTCTACATAACATGAAAGTTGTACCTCCCCTTCCAACACAACTCTTACATAAATACACTGTATCTTTCCTAGTGTTTGTCAGTGAAATCATTGCTCGCTCACTTGATGCAATAATCTATGCTTAGATCCTCAATGGGATTCCTCCACTGCAAATGCATGTTAATGCAGTTAAATGACAATATTTGTGTCCAAATGTAGCTGGTTCACGACAACGGGGTAGTCTTGATCTAAGAACATGAACCTCGGGGTCCACTGACGCTTGCAATAATCTGACCAAAAGCCTCATCTATGTGATACATGCAAAGAAATAAGAATGGATCCCATAGTGCTGTTGTAAAGCAGCCATCGCTTGTGTTAGTGTTCAGTTGCAAACGTGGCTGAGCAACAAAGGCCACCTCAGACTTCCTTATCATTGCCATGAATCCCCCCCCCCCCTCCTACTGTATTGTACTCACTGTTACGTAGAGCACACTCTTACCTATAAGCACACTCCATGTGCATATAGGAACAGGTGTCAGGCTTCATGAAGACACACACACACACACACACACACACAGAGTTAATTATTTAACCACTTGCTGAAATGCAGACATACACACCAGCCTCCCCCACAGTGTCACTTTAGCCAACGCAGAGAAGTTAGTGTGGCAGGCGCTGATGGACCGGTGCACATCTTCGATGAGAGGAGTCAGGGAGGGAAACAAATCGTGATGATGTAATAGCGCTGCTCTCCCGTGCAGCTTGCTCCTCGACATTAATGGGACTTGTAAGGTGGATCACACACCGCGGATTGTTTTTCGTTTCAAAGGCTAAACACTATCAACTACCGAATCTAATAAAAACCCCAATCTGCAAAAACAACAACAACAACAACAACAGCAGCAGCAGCACCAGCAGCAGCAGCAGCAACAACAACAAGCACGTGCCCACATTTGCACATTTAAGCAGCTCAACATGTTTCTGTTCTTGTTCCGGTTTAAAATAGAATTTCACTGAAACGTTTTGTTTGTTTTGGTATAGGACTACTGTTGGTGAAGTGGATGCGGGCAGGACAATGCGTCGGTTCCGCTGCCGATGCAGAATGCCTCGTCCGGTATCAACGTTTTCTCTCAGATGCGAGCCGTTTATTTTAGATATGGAGCTAATAATAGCGCCAGCGATCATTTTCCACAGGACGCTGCTGCTGCTGCTGCTGCTGCTGCGACTCTACCGTGGAAGCAGCGAGTGTGGAGAGATCCATTCCGTCCGCGTGCGGGAGGCGGGGGGGGTGACTACACATACAAAACATTCACTAGAAATCGCTAAATCACTGCGCTTCACTTTTAAAGGGCGGATGCGTTTACTTTCGTTGCTCAAAGTCAATATGTGTTGCTGAAAGCCGCATCGTGTTATCCCGTAATTAAATAAAAGTCAGTTCAATGCTTTAAAAAGGAACAGAAACCCCCTTTGGTGGGGATTTAGTTGAGCCGGATGAAAGCCGAGCTGTGTGCCACATCTTCCTCCAAATGATAAACGCTCCGCGCCGGGGAACTGGAGGAGGCTGGAGCCACTGGAGAAAAAGGATACTATCTTCTGGTTGAACGTCTTATTTGTATGTTTTAACCCCTTAAAGCATCTGAAGTTAATCCTGACCGGGAATTTATGTTTCCAGCTGGAGGAGGAGGTGTTAGATTAGTGTGGTGAAGTTTGGCTGGTGACGCTGAGAGGTGGGGAAGTGGAATTTCTCCTGAACTACCATTCCTCCTGTAAAAGAGGTAAGTTCGCATGAGTGTAAAGATGTATTTGTTGCAAATCTTATCTCTTGAGGATAGTTCACTCTAGCGGTGAGTGTGTGTGTGTGTGTCTGTGTTTGTCCCGGACTGATGTGTCCAACATTTAGAGGGAGGGTGTTACAAGGACTACTCCCATACAAACTTAGTGTACAGCTCAGCCACACTGTTGAAACAAAGTGGACTCACAATCAGGACTCAACGTGATGTCACAGACTTCATCAGACATCATTATTCCACTATTCATTGGTTTCCTATAGCAATAACACACACTGTCTACACAACCAAACAAACAACTTAACAAACACATAAGTAACATATTGTTTACAGCAATAATCTGTGCTTCATCGACCAAACCTTCACATAGGCCAAAAAACAACAACAACTGATTCTTCCAGTACTAAGTAATGTCATGGTAAACTAATTGTGTAGCTGTGAAAGAATTAAGTTTTTTTTTGTGTGATTGAATTTGTCTTGTAAGGTAAATGAAGTGGAAACTGGACTGATGGAATACAGCTGGCCTGGGACCCTTCAAACTTTGGGGTATCGCCATAATTACTGTCCTTCCCATGCCAGTCCACGCATTTAAACAACTATAGGCTTCACTATTGTGGTCGCCCTTTATCTCCCACTTTTTAACAATAATACCAAACCACTAACATGTCAGATGTAAGCCAAATTTAACTTGGACCCCTCCAAATGAATGAAAAACGAATTATAAATGTTTTGCTCAACCGTTAAATTTAATACATATATTTATATGCATATATATCAAAAAAATATGATATGTAATACGGAAAAATCAATGTGGATGATTCTAAGCAGAACAAGAGAATGTTTTCTGGGGGGAAAAAAAACCCAACAATTTAAAGCCAACTGGAAACATCCTCAATACACACACACACACACACACACACACAATAAATATGTACTTGTTTCTCGCGTGATATATCTCCTGCCCTGTACCTGCCCCAGAACGATAGTTGCCTTTGCCTCCCTCTCATGAACCCCCGTGCCATCCTGTTGCCTTGACTACTGAGGTGTCTGGGGACTTCATCCTGAACCACTGTGTGGTGTTCTCTGACCCTAGTTCAGAGACACTGCCACGCCGCAGCGCTGCAAGCGAGAATAACCAGAGAGCTCACCCACCTGATGCACCAGTGGTACACTACTACACCGCACTACGCCGCTCACACACTGCACAGCAAGCTGCACGCACCTCTGAAATTGGAATTCTGCTCTCTCTCTCTCTCTGTGCCACGACCATATCGTATGTTTGTTTAATTTACATTTGAAAAAGAGGCTTGATGCAGAAAGAGTGAAAAGCATTTTCAGTCTTGTTTGTGGGGCAAACTATTCAAACCATCTACCAGCTTTGTCTCAGGCAACTAACTATATTTTGAGTTATTCATTTATCAATCAATAATTTTTGTTGAGTTTTTAAACGCAAGGGGCTACCAGCATTCCAAATGATATATATTAAAAAAAACAGCAAACAGCAGTGAAAGTGTCAGAGGTTTACGCCATCCCCACCATACAGCCTTAGGGAGGGCGGGGGGGAGGGGGGCATGCTGTGTGAAGCGGTCTCATTAAGCGAGCGGGCCAGTGGAAAAAAAAAGTGGACCATACTGGGGGGGGACAAGGCCAGAGACTGTTGCTGTGTAATCAGGGGGAATTGCACTAAATGTGGAATGGCAGTGTGTAGGGCGGCTGTTGTGTATCTCAAGCATCCCTCGTGAACTTCCACTATACCAACTAATTCCGCAGCTCCAGCGGTGGGGGGGGCGGTGAGAACCAGGAGGTCACCGGGATGTCAGAGATGGATCCAGCAGATATTTCAGGCCACATCACAAAACATTCACCAGTGCAGCAGATAAACAAAAAAAAAAAAAGAAAACACAGAATAGCTCACCGCTAAAGGCTTCAGCTGTGCAAACACCAAAACATCCTGTAACATCTCAATTCCATATGTATAGGTATCTCAACTGGAATAACACAATGCTAATGAATCCCCGCAACAGGTCACAGTCAACCAACGATTTATAACCGCTCAATTTAGCTTTAGCTAGTTTTGCTGCAGTAACACTTCACGTGTGGTTAAAAAAGGTACAGATAGGAGGCTCTTAAAAAAAACGCACTTACAAGTCAAAGTTAACGAGACAAAAACAAACCTCCCCCAATCAGCAACACAAGTGTACAAACAACACAACCCTCCAGATCAACGAAAATAACAATAATCTGTAAATTAAACAAAGCCAAAAAAGTCAATGCTAACAAAAAGAAAGCAGTACTTACACTTACACTGTCTCCTCTCTGGTAGTGGCCCAGGAGTTTTTCAAGTCTTTCCCTCCAGGTGCTCGACGTTGTTGGACTGATTGGACATCAGTGGGGAGGAGCTACAGAGGAGACATGGGACAGGGCAAAAACACATAAGGCAGGGACACATAAGAAAGGGGACCCATTAGGCAGGGACACATGAGGCCCCTTAAATCAGGTCAGGGCCTACCAGTGATTTTAAACCAATCCATTTAGCGACTAAAGCGACATTTCATATGTGGTTAAAAAAGTTATATAAACAAATCATGTAAATTCCCTAAAACCATTTAACCTCCTCTCTGTTATCCTGAAACACACTAACTAGAAGAATAACAAAAAAAAGCCTCATTTGCAACACATTTTATTTGTGGGAGTCTAGTTTAGTTGTTATATAAGGGTTAAATTAGCATATATCATAGGTGAGCTGAATATTTAGGAATGTTTGTGACGCTACAACGTCAACTCACAATCCCCCTTTAAGCCCTCTCCGTTTTCTCCCCCTAATGTCTGGAACCTCCTCCGAGTCATAAACTCTTAATTTAGCTTTCACGACTTCTTGAAACGTCGCGGCTGAACTTTTTCAGTCTCCCAGGCCTGGAATATTTTTGGTATTTTTCTGGGTGGCTCTGTGTGTTTCAGGGACTAGATAGCGACGCCCATATTTACGTCTGCTCCAGCTCTGCCTGCGCGCTGAGCTGTCCTGGAAAAGTCCACGTGACGCAGAGCTTCCTCATCCTGTTGCTCAGGCCCGCGGGGGCCAGTGTGTGACTTAAAACCCCGGCCAAGTTAAAACGCAGTCCGTGCTCATTAGTGTTATATTGTCAAAATCGCTTTTATCCAAGTGGGTCACTGCTGGGAAACATTCAGAAGCTTGCTATAAAGTTGGACGAGGATAAACACAAAAATTCCCCAGTCGGAGATTTACACTGTTTCAAGCCAATGTCATTTATATAAATCTATTTTTAAGCTGTGCTCCTGGTCCATGGATATAAATGGTCTGTCCCCGACTTTAGTTCAGACCGAAATATCTCCACATTTGTTTTTCCGTCATTCTGGTGAATCTTGTTGACTTTGCAGATCACCTGACTTTTCCTTCCTACGCCAGGATCGGTTCAATTTTCTTTTTTTTTTTCTTTCCTTTCGTAAGTTAAATATTGCGACATGTATTTATGGATTTGGCACAAAACGTTGTGGATTCACGGCCTCCTGAGGACAGAGCCCAGCGTCTGGTGACTTTTTTCCCCTCCCGTGTCACTGTGATGTTTACTACCACCGGCCTGAGTTGATTATCGAGAGGTTAACAAGATTCTCCCCCTCAGATGCCCTCTTGCTAAACCAATCCATACTGTGCATTTTGCAGTGTAGCCAATAAAAACCCACGTGAGCCCCGTGTCGCCACAATTGCGACGTTACATCACTGAAAAAAAATAAAACGGCATAAAAATGCTATTGTTTGGGTTTGATTACTATCAGACGTGATGAAGAACACTTTTACGCCTTTATTAAAAAAGGCTGTCGCACGGAGACACCAAATTTGAAATATGATTCATACTGACAGAGGATTTGACTCACTATGATTTTTTTTTTCCTTGCAGTGTTTCCTGTGACACACAGCAGTACAAATGTTGGTGCGTCGCAGCCTCTGCACGGCATGTTGCTCCGGCTCTATCCTGCCTCTCCCTCCAGAGGTGGATGTGCACAGCGGGGTCACGCATGAGTGCCGTGTTCATGGATGACCTGAATATAGGATAATTTTTATTTTTTTAAAGTCCCATAAGGCTTCTTCGTTGTCTGGCCTCACAAGTTTATGGTCCCCACTCTCTCCCTCTCTCTCTCTCTCGCTCTCTTTTGGGCGACAGTCACTCCCCAGGCCTGTTTCAGAACTGAAAGGGTGTGACAGCACACATTATTTGTAATAATGAGACAAATTTTGTCTCCGAGACTTTGTGCGTGTACATTTGCCCTGGCGTGTCTTTATCCGGGTGATTCTGTAAATGATGAGCACCGACACTTGACCGCCATGCTTTTCGAGGAAAACTGATGCAGTGCTTTATACCCCGTAGCTCACCGAATGAGAGTGATTTTCTTCTTGGATGGGTGCGATTGAGTTTCTTTTTTTCTGGACCACATTAGAGTGGCCATTCTAAAAATGTCTACTACTCTATCCAAAGAATAATGGAAGGGGGCCTGAATCCGAATATCGTGAAATAAAAATAAAATGCATTCATGTATTATGCATCTGGTGTGCACCAGGGTTTTTTTTTCTTTTTTTTCTGGCATTCATTCGCTGGGGCGACACCGTTGCGAGTTTGAATCACTGGCTGTTGATCAAACCCGCTCTCTCGTGTTACTCGCTGACTTTGATTCACGGAGCTGCAGGAAATTAAAGCGGTGTAACAATTATAAAAGAAAAATGAGAGCGTCAATGCGCGGGATGGGAGCCCATTCAACCTCACAGCGCTCCCCTTTTGTTCTTTGCCCGATTGGAATCGCTCCGGTGTCAATAGCGCAGGAGCGATTTCAAGGGATTTCAATAATTGAAAGGAAGGAGAGAGCACGAGGAGAATATGTGGCCCTCCCTCCCATAAATTCATTATGGGTAACTCAGGTCTGGAGGTGTTATTCACCAGGATTATTATGTAATTGAACCTCTGGTATTTGCAGAAGGATTCACATAGTATGGTCGGAAATAGTTTTTCTTTCTGTGTGTCATACCTTTTTCCATTCTCTCGTTTCCCCCTGCCCCCGCAAACCCTCTCTCTCCCTCTCCCTCTCTCCCTCCCTCTCTCTCTCTCTCTCTGTCCCACTTTACCAGATACATGCTGTAAAAGGTTAATCTGATTTTTCATTATTTTGATTTGATTTATGTTTTTTTCCCCGCTCAGTTTTTTTTTTTGGAGTGTGGTACACACACACACAGGCACAAAACGTAAGTGGAACACACACTCAAGGAGGATAACAATGTGTCGGAGATAAGCAGATCGATTCATCCATTTGTTTTCAATTGTTGCCATGGGGACATCTATTTTGTATGACGTCTACGAGAGTTCATATTCGTTTTATAAAAATGGGTACAAAACACACAACCCCGCGCGTATTTTCTTTGTCAAGTGTCATAACCTTTTGCTTCTGCTTCATCGGTGACTTGCATGCAGTGTCCCGGCCGATAGATATTGTGCTGTTACAGCTGCCTACTGGACGTGCTGTGTTTTTGCATCCTCATATTCCCAGTCATGAAAACCCCTGCATACATGAATAAACGGCTTATATCCATGGTAACAGCTTTTGGCCAAACCACAGGACCCAAAGTTGAATAGGCCCAGGTGGTTCAGATGCATCATTGTCCTCGTTTGCATGGGTATTTTTTTTTTGACCGTCTTTTGTGTTTTTTTTCGCCCCGTTATCAATACATGGACTCCACCTGCTAAAAATCAATTAGAATATACATTTTCATTCATAATTCAAGGCCCCAGGACATTAATTCCTCCACCTTTCAATGAATGGTTTATAACGATGGCCGATTAAAAAGAAAAATGATGCACACAATGTAATTACATCCGAGTTATAAGCGTACCTTTTTCCAATTGACGTATTTCCAGTCTGTACGTTTTATTTCTTTCTCTGTTCACTTGCCCGAGAAGCATCTTCAGCACATGCGTCACGATAAAAAAAACACCGCTGCAAACAGAGAGGAAATATTGACCCGATGAATCATTTATGCTTTTCACACAAGGATATTAATGAGGGGTTGTTGGTCTCCCGCAGGAGCGGAGGAAGCCAGGCAGCCGTCGGCGTGGAGTGAGCCAAAGCGCAGGGAGGAAGTGGAGACGTGAGAGGAGAAGGACGAGAAACCAGTCGAGAGAGAGAGAGCTGTGCCATGGGGAAGCAGAACAGCAAGCTGAGGCCCGAGGTCCTGAACGACCTGAGGGAGAACACAGAGTTCACCGACCACGAGCTGCAGGAGTGGTACCGCGGCTTCCTCAAGGACTGCCCCACGGGCCACCTCACCGTGGAGGAGTTCAAGAAGATCTACGCCAACTTCTTCCCCTACGGGGACGCCTCCAAGTTCGCCGAGCACGTCTTCCGCACGTTCGACACCAACGGCGACGCCACCATCGACTTCCGGGAGTTCATCATCGCCCTGAGCGTGACGTCCCGCGGCGGGCTGGAGCAGAAGCTGCGCTGGGCCTTCAGCATGTACGACCTGGACGGCAACGGCTACATCAGCCGGGCGGAGATGCTGGAGATAGTTCAGGTGAGGGCGAGCTGCGTGTTTCACACTGGGATTGAATGTATATGCTTTATATATATTTATACAAAAACAGACCAGTATATATATATATATTTATATGTAAATATATATATATAGTGGTCTGTTTTTAACCACACTCTGCAACCTCCCTGAAATATAAATAAATTGTCTAAAAGCTAGGCATTAGTAATAATCAGCCTAATCATCAGACCTCAGCAGTTTGAGCTGTAATATTTTTCCATTTTTCAGTCATATGCAATGTAGATTTATTTTTTCCAGTTGGCAGTTTGAGACCTAGGTCTGAATAGAGGGCATTTCCACCTCGCATCATAAATGCAGGCTGCCCTCTCTCTTTCCTTATCACCGTGGCTATATTTACTCTTCCAATATGGTGAGTTCGAGCCGCCTGCCGGGGCCATATCAATATTGGCTCAGTCCGCTGTGTTTGTGGATACAAATGAATGTGGAAAAAATAAATAAATAAATAAATAAAGTTGCCGGAGCACCATCATCAGTCAAACCATACCCGGTTGGTAACGTGTCGGCTGGGGAACAGTTATTATTTGTCTCTCGACACCGACAAGGCTTCCCACAGGTAAACAAGAAAATTCATCTTCACTTACCCTCCTCTGTAGGCAATTTACAAGATGGTGTCGTCGGTGATGAAGATGCCTGAGGACGAATCAACACCAGAGAAGAGGACAGATAAAATCTTCAGACAGATGGACATCGACAATGATGGTGAGACCAGTGGGACACTTTTATCTGGATGCTTTTGATGACAGTGAACGAAAGTGGGTCACCTTGTGGAAAGGTGTGGGTGATTTGTGCTTCATAATTTCCCCCGACTTTCCCCGTCCTGAATGCGTCAGTACAAAATATAGAGCATGAGGCAGGAGGTCACTTTTGGTTTGGTTTGTGTAGAAATAATACTTATGCTTACGTAAAAATCATGCCACTAATAGTGCAAAGAGACAGGTTCATTTTAAAAAGAACTTCACAGGAATGTCTGGCTTGAAATTCATTTGAATATTGAATGTGTTATATAAATAAATGAAATACTATTTAGCACGCCGTTTGAAAAAGAAAATAATAATTTGTGTATTAATCGTACACGTGAAGAATTCATGGCAGACTAAATAGCACAATGGCACCACCTGCTGGTTGATGTGAAGTATAAAAAGGATCAATTATTACAAATAGTAATTTGATATTATTCCCGATTTTGTTTTGGGTAAATGTTGTGCATTAGGCCTTCATAATATTTTCTGGGGAAGCAGTGGTTTCATTTGACATTACTTGGGCTCAAAAGAAAACATCAGATACTTAACTGTTGATTTTGGAGCGTTACTGTCCCATGTTCATCATCCTGATTTTGGGGGGGGGGGGGGGGGTCTGCTCCACAGGTCGATTGTCCCTGGAGGAGTTTATCAAAGGTGCCAAGAGTGACCCGTCCATCGTCCGACTGCGACTCATATCGTCATATGATTGGAGTCCCTCACCTTTCGATTTTTACCAAAAGAGTAAAGATGAAATTGTTAAAGATCACATGCTGGAGTTTCTGTCTTCTCTGATAAAACAATGACAAACCACAAAAAAGGAGAACTTGAACAAGCTGCTGTTGGAGAAACGACATCAATGTGTAGGGGATTTTAAAATCTTAGAGCTGGAAATGATCACACAATGGCAAAGTGAGGGGAATATCACTGAGGCCTATAAACCACATGTTCTGTAGCTTCCCGTTAGTTTCATGCTATCATCCCGTAAACCTACGGCTCCATCTCACAACACAGGAAAAAGAAAAGGCACACAAACACACACACACACGCACACACACGTCATTCCAGCTTCATGCGGTTCAGTCACCATCCCACCGCCCCCCTCACCCCTCAACCTTTTCACTGTAATGACACTCCATCGTCTCATTGTTTACATTAACGGATCATTTTTGTCAATGTTGCTCCTTTATCTGTGGACTGTGCTTTTTCTTTTTCCAGCCGAGGTCTTCTCTGTACATGCTTTCTCCAAAAGCTCTCCCGCCGTGCCATATCACATATTTATGCCCACTGGATTATATGCTTGCAAGTATTACGACTCCTATTATGTTACACCAAGAGGGGAACCTAAGTACATCACTCAGTATAATTTGATAGGATTTGCCCGTGTTGAAAAGTGGCTTATTGTTCAGGATGATACTCTGAACGAGTTCCTTTACGCCTTCATGGTATTGCATGCGCTCAGTGATGCTGTAACCGTTTACGTAAATACGGAGGACGTGATCGTTTTTATTCCTTTTTATTTTTGTAACAAAATGTCATTTTGTTTTCACACAATTGAAATAAAGTCGTGTAAGAAAAATATACACAAGAAGTCCCACAGAAGTCCCTAATCCTGGACAGACAAGACGCGAGCCCACCATAATTCTCAATCGCTGGTTTTCAAAAGGAGTAAAATTTAGACGCACCATATTGGACAGGGAAGTGTTACTCTGACGAGTCTACGTGACTAAAATAGGCAGTTGAAAATGGCTGAAGAGGGGAGAGGGGACAATGTTGGACAAAAGGACTCGCACTGACAATTTAAATGACACGTTCAGAACCTCCTGGTTCGTGCGCTCAGCTGCGGCGCCCGTATAAATACGCAGCTCGTTGTGTTCAGCAGAGTTCACTTCGGGGACGCGACCCTTTCCCCATCCCCGGCGTGACTGACAAAAGATGACGTGAGAGACCGCTGTCCTGGAGTATTTCAGTAACAGGGCGTCCGGGCCTCCCATTCGTCCACAGGAGAGGGGAGGCGGGGGCGCCCAGGACCGAACCAGACCAGAACCCTCCCCCTCGAACCGGTCTGGATCAGATCCCGCCCTATGGGCTCATAACTCGTCCTTCTCAAGGTCCTCATCCAGGTCTACGTCACTGAGGTCGTATTCCTCCTCCACAGGAAGCTGAGGATGAGGACGGTGATTGGAAAAAATATAAGTTAGACGAGGAGATGAAGACGAAAATGTCAAGAGTCAGTCTAGTGTGTTTAAAGATACCAAAAGCTTCAGTTTTGGAACGGTATTTTTTAGCAGAGAGCCAGCGAGACTCTTTCTATAGTGAGAAAAAAAGTAGATCTGAAAAAAAAATATATATATTTATATATATATGTATTTTTTGAGCCCCTTTTTATACAGGAGTGTATATCGATCTATTCCACTGGCTGCAGATTGATTCAACATTTTGTGACTGCTTCAGTTTATTTACTCAAACTTTGATGCAGCACAGACTATAAAATCTCAGTTAAATAAACTTAAGTTGCCAAAGGATGAAATTGATTTGGTGTTGAGGGCCAGCATCAGGTGGGGGACAAAACAAACCAAATAAAACGTGCAGAGGGGGTTCGGTGAAGGTGGCAAGCCCACGATCATCCAAATACACAGTAAGAAAGCTGTGATTCTCCCACTCACTTGTCCATCTTTACCGTCCCAGGGTTCAACGGCGTGAATCTTGGGCATGACGCCGCCTCCGAATGTGGCAGTGGAGCCGCGGCGGGCAGAAAGCTCTCTAGAGGGGGGGAAAAAAAAGCATCAAAACCAGGTGAGCTCCCATCCATCATCCAGCCTAGGCTGAAACGTGTTTTACAAGTTCCGAAAATAAGCCCCGCCCACCTGAGGAACTCGTGAATGCCGGTCTCGCTGAAGGAGCCCCTCAGCAGGGCAAACTTCATCTTGCGTGTGTTGATGGCGGCCATGGCCGGGTACCCGAACCCACCGATACCCAGGGAGGTCTCCAGCTCCATCTGAGCTCCCGCCTCGGTCCACAGCCAGCTGCCAAAGGGAGAACAGGTCGTTAGTCACAGTTACAACAAATCATTAGACTACTAATCCAAACTCATCCTTACCCCCACATCATCTTCTTGTACTTGTCGGCCATTTTGACCATCACATCCAGGTAACTCTTTCTACCGGCTGCGCCTGTGGAGATAGAGAACGTCAAGGTATGAAAAAAGGCCCTCACTTTTTTTTGTAATTTCTGTTTAAATTCATTGGAAACCATGAACAGAGTCAAAGGTGTGGCTGGCCTCACCTGTGTCCAGGATGTGAGGCAGGACAGCAATTATACACAACTGGCTGTCCTCACAGGTGTTCTTCAAGCTGTCTTCACTGAGGATCTGAGAGACAAAGATTCACAGATAAGGCCAAAGTGAGCTAATCCCCGACGATGCACTGTTTTTGACCTTTAGGTTTTAAAGTACTGACCTCCACCAGTTCAGGAGGAGGAGCGTTGTCGGAGAACAGATCCAAAGCCCTCTCGATGATGTCACCGCGGGAGCGGCCTCCTTGGTAGTCTTCAGGCTGCTCGCCTTTGCGGAAGATCTTGATGGTGGGAAATCCACGGACCTACACGTACACACACACAATATTGACTTATTTTGTGTGCCAGTCTACACTTCTTTGCATCTATAAATAGAACAGTTTTTATTTGAATTGAGCACCACTGTGCCACATGATTAGCCGGTTCGTACCCCGTAGCGGCTGGACAGACCCTGGTGCACAGTTGCATCCACGGCTCCGAGGTGAACTTTGCCCTTGGTCTTCTCCTTCACAGCTGAGGCTGCAGCCGCCCACTCAGGCTCAAGGCTGCGGACGACACAAGAGAGGGACGTTTTGGCAAAAATCAACCACGATACTCCGACCATGACTTCAATTCCACCGAGGATCATTTCAAATAACATGTGGTTTCAAATGGTTGCAAAACCAAAAACAGCTGACACTCAACCGTCTTATACTTGTCTTAATGATGTTGATGTATAATTATTATCTGTAGCTGGGTCGGTAGCAAACTTACTTCTTGCAGTGTCCACACCAGGGGGCGAAGAATTCCACCAGCCACACCTCACCACTCTCCAGCACCAACTTGTCAAAGTTGTCTTCCGTGAGCTCGACTACATCGTCCTTGCTGCCACCGCTACTTCCCCCGCCGCTCTGCAAGAAGGCAGTCGGGTGTGACTTCAGCGTGCTCACTGAGGCGTTTTAATTTATTTTATTTTTATTTTTTTTACATCCGTCAAATATATGCAGTAAAAAGCCACCTGCAAGTTTCACTCCCAGACCCACCTGTTTGCTGTAGCCGGAGCTGCCAGATTTGCCGCTCATCCGCTCTTTCACCAGACTGCGCAAAGAGTTCATGGCTCCGTCCACAATGGCCTGGCTCGTGCGTCCACCTGAGGCGGGGGAAAATATTTTAAATTACCGCTAATGGGGTAAACAAATGTACTTTCAAAACATATTGAAAGTTTTCTAATAGGCATTAAACAGAAGGGGGGTCATATATAGTACAAATGCGTTGCCTATCGGGTACCTGCTCCATCTTAAATACTATTCAACTATCACTGACTATATGTAACTCGAATTCATCTTTAAGCAAAGATGGTTTTAAGGAGGTCACAGTGGGGAAAAAAAAAAGATTACAAATGTATATTGTGTGTGATCAGCAGCAGGATTGCAGTGCGCACACCTTGGTATTCCTCTGGCTTGTTCTTGTTGGCTCCAAAGATCTTGATGGTGGGGAACCCTCTGACTCCATACTGCCCACCCAGTGACTTGTGCTGGTCGGCATCCACGGCACCGACTTTCACAATTCCCTGAAGAATCCCCAACAAAAAGGTTCGGGTTGAATTGTTTTATATGTGCAAGTTAACCATTTTCCCCTCGTAACATTTATGTGCAGTTACACGACTCTGGAATTTAGCACAACATCACGCTTTGTCTGCACTTGTGGTGTGGTTCAGATGAGTATTAGAAAAAGAGCAGAATCAAATAAACAGTCACTGCAAAATTATTAAACCTATTTCTTAAAATTTGAAGATGAAGAAAAGCAAATATACTAAATGTTTAATATATAACAGTAAATGATTTGATTGTTGCGGCAGAATGCACACGTCAGTCTGTTGATTTTTATTATAATATTCAGTGTGTAGCCCAGCTGTTGATAAATGACAACAGGTCAGAGGTGATGATTCATTTACCTTGAGGGCAGTGGCGGCCTTCTTCCAGTCTGAAGCTAGAGTTTGACAGTGGCCACACCTGTGGCGATAAAAACGGATGCGAGGCAGAGATGTGAATAATAACTCTTGACTTGTGAAAGACTTAAATGTGATATTGCTCATTAACTAGACTCTAGGCAAACGAGATACATGTTCATTTCAAGTGGGAATTGTTCCTGCGTTGTTCAGTATATCACAAATACTTAGTTTAATTAGTCAAACAACCTCATATTCACAATGGTCTAAGAGGGCACACGGGGGTCTTTCGCCTGCAGGAATGCACAATGTGTGCTTATAGCAAGTACTAAAGTTTACATTATTAGTTCTGTGAAATATTCACTGCTACACTTGGTGAATTGTGAATCCTCCTGCGGGTGTGAGATGACTGTGATCCGACCGTGATCACAATGTGAGCGGAGGTGTTCTCACCAGGGAGCATAGAACTCCACCAGCCACAGGCTGTCACTCTGGATCACCTCCTTGTTGAAGTTGGACGGTGTGAGCTCCACAACATCATCGCCGGCCGAGTACATGGCCCGGGCACACAGGAGCAGGGAGCAGCCCAGCACTCCTGGAAGGGGGGATGAGGGAGGACACACAATGAAACACACAAGCACACACCCGCCGCAGCGTCACTAACTAACACGATCAGGTTGACTTCAGTTATTGTAACTGAATGTCAAAAGTTAAAATGGACGTGTATTAATTTACTGATCCACAGATAACAGGCCTGGCACTATTATGTGCCACTTGGCTAACAAGCTAACCACTGAGAGAAAAACACGCCGCCAAAACAAGCAAATAATCACAAACCCTGTGATGTATACAAGTAGAAAAGCTGAAAGTGGAGTCACTCACCGAGTAATAGAGGTCTCATGGTTTAATCTGCTCTGTGCTCGTCTCCTCACTCACAGACCCACACACACACACTCTCTCTCTGTGGCCGCAGCTGCAACCAGGAAAAGTACGGCGGCAAGGCTCAGCGTGGCCCAGGCTGATTGGTCCGCCGGTGGCGAAGTCGCGCTACGGCCAATCAGCGCGCGCCGTGTAGTGTCACGAAGGAGCGCTGTAACTACACAAAGATGAGGGGGTAACACAATAAGAATGAGTCAGAGCAACGATGTGTGTTTGTGTGCGCGCGTGTGCATGTACCTGTGCGTGTGTGTTATGATATAATGCAATCCATTTAATTTGACT
Organism: Colistium nudipinnis; assembly: GCA_016785305.1. Lineage (NCBI taxonomy): Eukaryota > Metazoa > Chordata > Actinopteri > Pleuronectiformes > Rhombosoleidae > Colistium > Colistium nudipinnis. Next base: position 261,674 of record JAFBJU010005542.1, on the reverse strand, counting down.
GACACTCAAACCTACAAAAGCAATTACATTCATAAAAATATATATAAATATATATATTGTAAGTGCCTTTACCAAATAATCCCTCCCTTTTGTTTCACAGATGATACTTTTCATCACAGTATGCTTTAAAAAGAAATTCCGTTACTTTTTTTGTGAAAGTTTAAGCGCACATGGTATGGATGAATCTCGTAAGTATTACCAAACTTCCGTGTTATTTGAGACCGTTCCTGCGGCGGCAAGTGCGAGCAGGACGTCCCCATTCATCACGTTAGGAGACAGTCTAATTTAAAAATAATTCTCTTACTTTTACATCATGATTTAACTGAGAAATTATACTTTTCGTGCGGGAGAGATTTGGTCAAACTTCTGCTTTCGAACGGATCACAACATATCTAATATCCGCTTCGGATTTCAAAACAAAACTTCCAATGAATAACTTGACGTGGACTTTGTTGTGAAAATGTGAACGCACATGTTACGGATTAATCTTGTAAGTTTCACCAAACGACCGCGTTATTTGAGAACAGTCCTGCAGCTGTGCGACGAGCAGGACGTCCTCATCCATCACTTTAGGAGAAATTATCATTTTAAAATAGATAATCATCTTTAAATCGATCAAATAACCTCTTGACTCGGCGGCTTATACGCTGCTTGCGCAGTGCACAGTGTGTGTGCGCGTGTGTGATAATACTGCTCACTACACAGATTTATGTGCTTATTCTTTTTGGAAGAATCTCATAAAATCCAATTTTTACTTAAGGGCTTTAACAGGTTTTGGGAAAGATTTTGTTTTTCCTGTCTTAGACCACAGCCAATAATGATCACTACACCTGAACCTTTGTTCTCTTCTTTTTCTGATGACTTTATTTTAAAAGAGATCAAACTTGCGAAGTAATTATGACCCAGATTTAAATAAATTGGGGGCTTCTTCAGCGCTTTCTTTCATTTCCATCGCAATAGCATTTTTCTAGTTTCATTTTCATATTCCTTCCTACTGTGACGTGTCCATATGTTTGCTGTGAAAAAGCTCCACTGCAGTGCAGCTTTTACTTCCCACGTAGTTTTATGCCGTGACACCAGTCTATAAAAGTGGACTGACTTCTCAGTACTGGGCACATTCTGTATTATTAATGGATTCCTATCCTCGGTGGTTTGCACCGTAATTTAAACTCAAAGACAAACGAATACCTTTGGACAGCTGCGGTGTGAAGGTGTTGTCACTAGGTGGAGACAAATACAACAATAACTCAAAGTAATTTTGCTGAGATGCTGTGTGTTCGGATCTGATCAATAATTCAGTGATTTACTGCAAAGCTGTGGAGTTGCACATGGTGCACAAGCTGTAAATTGTATTCTCCCAAAAAAATATATAATAAAATAACAATCCTTAACATGGTCCACTTGCTGTACCAATGTTCATTGCCAACCATCGCTAGTCATTTATCATATTAAAGATTCATGATTTATAATTGTCCTATGAATATAGAAAACATACTGTATGTAAAGTGATCATTACTTCTTCAGAGTTATTTGGAGACAATAATACATTCAAAATGGATAACAGCTGGGATCTTCATCTGGGGGTGTGGACAAAGATTAAACAGGCTATTGTTGTGAAGATGCTTGATTAAGTTTCTAGTGTGGAGCCTGCTGTTAATTGATCACCATTAACTCATTATTGCTCCTCGAAGTGTTATGAGGACCCAGCGCATTTCCCACCCTTGATTTTTCCACAATTCATCACCCACCGCGGATATTTATGATATGCTGGCTGCACTGCGCCGCACCAACAGAAACCACATACACACCCAGCACCACCGGAACCCCACGCTGCTGCCCTCAGAATTAAAAGCACAGTCTATTGGTTTTATAGGCAATTGAGGCTGAGCTCACCCCAGGAGCTGGCAGTGAGGCCCACAAACATGCCAATTCAAATAACTCGTTTTGATAAATCTAATGTTGAGGTACGTGAAAGTTCTTTTCGCCCTTAAAAGCATTTTAAGGCTAACGTTTAAAAGCTACACGTTCTGCATAAATTGCATATTACGATTATACTTATTTTAATCCATTTGACAATGTACTGTTTATTTTGTGGACAGGTCTGCTTTTCATTTTAGTATTGTTTTGAATTTGGTATTATTACCTGGGAATTGTTTGACTATGGAAATGTATCGTTTACCTCCTCCACCATTGGCGTTAAAACACATTGTACGTCTTATAATTGTTGCTTTGGGATTTGAGGGACTGAAAACAGCATACCCAAGTTTACACAGGACTCGTGGCCGTTTTGTTTTGAAAGGTGTGGCCGGACGTGTGGGGGTTTATTATGGCTCACTTGACATGACGCGCACTTCGATGCCAACTTTCCCGGAGAGCACATACTCACTGTGTCAAACACGGAGACTTCACGCTGCAGTCTCCACTGAGCACTAAAACCCAGAGAGGATTTATTACGATTACTATTATTATTTATCGGGCTTTTACGCACAGCCCCAGGGCCACTGGTGACTCGAGAGTACTTTTCCCCCCTCCTGATTCTGTTTTTGGCACTTGTCTTCACAATGTGGGGGATCCAGAGGAGCCGGCACGCAGACTGTAACGGATCTGAAGGCAGTGAAGAGGCGGAGATTGTTGTTAACATCGGCGGAGTGAAACAGGTGCTGTACGGGGACGTGTTGCATCGCTACCCGGACACACGGCTGGCTGAGCTGGCGGACCCCTCTCTCAAGTCCCAGGAGGAAATATTTTCACTGTGCGACGACTACGACTCTGACACAGGAGAATTTTATTTCGACAGAGACCCCGAAGCCTTCAAGTGCATCATTGAGCTGTATTATTACGGAGAGATACACATGAAAAGAGGCATCTGTCCCATTTGTTTCACCAAGGAGATGGAGTTCTGGAAGATCGACCCGGATTTTCTGGACGAGTGCTGCAAATGCCACCTGCAGGAGGTGCAGGACGAACTCGCGGAGATTGCGGAGAAAGTGAAAACTATCCTGGTGGACCGAGAAGGAGATCCGTCTGCGCGAGGGTGGCAGCGCGTGCAGATGTTCCTGTGGAGGCTGATGGAGAAACCGGAGTCCTCCATGCCCGCGCAGATCATCGCGATCACCTCTTTCATCTTCATCCTCATCTCCTCCGTGGTCATGTGCGTCGGCACCATCCCCGACCTGCAGGTGGAGGACGCGGAGGGCAACCTGACGGAGCACCCGACTCTGGAAGTCATCGAGACCCTGTGCATCTGCTGGTTCACCGTCGAATACGTCCTGCGCCTGATCTCCTGCCCCGACAGGATCAAATTCGTCCTGGCTTTCATGAACATCATCGACTTCATGGCGATCATGCCCTTCTTCGTGGTGCTGGTGCTGACCTCCTTCGGCGCCGGGGTGATGGAGTTGGCCAACGTGCAGCAGGCGGTGCAGGCTTTACGCATAATGCGCATAGCGCGCATTTTCAAGCTGGCGCGCCACTCCTCCGGACTCCAGACGCTCACGTCCGCCCTGAAGAGCAGCTTCAAAGAGCTCGGGCTGCTGCTCATGTACATGGGCGTGGGGGTCTTCCTCTTCTCCGCGCTGGGCTACACCATGGAGCAGAACCACCCGGACACCCTGTTCACCAGCATCCCTCAGTCCTTCTGGTGGGCCGTCATCACCATGACCACGGTGGGCTATGGAGACGTCTACCCCAAAACCACTTTGGGGCGGTGTAACGCGGCCATCAGCTTCCTGTGCGGGGTGATCGCCATCGCGCTGCCCATCCACCCCATCATCAACAATTTCGTGCTGTTCTACAACAAGCAACAGGTGCTGGAGACCGCGGCCAAGCACGAGATCGAGCTGATGGCGCTGCGCTCCGAGGAGCAGGCGGACGCGCACAGGCCCGACCGCGGCTCAGGGGCGTGGGAGCGCGCCATGCGCTCCTGTCACAGTGACGCGCACATCCCTTTACTGAAGGACCCCAGGGGAGCCGCGGCCACGCCGACCCCCAGCAAGGACACGAGCTTTGAGAGCACCGCAGAGACCACCGAGTACTACGTCTCATGAACAATGGAGAAGTGGCACGACCCAGAGAGGACAAACGTCCCAAATTCCCCATTGATTGTTGACGTATTCAAACTCAAATGATACTGGAGTGTAAATAGCTTGGTAGAAACTGCAGTAATGGCCTCAAAGGAACTTCGTGTTTTGAAAAATGAGGCCCATTAAAAGGACATATATGTGAAGTATTGACTTGACGAGCTGTGCCTTTGCGCAGTGATTCCCTGGAGACGGAGGGCTTCTGTTTGAACAGCCAGCACAGCTTCCCCTATGTAGAATCCTTATATAACACCCCACCATCGGCCCAGTGGCTCATTCCTCTGTACAGAAATATACATCACATTAAATGTCGGGGCTTTTTGAAGAAAAAAAGACTTGGCCAGCTTCCGCTGGAGAAAAAGATAAATGTAGTCGTCCATGATAGATTTGTGAAGGATGTGAGGAATCACCGCCAAAGTGGAAACTCGGACTGTTTAAAAGTGATAACATGCCCCACAGGATCATGGTGGTGGATGTGCAGGGTGTGTTACCAGGGCTGCTCCTTTCTGCTCTCTCTCGGGTTTAGTGTTAAAGAAAGATCAGTCACTGTATGATTGGGAGGTGAAGGATGAGATATAAAATCCCTGTGTGCAGGAGCATGTTAAAAGCAGCGACTGTGTCATTGGGTTACAATTTTGAAAGGGATCATGTTGCCGGGACACGTTCCTGTAATGGGTTTAAAATCACAGCAGCATGCCGTCACCCCTCTGTTTCTCCCTGTAGGTCCAGTGGAACAAACTTGGGTGAGGCAGGGGGACCAACCGGCTGGAGAAGAAATAAAAGATATCCCAACAGTTGAGTGATTACATTTTAAAATGAATATTTTTGTTTGCTTGAGGGCGAACGAGTAAAATATACATTCACACAACTTTTTTTTAATGACTTTATCTAAACCATGCCGTTGCCATGCCGCTCTGAATTGGTTGAAATATACAAGGGAGGATGTTTAAAGAATGCCCCAAAAAATGTGTACATAACTGCTGCTATATTTAAAGGTCATTATTTTCACAATTTAAAAGGTCACTCCTACACCGTTCGCCTGAGTGGCTGGAAACCTGCCGCACAAATAGAACAATCCTTAGAAACTACGTCAGTTGGCACAGGAGGGGAGCTGCAATTAAAATTTGACATTTTATTCGAATTGTGGTGTCTCAAATTGAAATGGTTTTGACTGTACTGCAACCTGGAGGGACAATCAGCGTCACAGTTATGTTATTCTGCGAAATCTTACAAAATAGGCATAATGGCCTGCTTTGTGCGAAGGAGGCGATCGGTAGGCCAAACAAGGCAGATCTGGGGCCCTGCTTACGAGCAGTAAATCAAGATGGCTGACCGGGGCTCAAACGGGGGAGGATCTAAACGCTGGATCTGGTCCTGGATCAGATTTATCACCCTATAAGACACAAAAGGAACCAGAAACTCCAAACCTGTCCATGGCCTACCTCTTCAGCGCGGGGCCCCACACACACAGGTCCCGAGCCTGGATCGCTCGGGACCGCCGCCGCCGCGCCTCTCCGGCCAAACAAGGCCGTCACACCACACGTCTAACAGGCCTCAGACCAAAGAGAGACTAATTGCCTCCACCTGCCCTTATAAAGGCGGAGAGCTCTCCTTAACCCTACCTCCCTACAAGGGGGGTGGTGCTCCAAACTCAAGCGTATAAATAAGGAAGATGGAGAACGGGGACGCGGCAAAGGGGAAAAGGGTTTAAGTGGAGGAAGAGTTTATAACTTCTTCAATTTACACTACTGTGGGTTAAATGTTTATATTTGGCCAAAATTATTCAAATGTTTCCATACACTTCAAATGTCTATTGCTTACTGTTGGATAGCTGCCTAGACTTTTCTAAATATAAATGTAATCCATAATCATTCCACAGAAACTTCAAAAGGACACATTCCACAGTCCAGACAGATATCACTGCTGTCCAAAAAGCATAAATATCCATAAATCTCACTTCAAGCGAAGAATAATATTATTCAAGGAGTCAGCAGGTTCAAATAGTGCGTAGGTGGATACGTTTGTCACTAGAACGGTTCCAAGAAAGCCCGCTTACTCCATCAATGCTAACCAGATGAGAAAATGAAAAAAAAATTAAAAAAAATCCCAGATCGGCCTGTTTATCTGGAGCCGCTCCGAAACGTTATGGGCTCTGCCTGGAGTCATTCATCACCCCTCCACAAACTACTCTTCTGACTAATCCTGCTGGCAGACAGACAAACAAACAAACAGCAACATAAACACAGTGGAGGCCACAAAGGAATGTCATTTGACAAATATTTAACCTGTTTTGCTTGGTTTTGGCCAAAAAACTGTTCGGCCTGATGAAGGAGCTCGGCTTAAAAGTAAAAAAAAAAAAAATGGCTGACTATGACGCCACTCGCCACCTGCAGATGGAATCATCTCATCTCGGTGACTTACTGACAGCGCCCTGCATCCATCTGTGGGACGAGATGTCACTGACTCAGTGTTTGTCACAATGTATAGCTTTTGCTCCTGCCGCCTGAAAGGAAGATCACGCCGGAGCCGGAGGTGGAGGCCGGAGCGTGCGGCGGGCTGCTTTGTGCGCCCTGACAGGTGGAGCTGGAATGTCAAAGGCACGCTTTGTGTAACGGAACAATGTTGCCGCAGCAGATGCACATGCAAACGCACACAAACCTTTGCAGTCCAAATTGAGATGTACAAGTACACACGCGGGCGCACACACACTGGCAAACACAAACATCGCCCCTTCTCTCCACCGCCCACCTCCAAGCGCATCCGAATAATTGCATACGCTCGCGCACGCGCGCAGACGCGCACACACCCATCAGTGGTCTATTCCACAGTGACCTGCTGTGATTTGCTGGCTAATCACCCGTTTTTTTTTTTTACACCCACATGTTGGTCATCTGCGGCAGTTCAGTGGGCGTTTCAGATTCGAGGTTTTCCTGAGCAGTTGCACGAAATGGTGCCGGTCATTATCCCTCCTCTAAAACAGTGACAAATACTGCGACGATTTACAGCTCGTTAATGATCCTTGTTACAAACTTTTTATGGGTGTTTTATCCCGAGACGCTGGATGAAGATGGGCCTTTTTTTATTTTTATTTTATTGTTTTACTTTAGTGCAGATGACTCAGGCACGTGCGACTTTGAACAACAAAGCGGTCTGGTGCCTGTGCCTGTGCAAAGCAGGCTGTTCTGAATCCTCCCCAGACACTAAAGGGATTACCGGTGACATTGGCTCGCGCTTGTGGAAAGTTTTTTTCAAATAGTCCAGCCCGAGGCTTTTTTTTTTTTTTTTTTTCTGTTTGACTTCTAACGCTGTTTACATTATCTTGAGACGTTGTCCGGCAGCAAGGGCAGAGAAGACTAATCAGTGTTTAAAAAATAAAAATGAAATCAATTAATAAAAAATAAAAACATGTTATGGCATGTGGCGTTTGTTCCAGTGCGGCAGTGTTAAATCATGGATCATGTCTGTTGGATGCTGTAAAATAAACACAGTGGGACATCAAGCCTGAACCCGGAGATCATTCCAAATGTTACACAATTTTAAATTGTCAATGAACTGCTCATTTTAGAGTGTTGTGTCGCAATTGTGTGCGTCTCAGATAATCAAAGCCATTCCTGAAACTCTTGGCTCCCATCCAGCCAACTGCCATCCCTGATTATTTTCACTGTGATGTATTGTCACGTTAGTATTGAGTTGCACACACAACAGCACACACACACACACACACACACACACACAGATCCATGTCTCTCCGGTGTCCTTCTTCTTTGACTGTCTAAAAATAGAATACAAATCCCTGTCGGGGCCCCTGTCTACGCACATATTACAGACAATCAGAAGCTCAAGACAAGCAAAAGCTAATTGTGTCGAGTGTGTGTGGTTGTCGCAGCTCTTCGCTGCAAGTCGTAAAGCATAAAGAGCCAAACAACAGTAAAGCAAGTAATGACTAGAGAGAAGAAAACATAATTAAGAATACAATAACATTGAGGCCTTAAAAGCACTCGGTGGATACATATTGCTCCCGAGAACACTCACAGAGAAAAGATAATGTCTTCCTTTAAATGGAACAACTGGGATATTTTAATGGATTCATATCCTGCGGAAAAATGGTCAAACAGCATTTGAATGAGAGTGTGTGTGTGTGTGTGTGTGTGTGTGTGTGTGTGTGTGTGTGTGTGTGTGTGTGTGTGTGTGTGCGCATAGTGTTAGCGTTTAACAGCTCGCCTCTATCTCGATCTCAGTTTGAGATGTGTTCTGCAGCCGCAGGCCAGGGAAAAGGTAATCTCCCTGGATGTCACACTCCTGTGTGGAGTCTTTTATTTATTTATTTATTTTTTCGCAGAATGAGTTTCACATTTTTTCTTCAATAGGAATGTTTCAAACCGGGTGCACTTTGATTCAGGCAGGGAAGCGGCGTAAAAACTGCACCACAATAATTCCGCATATTAAATTTGCCCTTTTACCGGACAGCGGAATAGGATGTTGCAGTAAAGCCATGCGCACAAATGATTTCTATCTTCTTCTCTGTTTTTGCCCTGCACACAAAAATGTCCTCTCTGGTAATAAAAAAAAAGAAAAGAAAGAAAAACACACTCAGACATTTATATAGAACCTGCTTCATATGATACAATTACATTCAAAATGAATCCAATCCAATCCATTGATTCAAATGCTTTTGCAGATGGCCGTGCGAGAACAACTCGAGCGTTAAACAACCAAATTGGCACAGTCGTCACAACACTGGCCAGTGAAGATTAGTACCATAAAGATGTATGCTCAGCGAATCCACAAAGTTAGGAAGATATTTTCAAACCATGGCCCCTTAAAGGAAATAATAAATAAATACCTCTCAGAGACACTCGGCTTTTCCTGCTTTTGTAAACTTTTACATCCATCCCCAAAAAGCCATTAACCTGAAAGGGAGAGAGATGAATAACAGAATCCAGCCACGTTATGGCCTCATTTCTCCAGGTTCTTAGCGGAGAGTTTTTTATTCTTTATTTTTTCACGGCACTTTTTTTTTTTTAAATGTGAAATAGAGACCTGGTGGTTATGGGCCATCGCAGGCTAATGCGGACCCTCATGGGGGTGATGTGGTCTTTACTCAGTGAAAACATCCGAGATGACTACTGCTCGATATATTTCATAGCTTACCTGAACTCCACCAGACCTCCGCTCCTGGAAGAACAAGCCAAGTGTGTATAAAAGACACACTGGAGAATTACATCAGATCTAAGAAAAAAAAAATCTGTTAGACGGAACAGGCTGAAACCCAGTTAAGTCTATTAAAAGCCATGTTTTCTTAATTCATGTATTTTTTATGAGCCTGATATAGAAGCATTAGTTATTGATTGCCTGAAACCAACTGTGTTCAGGGCTGAAAAAAAAAAATTGAATTTATTTTGTATTATTCTAATGTGCAGCGTCCATACGCCCGTCCGTGACCTCTGACCCCGCCTGGTCGCCTATGCCTCGTTTCCACACGTTTGCCAGCCGCAGGCCCTCCCGCGCGGCTCCACGCCACCTGGCGCCAACAGCCAGGTGAAAGGTCGCGACATATCGTCCCACAGGACTGATGTATCTCGGTGAGAATCCGTATGCATATCTCAGGGTGACAGGACATGGCAGAGGATGGGAGGTGTCACCGGACATGACTGAGAACGAACAGCTATAATTATGTGTGACACATTTGTTGTTTTGGATCATATAAAAAAAAAAAAAGCATTCCTGGAGGATTAGCATTTAAATCCTGGATTAATAAAATAAAGTGTGATATATTTACCTCAATTATATCGCCGCAAATAACATAAATGTTTAATTTGGGTGAATCTGTAGACTTTTTTCTCACTTTGTTTCCTTGGGACCTGGGAAACCTTTTTTTGGCCACTTTTCTGCTGCACCTTCACAGTTAGCTCTAACTTGCATTCTGGTGGATAATATTTCCTTCTCCGTTTGTTTTTGGATATGGCAAAGTGCCTTAATCGCCACTTTTTTATTCCCCGAAAAAAGTGGCGGCCTGGATTCGTGGCAGTGTCAAAGGCGGCGTCCATCTTGCTAGAGCCCCCGGTAATAGCCCATTTCCCCGGAGAGCGCGGGAGGCTATTTACGACACGCCGTCACACAATATGGAAAGTGGCATCAGTTCACTTTGCCAATAATGAGATAATGCACTAAGGCAACAGCACATTCCTTTCCCCGCATTTATGCTGTCAAGCGGAGCGATGATTTATGAGCCGGAGAATGGGATGAACAAAATCCATGTGAAGTGAAAAATGCAGGTTAATAAACGGGGGATCGAGCCATTTATCCACATTCACCAGCCTCAAAAGTGGGATGGTTAAAACATTGATCTGCAATGCATGCTGGTCCTAAATACGCACAGGTTTAGAGGCGTTAAAAGGAAGAAAAAAAAAAAAAGGCTGTCAATAAGTGAATAGCGTGGAAAGGGTGACAGAGTGCTCAGTGCCGCTATGGTAATGGCCTCCAGCTCGTGGAGACACAGTGTGACTCAACCTCCTCACCCACCTCCAGGTTAGCTTTTAATGAGTCTGAAAGTTTCGTTTTTTTTTTTTCCCCAGCCCGAGTTCAAACACACATGAGAAGGTGACCTGTGAAATTTCAAGGTGGAAGATAAGAGCGCGGGTGTCTGATGATGGAGGTGGGGCCTCGTCAGGGGAGAAGAGGTTCCACGGTCCTGGAGAGTACTCTCTTACTATCCACCCCGGCTCATTTATGAAATATTTTCAAAACTCCTGTGCGAGTTATGTTAATACTCTACAATTAAATACGAATGACACGCTATCGAACACAGTATCACCCTTATTCTTATTATTACTACATGGCGGAGTCAGGAAGGCAGCGGTGATTTTCCCAACCTCCACTGTGACCTTTGGGGTTTTGAATTGCATCTCGTTATGATGAGAGCCGCGTTCGCCTCCTCCTCACCCACCCGCGGAGCAGCGTGCGCCCACTGAGGAACAAAGATCGGGGGGGGGGGGGGGGGGGGGGCACGTTAACAGGAGCAGGTGGAGATGAACCGTCTTGCCCCACCCAGAAACAAACGTTTCCACTCGGAGGGGATTTCTCGCCAGAGCCAATTAGGAGTTCAACCAGCAATCTGTTCGCAGCCTCACTTCCTCAACCTCTCGCCACCAGGATGCAGCTCAGCGAGGGCGGAATGTAAGACCACCTCATCAGACCTCTGGTATCTCACCGGCACTGTGAGGGACATTGGGGAATTGGATTTCATGTTCATAAGTGGCAGCCTCCAGGTGGTGGTGGTGGTGGTGGTGGTGGGGGGGGGGGGGGGGGGGGGTGTTTTACGTTTTAATAGGGATAATAAATTCAAGTTGGGGGGCACTCACTGTGACCGGCTGGAGTGCGTGTGTGTGTGGGCCAATGGAAGACACGCAAGCACTGTGTGTGAGAGAAAAAGATACCTAAGAAAGGGAAAGAGAGAGAGAGAGAGAGAGAGCGAGCGAGCGAGCGAGAGAGAGCGATATTTAAACACATCCACGAGAGGTCAGCTGGAAGAAACCTGCATTGCGCTGCCCACACACTCCCACGCGCTCAGCATCATTAAACACAAAAGGCCAAGACTGAAACAACGCCACAGCCTGTGATACAACAAACAACAAGCGAGACGAAAATGTGTTCACAGAAGAATTCGCCATAAGAATGGAGTGAGGAGAGATGTGGGTTTTTCACTTCTTCTTCTTAGTACATACGATGATGGGATTATACATGAGGTAAAAGTGTGGAAAAATCCAGTTTAGCCATGATTGTATTTATTTTTACACGCGCAAAACAAAAATCCATCAATATCATCGGACTAAATCAACATCCATATTTGATTTTAAAAAAAAAATGGTTTGGGCCTGATTTTAGTAAATTGGTTCTTAAATGAGTGACAGCATCTGGTCAGATCTTTGTGATGGGAATTTATTGAGAATCTGACACCACCCAGTGGTCTGGACAGTGTCCAAATGCTGACTGATCAAGGGTGAAACAGAAGAAATCGGTGAGATAAAAGAATGAATTATAAGAAAAAAAAATCTGAATTTATTATAGGGTTGATATTTGAAAAATGATTGTTCAGTCAATTAAAAAAACGGATATTAAGCAACACTTTAATGTCTTCTCCAGATCTAATCTGTCATCCCGTCTGATTTCAGCTCACCGTCAGCCAGAGAAACCACTCGTCGTTGTCTGAGGGCTTCAGGCGCCGCACACGTCACCTCCTCCTGAAAGAGGACGTTGTGAGGATGCGAGGTGACCCACTCCTTCAGGAAGTCTATCTCCTGGTCACACACCCAGGGGTTTCCTGTCAGGAGCACCCGAAAGGTGGACTTCCTCTCACCCAGGAAACCCGAGGGGAGGTTCTTCAGCCGGTTCTGGTTGAGCAGCAGAAGCTCCAGGCGTGGCAGGCCCTGGACCAGGCCCGCCGGAACATCTCGGATCAGATTCTCCTGCAGGAAAAGCTGGGTCAGTTGGAGGTTGTGGGCGAAGGTGGCTGGACTCAGGGAGATCAACTTGTTCCCGGCGAGGTTCAGCGTCTCCAGGTGCCGCAGGTGCTCCAGCGCTTCAGGCCGCAGCAATCGCAGGTCGTTGTGGCTCAAGTCGAGGATCAGGAGCCGAGGCATCCCGAGGTGCAGAGCGGACGGGACGTCGGTCAACCGGTTCCCGGACAGGTCCAGCCACGTCAGGCTGCCGTTGACGCCGAACCACTCCACGTCCACCCGTTCGATCCTGTTGTTCTTCAGCACCAGACTGCGGAGCGAGGCGAGGCCGAAGACGTCGGGGGGAAGACCAACCAGCCGGTTTCCCGTGAGGTCCAGCGTGTTGAGGTGAGGGACGGCCCTCAGCAGGTCCGAGGGCAGGCCGCTCAGGTTGTTGTGGTACAGCTGGAGGTGGTTTAAAAGGGGCACGGCGCTCAGGTGGCGGGCGGTGACGGCGCCAAGGCCCGTGGACTGGATGGAGAGCCGGGTGGTGTCGGGTGATAAACCGTGGGAGGGGAAAGCGGCGAGGCGGAAGAGGCTGCACACCACCTCCTGTGGGACGGAGCAGGAGCACAGCTCCGGGCATGATGGGAGATCTCGCTTCAGGAAGCGACATTCAGCCAGGGCAGCGAAGGTCAGGAGCAGCCACAAGGTCATCTTATCACAAACCACATATTAAACTCATTGATTTGTTAAAAAAAAAGACAAAAAGTGTATAATATAATCTTACCTTGGGAGACAGAGTGGCACTCGGTCCGTCAGTGTCGGATCCGGAATTTAGTTTGGAGTTGCCTATAATATTTGTTCCCAGCAGTGACTCAGGACAAAATGTTGCACGTAGCAAACACAACCAAGCAAACAAAACCAGCTCACTGGCCGAGTGATCACTTTTTTTTTTTTTTTTTTAAATGTAGCTGTTGTTACCCAACATAAATCAATATTTGCTTCTCTTTATTCTTGCAAGAATTTCCGACTCCATCTAAAATCTGTGAGCACCAAATGGAATTTAAACGTACCCCTATAATTCAATTTCCTCCTCACACTGGGTTTGATCTTCATTCTTCGTTCAAATAACACAGTCTCATTCGAAAATCCATCTCTCCCGGCACTGCAAACAGAGTCTCCATTCTACCATGGCGCCTCGTTTACTTTATGTCAGAAAGTAGACCGCTTTATGAGGAGTTAATATCTTTTTAATATTTGGCCCCTGCAGAACGGTATCATGCTCTTGCAATAAAGCCACAAAGCATATTTAATTACAGACTCGCATTACGCAAACCACATATTGAATTGATTATAAAAGCCAGACAGGCGTGGCGGGGTACATTACCCGATCAGATAATAACCAACTGGAGGATGTCAACTGTTAAGACTCAAGTTCACCTTGGGTCAGGGACATCACCGGACGTCCGGAGAAGGCCTGAGGTTTGGCGCACACAACGGTCTCCGGCAGGAACACCTTCTTCTTGTTCTTCTCCATCCACTTCCGGAGGTACTCCGCCTTCCCGTCGCACAGCCAGGGGTTGGAGGTCAGGTCCAGGCCGTCCTCGTCCAGGGAGGTCAGCGGCCCCAGGGAGCCGTGCGGGACGTGGCTCAGCTGGTTGTCGTCCAGACTCAGGATCTTCAGCACGGTGAGCTCCCGGAAGAGATCCGGGTGGGTGTTGGCGAGCTTGTTCCGAGAGAGGAAGAGGTAGGTGAGGTTGCGGGGGCCCCGGAGCGCGTCTCCGTCCAGGGTCTCCAGCTTGTTGTCCTGCAGGTTCAGCCGCTCCAGTTTGGTCAGCGGGTCCAGAGCGTGGGCAGAGACGCTCTCCAGGCGGTTGTTGGAGAGGTCCAGATTCTCCAGGAGCGGCAGCTTCTGGAAGAAAGCTGCCGGGATCTTTGTGATGCGATTCCCAGACAGGTCCAACCAGGTGACGCTGCTGTTGTCGGGCAGCCACTCGGCCTTCACCTCCTCGACGAGGTTGTTCTTCAGCACCAGGCTGCGGAGGGGCGCGTGGACGAAGACGTCCGCAGGGAGCTCACTCAGCTGGTTCCCCGTCAGGTCCAGAGTGTCCAGGTGCGGGACTCCGCGGAGCAGGTCGGGGGAAAGGTGGCGCAGGTGGTTGCCGTACAGGTGGAGGCCCCGCAGCAGGGGCGTGGCGCTGAGGTGCCGCTCGGTGACGGACGTGATGTTGGTGAACTGGATGGTCAGCATGGTGGTGTTCTCGGGGAGGCCCCGGGAGGGGTACTCCGTCAGGGGAACCTGGTTACACACCACCTCCGCCCTCCTGGAGTAGCATTGGCAAAGAGCCGGGCAGGACCGGGCGCCATCAAGGCAGAAAAATGGCAACCAGAGGAGAGCAAGGGCACCCCGGGCGTTCATTGCTGGGAGGACGGAGAGAATTGAACAGGAGGTGGATGAGACCTCAGAAAACGTGCAGCAGCTGAAATCTCGGAATGAATGGATGTGTGTATGTGTCTTGCGCGCAAGGCAAAAATATTGAAGACACAAATAAAAAAATCGCAGGAGTAACAAAATCGAACTTACCGACTTGGTTGGTTGCGTATGGATCAGCCAGGAGCCGGCACCTTATTTCACATTCAGCAGTGCTCACTGGCAAAATCACTCAAGCATTCGGGGCCCAGAATCACCCCCACCCCCCCCACCCCCCCGACCCCCATCGAATCATTACTTAAACGAGTAAACAAAGATCCGACGCTAAGCAAATATTTGCGGAGCACAGACCTTTGAATCAAACCGAGTGACTAACCAGGCAGGAAAGTACAAGACCTGAAAGGCGCGGGTTTCCCGGAGAGCGAAATACAAAATATTTAAGATCAACAATGGCCAATTACGGAGTGATACATTGAAAACGTGCATTTATGCCACTAAGTATCTGACGGTGGCTCGTCATTTGGATTTAGAGCGAGAGAGCTCCTGAGCAAAGAAGTTGCAATGCCTGGTTCAAGGTGCATTTGATTGATTTCGTTCTATGTCAGATTAATCATCAGGAAAAACTACTTCCACAAATGAGGTGTTTGCTCAGCATAAAACAAATGATAAATTATTCAGCGTGCAAACAGTTTAAAGTCGGTGTGAGCCTTAGTGAAGTAAGCCCTTTCTATTTCCACCGCGGGGTCAGTTGAGAACCATAGTATATCCAGATTCTTCACTCGACTAAACATATTCATCATGACAAGTACTGCATTCAAAATGTATCACTCTATTACGGATGGATGTAACATTTTTGGCATAATATATTCATAAAATGAGAATTTAAAGTACAAGTCGTGATAATGGTGTGCATTAGCACCTGTCACTTTGCATATGAATATATCAGTAATAATCATAATTTGACCATAATTAACCATCGGCATTTTTACATTATATTCTGGTTGGCTGGAGCTAAATTGAATGATTTGATGTACTTTCAGGTATTTAAAAAAAATATTATTTGCCAGGCCACCTGAGGCGACGGTGGTCAGTGCAGTGAGTTTCCCACCGGCCAATTTGGAAAATGGATTAGAGCTGCGATAGGTTTTTAGCAGATGGTCGACACGATGAACCGTCATACATTATGTACGGTGAGTGCCAGTTAGCTGTAGGCTGTTCTGAAACATTTATTTCAGTCAGGCCCACTCACTCCACATGCAACACCGAGATGGGGACAAAACTACGCCGGTGCAATTCCGTCTCCTTCCAATACACGCGCCACACTTCCTGCCATATTGATGTAATACCGCTTACCTAAGTATACCATACATATAATTATATACATTGGGTCTGTAATGAAAGAAGAAATCATGTATGTATTTATAATGTGACATGTACAAAATAGTCTGTTATTGCTTTACTTTAAATATACTATATATATATATATATATATATAATATATGCATGCACACAAACATGCACACACATCCATGATGCATATTTTCTGTCTTATCACAGGATTTATTTAAATGTGTCATGTTTCTTTTCAATTCACATTATTCTGTCTCATGTCTTAACGGGAACTGTTTTGTGTAATCATGTCAGAAAAGAAATTGATGTGGAATTATTCCATTCAGCTAAATTGTATTCATACATTTACATTTTGACAAGAAAGTACTTAATAATGCGGGGTGGAGTTATAACCATAAAAATAAAACAATCACATACTATGAGCTACACAGTCTGTGTATTATACACAGACAGACACCTCTTAGTTCTATATACAAATGTTCACACACACACACACACACACACCTAACACTTCACAAAAAAAAAGTGATTCACTGCATCTTACAGTCATTTATAGTCATGATTATAATAAAATAAGGCAATTTTAATCAAATCTCACTGTAATATGAAGACTGCTCATTTTCCTCGTGACAGTATGACAAACAGTCCCAGTTCTCATGACAACGGCCAGTTCCTGTCCATGATTAATGTTTTTTTTTTTTTTTATTCATGTGTTTTTTTTCAGTCTTTCAGTCAAATTTGATCACCCAGGGTTAACTGTGAAAAGAAAGAGAGAGAGAGAGAAAAAAATTAGTATGGAACGAGAACATGGGATGGCGCCAAAAGAGGACTTCAAAGACACGCCCACACAAAATCCACACATTAAACAAAGCT
This sequence comes from Colistium nudipinnis, assembly GCA_016785305.1. Classification (NCBI taxonomy): domain Eukaryota; kingdom Metazoa; phylum Chordata; class Actinopteri; order Pleuronectiformes; family Rhombosoleidae; genus Colistium; species Colistium nudipinnis. The sequence goes on along the minus strand of JAFBJU010005542.1, from coordinate 244,503 downwards.
CTGCACACAATGCATTTGTGAAATATGCACACAGAGCAGAAATATAAAGGAATTAAGTTTGTCTGTATGTTTGCAAGCAATGAAAAAATAAACCAGCATACTTAATCATGATGTCATCATGCCTTCCAATATAAAATAAATGCCAAGCACATTTGCACTCGACACAAAAAAAACATGCCTCTGGCTAAACTAAGGCCTCGCACACAAGTGTAAACACACGATTCATGCAAAGGTCTGGTTACCCTCTCGTCCCCTGTTTTTTCACTTGAGTAGAATATATCATCATCATCATCATCATCATCATCATCATCGACCAACGACCAAGTCCAATCTTTTTGGGCAAACTCAAGCAATCTGCAACAGTAACGAAGGTCACCGAGGGGTCAGCGGCCGCTTCACAAAGTGTCGGGGCAATAGCTTCTACAATCGCCAGGGGGCAGTGTAGAGCTGTGACCCAATGCCACTGGTTACGAAGGGGAGGGGTGGGGTTAATAGCCAGGACAGCACAGGGTTACGGCGGGCAGAGCGGGCGCGCACACAGGCAGCAGAACTTACAGTCTCCCAGCGTGAGAGACGTGAGAAAGGTGGAGAGGTCAGGGGTCAGTGGAGGATGATGCGGAGCATGGGGCCAGAGCTGGGGGGGGGGGCGGGAGGAGAGTCAGGGTGTGTCTGAGAGAGCAGACTTGGACAAGAGAGCATCGGTCACAGAGAAATGAGACGGGTACGGTTAGTAACTGTGGCCAACTGTGCAGCCATTTTCTACACTTGGGTGGCGAGTGACGCGCAGGGGAGGAGCCATGTTGGAGCACGAACGCTGCCTACGGCGATATATGCACAGACAAATGTTAAGACAAGATACCCCGTGTCAACTGCGCGTTTCTGCGACTCATTGGCCATCATGTTAAACTTTTGTTCAGCTGAGCGATCCGTGACTAACTGAGTTTAAGAAGTTTGCCCAGCGCCTGCAACTCCCCCTGCACCGCCCCCCCCCCCCAAAAAAAAAACAGTTTCTAGCGTTGACCCCTCCTCCCCCCCCCCTGATAAAAGCACATACACACGATCTTGCAACTTTTAGATCAAATCTCGTGTGGGTGCAAAATGTCTGAATCAGCCCGAGCCAGACTTTAAAGAGCCTCGCCAGTTCCCCGGTGCAAAGTCTGAGCAATGTCTGACTGAGCTGATGTGTTAAAAAAGATAAAGCCGGCTGACACTGGACAGAAAGCAGATACGGCTCGATGACGTCATGGGTATGCAGCAAAAGAAAAAAACAGAAACTAAGTGCTGCAGAGCACCACAGTCCAGATTTAACTCTAAAAGCACACATTAAAATCCCATATTCAGATTTTCTTATTACCACCTATTTATAGATCGTTCGATTAAATAAGGAATGTTGAAAAAAAAAAAATCTGCATTCCCTTAAAAAAAAATGTATATATATTCCACTTTTTTTACCTGCTCTTCCCTGATGACTGCGGCTGTCTGCTGGGCTGGATCCTGATGGCGCCGCGGTGGGTGGACATCCGAGGGGAACCCCGGGGCGAGGACCGCGGGGAGACCCGCGGCGAGGCCCGCGGCAGCACCTCAGGAGAGCTGTTGCTGTGCGCCGCAGACGGGGGGCTCAGGGTGGGATGCTTCCTGGGGATGCGCTTCAGGAGGTGACCCACCCAGCGCTGCTGCTCCTCCGGAGAGTTGGTGAGCAGGAGCAGCTCCTTGGCCGTGGACATGTCGTAGTTCACTTTAAAAGAAATTCGATTTATTAGAAGGGTTCAAATTAAAACAAAACGGCAATTTTTTTTTTTTTCCAAGCGAAACAAAGCATTTGCTTACATATAAAACTCCTACGGTAATGTAATGGGTTTTGTGATGCTGATTTTTCTTTTTTTTTTATTTTCTTTTTTACCTCAATGCAGTTGTGCACTTAAGACATGCTCACACAAATATACAGCATGTGATATAATGTCGGTTCTCCATGCAGACTGACCCTTGCAGGGCACGATAACCTCCTCCTTCCTGTCCAGGTGGTCTTTGTGGCACTTGGTGTGGCAGCGTCGGCACTCCAGCGCGGGCGGCGGCTTGAAGACGTGCCACAGCGGCCGGGCGCACGCCTCGCAGCTGGACGGGAAGTGATACAGCGTGGGGATGAACTCGTGGCCCTTGTGGCTGATGTAGGAGGGTCGGTCCCCGTACGCCGTGGCCTCCACCACCACCTCCTGCTCCCGCTTGCTCTCGCCTTCGTTGGCGTACAGGACCTGGGCAGAGAGGAGAGCAGAGGTTCCATTTGCTATTGATTGAATTATACATTTCATATATGGAGTTTAGATTTGGGGAATTGAGAAATCTGCACCAGTCTGTGAGAGGAGGGAGAGGGGACAGACAGAAAACAGGAACTCGATCATTACCTGGAATATTCTCGGAATTTCTCTGGCATCGGCACGGTACACATCCGTGTGAGTGACAGGTCGGACATGAAAGAGCTTACTGTAGGCGGGAGGGAGATGGAGAATGGCTTAAACTCATATACTGTGTGTAAGAGAAGGTAAGAGAGTGATACATATCCCTTTTTATCCCTCCTAAAAATGTGGTGCAAACCCTCTGTAACTTTTGTACAAAGAGTATAACAATAATAAATATAACAACAATAATAATAACAATAATAATAATAATAATAATAACAACAATAACAATAATAACAATAATAATAATAATAATAATAATAATAATAATAATAATAATAATAATAATAATAATAATAATAATAATAATAATAATAATAATAATAATAATATTTATTCAAACCCTGCATGAAATGACTCACTCAATGTCCAGGGTCATGAAAGGGTTGGCCTGCTCCCGGTCCAGCTCACTGTTATAGAACAGGATCTTTTTACTGCTCACCACTACATACTGAGAAATAAGAAAAGAAGACAAGGGCCACATGGATCAGAGGGGGGCCTGGGGGGTGACTCAATACCAGTCGTAATTACAGAGAAAACAAATTTGTAGATAGGAGAAATAATGGAGGGTCCATTACTTTTCTGTCCCAGCCAAACCGCTTTGTGTTCTTGGTAGGAAGCGAAATCCAACCCTCCAGCCTGGAATCTGGTTTGCGGAGAGGGAAAAAAAAAACAAGAAGATGTGAACAAAAAGAAAAACGGCCTTTAACCATGTGACGCGCTTCAAAGAACCCCTCGACATTTTTTTTAAAGGCTTCGGTGGCATCGCTAAGAGAGGAAATGTTTTCTGAAAAACAAAGAGGGCAAGAGACAGGAAGCCGGGCCCTTTTGTTTTGAACACTTAGTACACAGGAATTATTCTGTGAAGTAAATTATTAGTCAGAAAGAAAAAAAACATACACACTCTCTCTCTCTCTCACACTGTGTCAAGCTGCGTAATATTCCCGTGTCCAGTGAGCACGGACGAGGATTAAAACCCGGCAGAGACAAAGTCAACACAGTGGAGGGATTAGATGGGATTAGATGGAATGAGAAGGAAGAAGGAAGACTTTTCAAAGGATGGATAAATGTTAGAAATGTATGGTCCCCAAACTGGGAGTCTGGGATTTTTTTTTTTTTTTGGTTTGGGATTAGGGGGTTGGGATTTTCTGGCACTGTTTAGGACTCAAAAGTCTGGCAACCTCTGTCATAAGCCACTGTTAGGTCAACCGCAGGCTTAATTTCCATTTTTTTTTTTTTTTTTAACCTCCATGCAGGATCACCTGCAGGCTCAGGCTCACTGGGCGCCTCGTAGGCGAGGGCCAGGGGCCGCTGCTCCAGCGGCGCAAAACAATCTTCTTCGTCCTCAGAGTCGTAGTCATAGAAGGAACGGTTGGAGCGGAGGTTAGGCCGGGTGTCGACGCACACCGATTTGTGCGTGCGCTGGTAGGTGAAGGACATTGATTCGGAGGTGTGAGAGTGACTGATGCGCACTGGGGCGGGGGGGGAGAGAGGAGGGGAGCAGGAGTGAAGCAAGAGGAAGAAGCAGAAAGAGGGGAAACGGTCAAAACACAATCGGGCCTGGAGGAACAAAGAGACTCAGAGTGAAAACAGAAAAGAAATGGGGAAAAAAAAAAGAAAAGAACTCGGGGCAGGTGAAGGCAGAGAGGGCGTCTGAAAACGTTGCTTCCAGGTCAAAGCGATGAGGATTAAGGGTCTACCTGGATATCCGTCGCCCACGTCCAGGTCGTTGCCGCTGCTGATGCTGGTGGAGTCCAGAGAGTGGACGCTGAGGGAGGTGATCTGGCACCGCAGCTGCTCGATGTCGCTGTCCTTGCTGTCCAACGCCATCTGGAGCTCCAGGCGCACCTGGTTCTCCTCCACTATCAGCTGAAAGACAGACACACACCAAACGGAGCTTTTGAATGGAGACTCAATCCTGGGGCGTAAACGAGTTTGTGTCACACGGTAGATCTGTATCGATATTCCACCGATATATTTGATATTATATTTACTATATATATATTACTATATATATTACATTTTTTTCCATCGGTAGCATGGCTGAGAAAATAAATCCTTTGCCTTGAAAGAATATCAGGGACACAGTCTTAATGGTTCGCATATGCTGAAAGCATCTCCCTCTGCATGTAGCTCCATTTTCTGGATTTTAATTAGCAAAGAAAAAAAAAATCAGCCTCCCGCAATATCTCCCTGAACTGCATTTATATTCTAAGAGTGTCTTTTGTTTTGGCAGCGTGGGCGCACTGACCGCCTGCATGTCCGTCATCTCTTTCTGGTATTTGATGATGGTGCTGTTGAGCTTCTCCTTCTCCGTCCTCAGCTCCAGCTGCAGCTTCCTGTTCTCCTTCTCCTTCCTGTGCACCTCGGTGTCGATGGTGCTGTGGCCCCCCCGGCCCGTCTCCCTCCTCTTGTGCATCACCTCGGCCAGTTTGTTGATGGCCTGAAAACAATACAAACGGCGTTTTAAACGAGAGCTTTTTTTTTTTTTTTTTTTTTTTAATATAAAGCTTAGCACTGAACAAACATAGATTTTTTTTTGTTTTTTTATACTTTGCCCAGAGTTCAACACCTCATGCCCGTAGCCGGAAAAAAAAAACATTCTGAACAACAAATGACAGTGACATAACAGTTGTCTGCAGAGATAGGAAAATAAAAGTATTGAAAGCCCAGGAAATACTGGCGGCTTCGTGGACCTGCGGAGGCGTCCAGACACACACCTGAATTTTCAGTGTCCTTTCATTCTGCAGCTGCTTCTCAAAGGACAGTTTGACCGAGCTCATCTGCTTCCCCTCCTCCTTGGATTTATGGACTTCTGTTAGAGTGGCACAGATGGAGATAAATTCAGAGCTTATATATATATATATATATATATATACCTATATACAGTATATATATATGAACGTTTAACTAAATGTGAGTTTTAAAGCTGTAATGCATCACTGTGACACTGATCTCTTCCCTGATGGAGAGATTGAAGCCTCATCTTTTTATGCCCCCCTTTCCCCACCCACACACACCGCCGGTGAAGAATCACTCACGTTGCTGCATTTCCTTCAGCTGGTTGTTGAGCTCCTCTTTCTCGCTGGCCAGGTTGGCGACATCCACGGTGAGCGTGCGGTTGGATTCCTCCAGCTGTGAGAGGTGACAGCAGAGGCAGGTGAGCGTCATCCACGCAAAACAACGGCAAGCAAGAAAACTTTACTCGCGCAGCACCGAGAGCAACGAAAATGTATCAAAGGGAAAGAGGTGGTTGCCGAATCTGGAAGTTCGAAATCTCGAATTGTTGGTTTTGGTCTTTTATTTCTTGGCAGGAGTTCAACACAAGCCTGCAGCTGAAAATAATCCGTGGCAAGCGCTTTTATATGTGGGAGCTGGAGAAAATATCTACTAATGTAATAACGGGCATAAATTGTTTGAGGCTATTTCACTGATAAAGAATGGGCGGCACGAATTGACAGGAAAGAAAAGGCATAATAAGAGATCACAAATGATGGCGTCATAAAATAGGGTGAATAGTGCCATCGTTTTGGAAAAAAAAAAAAAGAGAAAAATGTAGTCCCAAGATAGAATCAAGTTTAAAAAAAAAAAAAAAAAAAAAAAGGTCTCGCTGCCAGCCGGGCCCTCACCGAGCTGATGGTGGCCTCCTTGTCGCCGAGGTCCTGTTTGTGTCGGGCCATCATGTCTTTGATCTCCAGCTCCTTCATGATCTTCTCCTTCTCCAGATCCGAGTACTGCTCCTCAGCGATGGAGCGGGCCAGCTGCTCCGAGTCCGCCTTGGTCAGACTGGCCTCCAGCTGAGACGTCATTGAATCTCTGTAGGACGCCAGGAGAAAGGGAAACTCTCATTTTCATCTTAATAAACAGGAGGAAATGAATGATGCCGGCCAGACTGCACATATACAGGGGAAAATATATTTGACCTTTGTGTCGAGGAAAAAAAGGAGTTATTGAGCACTGCAGCGTAAGGCCACTGCATCTGCATTCAACTAAACCAATCTCAGCTCGACTTGAGTTTTCAGCATTATTATCCTGAATGATGCTTTCGTGTTATTTTTGAGTGACATGCAAAATTCTGCCCCAAGTGTCCCTTTCCCTTGTTGGATCAAATCTCTACTTTTAGTTTTCTGTGACAGAAACGGATCAACACACATTTGCTTATTGAACTTGAATATATATTTTGCATTCATGTTTGTTGAGTTGATTCAGAACCAACAAACGGGCACTTACCTCTCGTCCTGATACTCTGCGAGTCGCTGCTGTGTCTGCTTGTACATCTTATTTCTCTCATCGCACTCGTCCTTCAGCTCACGGATCTGTGTCTTGTAAAGAGTCTGAGAGGTGAAAAATAGGTAGATTTAATATATTATATTCCATGACTTCACACAATTCAATTATAGTTGAATTATTACTGGTGAGTTTCAAATATTGGCTTGCTACTGCCGTTTGCAGACACAAAAAAGAATATTGGTGAGACTTACCGTGAAATACTGCTCCGCCTCCAACTGGTCCTTCAGTTCCTTCTGTTGGCTGTCGGCCTCCTGCTTCTCCCTGGAACAGAACCAGATACCTGTCAGTCATCTCACAACCGGAGCCAAAGCACTTTGCACAGATTCAATATGACAAACGAGAGCCTCCGCAATAACATACACGCCAATAACATTACACCATTGGTGTGTGTGTGTGTGTGTGTGTGTGTGTGTCTGACCTGCGCAAGTCTTGGTTCTGCTTTTCCAGGATCTGCTTGACGTCCAGCAGGTGGTTGAGCTCCTGTTTGAGCTGTTTCTCTGAGGAGCGGAGCACCGACACCTGCTGGTTCTGCATCTTCAGCTCACTCTGGCTCAGGCTGCGCTTGTGGATCTCCTGCTCCAGACGCAGGCTCAGGTTCCTCACCTGCAATTAAACACACACACACACACACCCATTAACATTCATTCATTTAGCAGGGTCACAGATCCCACTGGTAGATTACCAATTCATAATGAATGGTTTCTGCCTTTCCAACCATAGCAGCATCAACCAGTATTGTGTTTTCATGGTTATGTTAAAGGAAGAGTGCAAGATACTTTCTACACAATAATGGCCACTTATTTATTTGACAGATGGTCACCCACCTCCTCACAGAGTTTCTCCTTCTGTGCCTGCAACTCGTCCAGTTTGTGCCGCGACTGCTTGTAGTCACAGTCCAGCATGGAGTGCTCCTTCTCCAGCTGCAGCATCCGGGCCTCCGCCTGCAGCTTCAGGCCGCGCTCCTCCTGCACGGTGCACTCCGCCTCTAGACCGAAGAAAAATGAAATACATATATGTTTAAGGCCTTTCTTTGAGTCCACAGGGGGGGGGGGAGATGAGATAAATAATCATCAGCGCACAATGTCTGAAGGCCAGCCTTTTATAGTTTTTCTGTCAGATTGCTTTCAAATGCTTCGTCCGATCGGATCCATCCATGGATCTGATTTTGAATTTTGGTGGTTGGTTTTATTTATTTTAAAGCAGGGCTATTCAACTTCATTAGCAAGTGGGCCAAATATGAATATCGATGGGGGTCCGTAGGCCACACGATACTTTTTCAATAAATCAGTGCAAATAACTCTCAAAACACTTATGCGCTGCATTCTTGTGTGTGTCCCAACAGGGTTGTAGTAATACAAGTGGGGTTATGGATTCCAGAATTTTTGCCATGCATTATCATCTGCATAATGCTTATGTGCACCCCTGGCTGGCTACATAATACATGCCATTCCAATTTTCAGGCAAGTTCTTGCAGGCGAGACAAAAGTTCAGAAGGACTTTTTGAGTTTGGGTTTTCCTGAAGGGTGGCCGCTAAAAAGATGAAAGTAGGTACCAGGGGGTTTTCAGGGACCCCGAACGCACTGGTCTTGATCCCGTGTCGCTCGGACATCAGGAACAAGGCGAAAGTGCGAGACAGTTGCGTGCGTCTTGACCGTTCACCCACTTCCCGATGTCTGGGCGACACAGGACCAAGACCACCGTGTTCGGCATCCCTGAAAACCCCCCCGGTTCCAACTCTCATCTTTCTAGCAGTGACCCTAGTGGATTAGGGTTTACCGAAACCCTAATCCCAGGCTTATAACCCCTTTGACCGTGTGCGCATGCCAGCCCGATTTTCACATCTCTTTTTATGATGTCAGAACGTTTGCGATGTGAGGTCACCATGAGTAGATAAACTCTTCAAGGCCGGCCGTACACCTATGCTTCCATCTATCACACGGTCAGATCTGACTCATTGGTCCTCCGGGTTTCTCACCTTTTAAGGCCTCAGACTTAGCCTCCTCGATGGACTGATAGATGTTGTTTTTGTCGGCCAGCTTGGCTTTGGTCGCCTTGTGTTCCACCTCCTCCTGCTCAAAACTCTGTTGGAGCGACTTCAGCTTGAACGTCAGGTCGATTTCCTGGTTGCTCTTTTCCTACGGAGGCAGGAGGGAATATATTAGATTTCTAGTGGCTGATATTTCAGAGGAATAGCATATATTTGCAGGAGTTATGGCAGCAGCAGCAGCAGCAGCAAATAATATATTATATATACAGTATATATAATATAATAATAATAATAATAATAATAATAATAATAATAATAATAATAATAATAATAATAATAATAATAATAATAATAATAATAATAATAATAATATGCAAGCTATAAAAGTCACACTAAAAATCACCAATTAGAAAAGGCAACCCACCTTCTCAAGGTCATTGAGTTTCTGGTGCAGCTGCTTCTTCTCAGACTGAACCCCGACGATGGATGACTTCAACTCTTTCACCTCTTCCTCCAGGCCATAAATGCGCCCTGGGAATGGAATTGAGGAGATCAAAAAAAAAAAAAAAGAAAAGAGGAGCAAGACAAAAGAGCATTTTATTTTTTTAGATCCGTCATGGAGCTCACAAGCAGAACTAGGAAGTGCATGACTCTACTTGAGGCAAATGTTCAAAAGTGTACACGTGTGTTTGCCTTAAAATACACAAAAAAAACAATTGGCTTTGTGTTTATTTACCCTTCGACTGACTCCGCCAAGTGACACGAGGCATCACAGGCAGCGCCGTTGTTTCGATGCGCCCCCCCCCCTCCCCCTCCGCATGGATCGAACACGTCTAAGTTTCCTTAGTGTTCCTTGTTTCTCACAAGAGGAGCTGGCTCTCGCTCTGAGCCGTGTGAGCAGATGTTTCCACCTATGATCAGATATTTCCCATGGCCTGGTCCAAAAAAGCTGATTCACATCTCATACCCCGTCCGGCCTCCAGCTCCGGGGTTGCGTAATGCCCATTTTTTCCCGCTACTGAAGGCATGTTTATTGAAGGAGCTCTGAACAGGGCTCGGTTATACCTACATTTATGTAAATGACCTTCTTACTTAAAATTTGCGAGTTTCTTTTTAAATCTACTTGGGACAACTAATTCCGTGATTTACAGAACCAGTTAGTGTCAGTGTAACAGGCCACCCCGTCTCACCCTGTAGGTCAGTAATCGTCTCCATCCTGAGGCCGCGGTCTCTCTTCTCCTTCTCCAGCTCGGCCCGCAGGCCCATCAGCTGCTTCTCCGCCTCCATCTTGCCGCTCTCCAGCTGGCTGCACTTCTCCTGCACCTCCCTGAGGCTGAGCTCCAGGCTCTGCGCCTGTTTCTGCACCTCCCCTTGACTCCTCTTCAGCCGCGCTGCCGCCTCCTGCTCGGCCTGCAGCACGGCGTTGGACTCCTCCAGCTGTGAGAGGAGAGACGTGGACGAGACGAAACTTTTTTTTTCTTTTTTCTCCTTTTAAAGTTACATATAAATCAGTGTTGGGTGGAATCAAAAGCTTCCTCCCACCTGTTTCTGCAGCTGGACGTTCTTCTCACTGGATAACTGGGAATTCTGGTTCTTCTTCCTCAGATCTTCCAGCTGGTCCCTCAGGTTGTTCACTGATTAATAAATACAGACAAATAAAGAGCTAATTCACTATTTGATTGAGCTCCTTCCACCCAAAGAGAGCTTGAATTGAATACACAGATGGACACACACACAGGGCTCCAGGGGCATCCTGAAGTGATCGTTTTTATAAGTTAAAATCATTAAATTATATTTGACTTATTTTTTATATTTTTATTAGAACTAAAATATTCACATATTCACAGGTTCGATATAGGACAACGAGGCCCACTGAAGTCACAACATGCATTTTTTGTTTGTTTTTTTCCCCCAAAAATGAAACATGCTCACGTTCGTTCTCCAGGCTGCGTTTCCTGTCCGTCTCGATCTCCACCTTGCGCAGGTTCTCTGTGCTCTGGTGCTGCAGCAGGGCGCGCTCTCTCTCTAGCTGCCGCAGCGAGGCCTCCACCCTCTGCCTGCTATTCATCTACGGCGAGAGGGAATCACACGCAGCGTGAGCACAACGAAACCAGCTCTGATTTTTTTTTTCTCCTTTTTATATCAGGGAGCCTGGTCCCGACGTGCTTACCTCCTTATCTAATTCTTTGACCAGCTTGTCTAAACGGTTGGTAGCATTTCTGCGGGGGGGGGGGGGAATAAGTTATTAAGAATTATACTTAATTATAATTATTATATAGTGTGTGTGTGTGTGTGTGTGTTTCAAATCACTGTACTTTGACTTGTGCTCCAGTTCGTCTTTGGCTTGCATCTCATGGTCGAGCTGCTCCTCCAGCTGGTGAAGCTTTTTCTGAAGCTGCTCATTAAGGTGAACGGGAAAAAAAGATAACAAACTATTATTCCATTGTCTTTTCCTTGATTTCATTTAACGTCTGCCATCAACTCACACGGAAACACCCACCTCTTTCTTGCTGTCCGAGCAATACTCCTTGTCCTCAGAGTTTTCCTTATAGTCCTCTATGCTCTCCACAGAGTTACTTCCCTTCAGCAGCCTGAGAGCGAGAGGACAGAGGGGAGGGGGGGGACAACATCAGACACTAGGACTCCATGTGACCAAATGTATCCAAGCAAATAATGCACTTCACCTTCACCACACCTATAATATAAACTGGGTTGTCCATCAGGAGCTGAACATTAATTTCTACCTTCCATTTAGGAGGCATTCGTTCTGCTCATGCCTGGAGAACATATACAACATCTTTCCAGCCTCCTCTTACATCTGGCTGGTTTTACTTTGAGGAAAAAAAAAGAAGAAGAAAGTCCTCTGAACCACACTATCTGTTGCCAACTCTTCGCCACGACTTGTAATGGTGGGCAGCTATCTCTGGGAATCATTACAGGGCTATGTCACATCACTGCAGAGTGAATCTGAAGACACTTCACAACCACTGTGAGAACAGCTGCACCCCTTTGCACACCATTTTTGATCAACATAATCCACTGACACACACAAATATGAGGAAAGATGAATATTTAGAGGAACATCTTTGATAAGATGCCAAATATGGGTTCATTTTGTCCTTGATTTCGACGTTATTTTTTCGGAGCTTTACGCAAAGGGGAAAATATTCAATAGATGATCCTTCAGATTGGATCGGTGTAAGCCTGAAAAGCAAACACATCCCTGAAGGTTAGAACACTGATGACTGAAGTACTATGAGATCACAAGTCTATTCACAGAGGTGTTGCTTTTTCTTTTTTTTTTTTTAAATGCTCCTCCTTACTGAGACCAGGGCTTAGAAACCAGGATTTCATCATAAGGAAGGAGGGAATTTAAAGGGGGCTGTCGGAACAAGGCAGCAGTGTGGAGCTCAAACAGGCCAACAGTGTCTGACCCGTATTAAAGGGTACGCGTGTGAAGCCGTCTTTTTCTGCCTCTTGCTAAGCACAGTGGCCTCCTTAAGCCCGCTTCCTGAAGTCTAGGCGCCAGGGTAAAATCCCCCCCCCCCATAGGAGAGCTACAATTTTGATGAGCGAAAATAATAAATAATAGATAAAATTCCAGTAAATCAGTGTGCCTCAATCATTGTACCTGATAATAAGTACCGCCACAAAAACAAAAACACAGAGCAAATAAAATCCTCCAATAAAATATGAGAATGTCAAAAAAAAAAAAAACCTACTGGTCCTCCTTGAAGTAAGTGAAGCCAACGAACGGAAGCTGGTTGCCCACAAAGGCTCGGGGAGGAGGGAAGGTCTCGCCATCTCCTTTAACTTCCTCTATGTCGTCAAAGTTGTTGGTGTCAAAACAAAAACACAGAGCAAATAAAATCCTCCAATAAAATATGAGAATGTAAAAAAAAAAAAAAACCTACTGGTCCTCCTTGAAGTAAGTGAAGCCAACGAACGGAAGCTGGTTGCCCACAAAGGCTCGGGGAGGAGGGAAGGTCTCGGCATCTCCTTTAACTTCCTCTATGTCGTCAAAGTTGTTGGTGTCTATGTCGCTGTTGAGCTCCGGCACAACTGGAGCCACAGCTGGATGAGAAGAAGAAGAAGTATAAGAAAAGGGGGTAGCAGAGAGAGAGATTGTTTTATATATATGGCATTCAAGGGGTATTTCCATTTTAAAATACTTTGCCAACTTTTTCATCGTGAATATGATTTATATATATTTTTTTTTTCTGAGTGAAGTCTTTAACTAGGAGGGAGCTTTCTTTTGCAGGTTGGCGCAAGGCTGACACCACTCCTTCTGCCCCATACAGTGCTCGCTTTGTGCCGCGCACAAGTTGCCTCTCAAAAGCCTGGCCTGGACACAGCAGCTCCCTCTGCTCTCCTCTCACAGGAGCAGACCAAAATGTGTCAAAGAGCCAATCCGATAAAACTGAACTAGTGCTTTAGGCTATAAATACTTCCTAATTAGGAAGAAAAAACCAAAAAAAAAAATGTCATTTTGGATCAACTTCCCAGACCAACGCAACCCTGGATCCGAGCAAAGAGCTTATTACCGTCAGGCCGGGACTCAACCCTCAGCATGAAGAATGTGACCCAAAGATGGCGGACAACACGCAGGGCGACATCAAGCAGAGGAGTGAAAACAAATGAGCAGGGGTAAATAAAAAAAGAAGATGCAGAGGCAAAGAAAAAATAAAGCCAAAATGTGGTGAGACAGAAAGAGACACAGAGCGCTCCACGGAGGCCCCTGTGGCACGACTTCCCAGAATGCTCTCTGATAGCGGGCGCCCTAATGACAGGCAGCCGCGGCCACAGTGAGAGTGAGAGAGCGGGAGCAGCCCTCCAAAAAACCGGGGCGCCCCTCTCATTAGTTGGGTCCACGCAGGCCGCACGGCCACCCCGCCGCCCCGCCCGCCGCCGCCGCGGGGGTGCTGCCTCTCATCCCTCCCATCCGTCCGCGGTGCCACTCTGCGCCTCAACAATCCCAGAGCTTAATGAGCTTCATGCACACGGAGTCAACACGGCGAACAGTCCACAGGAAACTTGACAAAAATAACGTTCCGGAGCCCACAGCCGCACACACAGCGGGGAGCGATGTCGTTTCTAAACCAAAACAGAAAGTCCCGGGAGGCACAGGGAGCCCTGTGGGACACCAGAATGGGAGCAGTGTCCTGTTTTTGTGTGTTTGTGTGTGTGTGTGTGTGTGTGTGTGTGTGTGTGTGTGTGTGTGTGTGTGTGTGTGTGTGTGTGTGTGTGTGTGTGTGTTAGGACATCCATGTGCAAACACGAGGAGAGCCCAGCAGCACGACGGTGGCTTCATGTTCCACACTGATCAGATGTTTTTAAATCAGAGCCAGGTGAAGCAGCAAGACGGAGAGGCACGAAGAGAGAGAGCCTGTCTGCAATTATATACAGACAGAGTTCCTGTTCATATTCCAAATATATTCCCTCGACATATTTGCTTCTTTTTTCATCCTTCCTAGATAATAAAGCTGTGGAAAGTGCAGTTATCCAAATATTTCAATGATAACAAGATGGTATAGTTTTGACAATGTTATCATTCATTTGACGAAAGCTTCAGTATTATATAAAAAGCAATTCAACAACAATATATTTGAAACATCTGTTTTATGGCCTTAAACCAATAATCAATCAATCTGATACTTTCTTTGGGTTGGGTGAAATTGTGAATATAAATGAAACCATAAACAGGACAAAGATCGCCTATCATAAGATATTATTTGAAACTAAAATATTTGGAGGTGTATCGCTAGTATAAGTGGTAAAGCGCCATGACATTTTCAGACATGAAACTGTCTGAACTGTCAGAAAAGAAACCCAGTATTCCATATAGATGCAAAACCTGCAGTAATAATGAGTTCCATATATTCAGTACTGCTGGGGTGAACTCCATATGAAACTGGTTATCCTGCAGCTTTTCGGCATCAGGTGTTGTGTTGCTCTGTGCAGCATGTCAGATATCAGCAGGAAAGCATGTGGAAGGCATGTGTACCATGTATGGAAGCATAACAGCTCAGGAGATGGAATTAAACCGTGAAGACAAAACTGAAACATTACAGATCTGCAGGGGAATGGGCTGAAGGTGAAGGAGTAATGAAAGAGCAAAGAGAAAAAAGTCACACATCAACAGAGATGGAAAGAAATGCAAGCCACACCTGCATCGTGGGGACTTAAAGGTAGAAAATAGTCAAAAAGGTGCACGTGCACACACTTACTCTCTCGGATGTTGTCAAAGGTCCACTGGTCGTTCTTGAAGAAGGGGTGGCACTTGATCTCATCTACTCCGGTGCGGCCCAGGCGATCCGTTCTGCACACAGCAAGGGGACCAAATAATACGTGAGCAGAGCCTGCTCGGAGGCCAAACCCGAAAAAACGTCCCTGTGACCCCCCCCCCCCCCCCCCCCCCAAACGTCCCTGTGACCCCCCCCCCCCACCACCACCACGCCGCCTCCACCCACCAAACATGTCATCCCAAACACACGGCCCAGTGGAGCCGACCACACTGACCAGCGCGGAGAGCCGCGCTGACCACCGCTGGACACCGGACGCGCCTGGACACCTCCTCTAACCGGTCAGACCCGAGATAATGTAGATCCAGGAGGAGAGATGGCAGGATGAGAGCGTGGGAGGCATCATCAGCCAAAAAACCTGACTGACTCAAAGACGGCTGCCAAATGTGCTCCTGCCTTTCTTGCTCCTGCTTTTTTCTATTTTAGACTTGGAGAACACGCTTTCTTTTCTCACTCTCTCTCTCTCTCCCTCTCGCCTCCACCTCTGGGTACAGGGCTGGAGGGGTGCGGCAGTTTAGGCTTGCCACGTGTGGGACATTCCAGACCCAGTCAAGAGGAAGAGAGGGCAGGGGCGGGTAGGAAGAAAAAGGAGAGTTTTTAAACCCCCGCAGAAAGAAAAAAAAAAATCGAAGTATCCAAGGCAGAGCGGCCTCAGGCTGCGTCTTAAGAATGATGCGGGCGTGCAAAAGGGGAAAGTTACAGCAGAAAAAAGAAAGGATGGAGGAATGGAGAAAGAGTGGAGGTGGAGGTAGAAAATTAAGAAATTAGAGAAATGAAAAACATATGGGGACAAAGGAAAGAAAAAAAATCTAAAGAGAAGAGAGACGATGACGGCAGAAATTATTCAGCACACCGGTGACAGACCATGTGGCTTAAGGGATGAATCAGTGGTCAGTGATAGAGGGGGCGTGTGCGTGTGGGTGTGTATTTGTGTGTGTGTGTGTGTGTGTGTGTGTGTGTGTGTATGTGTGCGGCTGAATAGCCGTACACACATGTGAGATTCTGCCTGTGGTGAGAGAATAGTGAGTAAGAAGGTAAATAAACGGAGGGAAAATGAAAGGCTGCTCTGTGTTGAAGCAGAAAGGGCCTGTGTCCAGTGGGGGGCGGGCTTTCCAATGTAAACAGGAAGTGGTTTCTTCCAGGGCGATGGGCCCGTAGGTGACCGACACCCCTACACGTACACTTTTTTTTTTAACCTTAATTAAAAGCTAAAATATAAAAATTGGTTTTATTTTAGGAGAAGCTGGGATCAGGACTGCTCTACACTCAGTTCTAAAGCTTCTAGTTTCATTAAAACTACACACAAAATATAATATTTGTATAATTAAATGATCAGTACTTTATACTTTTCTTTCTGCCAAAAAATTGCAAGAGAACCGAAACAAACAATAAATGGGTCCTTGTAAGTAAAGTTATGTCTGACTAAAGCCAAAAAATGGAATTCTAAGCAAATCTAAGCCTCACTGTTGCACTGAGTAATAGCTATAAAAATTGGAATTTTGGGCACTGTAGTTTATTTTAATTTAGTTCCACAGAGTGAAAATAATGTGTACTCATCCATATTTTGTGTCTTATCCATCTAGCTGTCGACCTAAAATCATTATTCAAGGAATCCTTTCTGACAAAGAAACCCCAACAAATGTTGTTTATTATTAAAGACCCGTGTGCAAACCTGTCGGTGAGGAAGGCACCGATGAGATCTCTGGCATTCTGGGACATCCCCACATCATCTGGGAAGACCAGGGTGTTCTTGTGGTTCATGATCTTCCCGTATGTTCCCACCAAGGACTCGGCATAGAAAGGAGTTTCACCTGTGAAAAGAGAAAAAATAAAAAATAAAAAACAAAAGTGTAAATTTCAAACAGCACAAAAACAAAATCTACCTGCTGGGCTCTTGTTAATGATAATTACTCCACAGTTACAACATCACAAGGAGTATTTTACATAATACCATATTTTGTGAATATTTTAGTCCATTAAAAAAAACACGGCTGGATAAACAGTGGATGACTTACCGACCAGCAACTCATAGATAAATACTCCCACAGACCACCAGTCACACTCGCGGCCGTAGTAACCATCTCCCCCCTGAGACTGGAGCACCTCGGGGGAGATGTAGTCTGGTGTTCCCACAGCTGTTTCACAGTGCACCATCCCCGTCTGCACACACACACACACACACACACACACACACAAACATACACAATGTATACTATAAAGAGGGAATGCAAAAGAAAGTAAAAAAAGGTGGTGGGGTATGGGGATGCAACAGAAAATAACATTGAGGCTCTAATAGCAAATTCCTTACAGGAGAAACTGTGAGGAGTAAAGATGGATTGAATGATACAAATAGTACACATTAAAATATGTATATAAACATATGTTTGGCTTAAAGCAACGTTTTTGGAATCCAAGTGCATTTTTCGACAATGTTTTGTCCAGAATGAATTATACGAGGGGGTGTCCGCTTCGCGTTTGTTTACAGCGCCTAACTGTTTGGATCCACTTGAGAACCAGTTATTCTGTGGAATTGCTGTGGTCAAAACAAAAGGTGGAAAAACAGCCCAGGCGGAAAACCTCCAAAACCTTCACTTCAGTTTCTGGACACATGGGGGTGCACTAAGGCCTTGGAAGTAAAAAAAGAGGCTAACTTGTGTATTGACTCCAGAATGAAAGGGCTCTTCGAAGACCAACAGATCCTGGTCCTGAACATTTTTCAAAAATGTCATTAAATGCAACGTACCGTGTCCATCTTCATGCATGTGCCGAAATCAGCCAGTTTGAGGTGTCCCTGTTGGTCGAGCAGCATGTTGTCCGGTTTGACGTCGCGGTGGATGAAGCCCATGGAGTGGATGGTGTCCAGGGCCAGCACCACCTCGGCCGTGTAGAAGCGCGCCCACTTCTCGGGCATGTCGTAGTTCATGGTGAGCGTCACCAGGTCGCCCCCGGGCATGAACTCCATCACCATGTAGAGGTGGCGGTCGTCTTGGAAAGCAGAGCACAGCTGGGGGAGAGAGAGAGAGAGAGAGAGAGAGTGTTAGATTATCAAGAAAAAAAAAAAAATATATATGTATATATATATATATATATATATAAATACACACACACACACACACAACATTAATTGTAATTAATATACATATTATTCTAAATCATTATAACACTTTTTGTAGTAATGAAGAAGGAATGTTATTAGCTTTTACATCGGCCCATTTAATCTATGTTTCATTAATTGGTGTTGGATTATATAGGAAGTTTAAATTTAGTAAAACATTTTTATTGAAAAATAGAATTCAAAAAGTTAGTTGAATCAGACCTAGCACTGGAAATGTTAGAATAACCTTTAATGTAACACACCCAGGGTCAATCTGTGTCTGTAGTGGAAGGAGGCCGGATCTGATTTCTTTCAATGTCCCTCTCCTTTTATAAAAAACCTTTAAAAAATAAAAACCTATATGCTGTGTGTGTGTGTGTGTGTGTGTGTGTGTGTGTGTGTGTGTGTGTGTGTGTGTGTGTCATGAACTCCATCACCATGTAGAGGTGGCGGTCGTCTTGGAAAGCAGAGCACAGCGGGGGGAGAGAGAGAGAGAGAGAGTGTTAGATTATCAAGAAAAAAAAAATATATATATATATGTATATATATATATATATATATATATATATATATATATATATACACACACACACACACAACATTAATTGTAATTAATATACATATTATTCTAAATCATTATAACACTTTTTGTAGTAATGAAGAAGGAATGTTATTAGCTTTTACATCGGCCCATTTAATCTATGTTTCATTAATTGGTGTTGGATTATATAGGAAGTTTAAATTTAGTAAAACATTTTTATTGAAAAATAGAATTCAAAAAGTTAGTTGAATCAGACCTAGCACTGGAAATGTTAGAATAACCTTTAATGTAACACACCCAGGGTCAATCTGTGTCTGTAGTGGAAGGAGGCCGGATCTGATTGAGAATAGGCGTCTTTCAATGTCCCTCTCCTTTTATAAAAAACATTTAAAAAATAAAAACCTATATGCTGTGTGTGTGTGTGTGTGTGTGTGTGTGTGTGTGTGTTGCGCACCTGAACCACCCAGGGGCTGTCGGAGAAGGCCATGATGTGCCTCTCCTCCCAGAAGAAGGCCGAGTCAGACCGCTTGATCATCTCAAACTTGCTCAGCTGCTTCATGGCGTAAACCTTCCGAGAGGCCTTGTGACGGACCTGCGGTGGGGGGGGGGTCGAAGAGGACAAGTTGGTGCGTGCAAACAGTGATAACTTCACAAGGACAATAAGAACAAGATTGCATGAATGTCACCGTGACCGGCAAAAACACTGACAGACACAGAGACGGAGGCAGCGAGGGGAATCCATAATTGTGGTACACGCCCATGGGGAAACATGCTTACACAAGATTTCAAGCACAAACACATTAAGCCCCCCACGCACAGACACACACACACACACACACACACAAACACACACCCCCCACACCAGGCTTCAAGCTCCTCTCCAACACACTGAGCCTGTCCAGACACGTTGTACCACAAAAACTGCAGATACCGGACTCCAACTTCCACAGACACACCAGACTGAACAAACAAAGTGGGATTTTCAGGGTAAATGTTGATTTCCATAATCATTTCTCGAAACCCCCTTTCCTTCCCCCAACCCCCCCCCCCCCCCCCAAGTCAAAAACATCGGTGAGAGAAAGACGCACATTATACGGGAAGTGTCCAAACGGCTTAAAGATGTTACGTGGACTATTTTTTTCAAAGATTGTTGCTCCCTCTAGTGGTTTACATGTCTGGCATTTTTTAGGGCTGCACTGCTTCGTAAACATCTGGAGAAATCCTGCGCGTATATCACACGTATGTCAAACAAAGCCACGGCCCAGAGACAAACACGACACGGAGGGGGGAAACACCTCACCAGCTGCACTTCTCCATAAGCTCCTCGCCCGATCAACTTCACTTTTTCAAAGTCCTCGAGCTTCACCTGCAGCTCTCGCAGCTGACTCACAGCTTTCTCATCTGCGGGCATGGAGACACACACACACACACACACACACACTGTCATAGTTCAGTCAAATCATCAAACTCCTTAAGCTGGGGGTTCTCGTGATTTTGTCTGATGTCTGCGGGAGTCTGTGGTTTAAACAAAGATACGCGCAAACAAAATAAAAATAAAAGCTCGGGAAAGTGGGTCAAAAGTCACACAGGTTTAACTTTTCGTGATAGTGAGGGTCCGCCAGGGCTAATAAACAGTCCACATTTCACTCTTAATCAAAATAAAATAAATGTAATATCATTATATAAAAATGCAATTTTTCTCTATACTTCTGTGTAAGCCGTCATCTGTAGAACTGAAATAAAACCCTTTCTTGCAAGATTTGGGAAGTGCTTTTGATTATTAAAAAAGGAAGCGGAACAGTTTGTGACATTGACAAAAAAAAGGTTACGTTGAAATACCTTTACACTGTGGGGTTTGACAATGACAAGTACCATAAACACAGAGTGGCACTCACATCGACTCAGAAACGCCTCGATATTTTTGTTCTTCCGCAGCGCAGGATAGTTCAAATCATTAGCCAAGGCATTGACAGAATCCTGAAAGACAGGAAAGACAGGGCATTAAAACACATTTAGTGGTATGTTTGCGTGTTAAATATTATTCACACTTTAAATAGTAATGCTTGGTTTGGGTGGATTGTGTCCTTGAACAAATTGAGGATCATGACAATCCAAAAATAACATTTCGTAGAAGAATTGCAATTTTATTTCGCAATATTTATTTATTCATGAGTCTCCCATCCATTACTCTGTTGAATTGCACATTGGACAACCCCAACCCCTTTGCTGGCTGATTAAGGGAGAAAAAATGTAGGAAGGAGGGAAGGAAGGAAGGAATTCAATTATTGTGCGCTATGGTCTCCTAAAGAAAACGAGCGTGGCTGCGAATGGGCAGCTCAGCAAAACTTTGGACAATGACATGGATGTTCAGACAAAAAAAAAGGCATACAACAACACAAACTAGTCACATGACGTCAGTACGTTACCCTCCTCCCCCGGTACAGGGGCAGCCTCCGACTAAAAGCCTAAAAGGGCCTCAGTGGTGTCATCGCTGCTTAAATCAGCGGTGTTGGGTTTCAAGAACTAAAATGTCTCTGGGATCTAAATGCATAAGGCTGGCAGAACGGTCCAGCAGGTGGGTAGGGTGTGTGTGTGTGTGTGTGTGTGTGTGTGTGTGTGTGTGTGTGTGTGTGTGTGTGCACGCGTGTGTGTGTTCACTCTGACCTTCTGTTCCTCAAAAACAGGGGTCAACTGGAGTCGTGCGAGCGTGAGCGCGTGCCCGCGTGTGTGTTTGGGTGAGGACGGGGCCCGTTTGCTCGGGGACACGCGAGTGGGTGGCCAGGGACATGTGGAACAATTCTGCACCTTTAAATAGCAGCGGCGAGGAGAGATGTCCCCCAACTCGCAGCAGTGGAAATAAGAGCTAAAGACTCACAGGCTATTGTGGGACAAACAGATTATGGGTCTGGATTCATGGTGAGCACCGGAGAGTTTGCTACTACACATCGTGGGTGTGCGCGTGTGTGTGTTTGTGTATGTGCCTGCGTGTGTCTCTCAGCTTTCAGGCATGGTGAACTTTATAATAAAAATCAAAAATCGAATGGAAGTTAAACTCTAATTTCAGCAGACTCAAATGAAGTTTTCTATTAGACGAGTTTAAAATGGACAATGACCATCCTTTTTTTTTGTTTCTTTTTTTTTTTTACAATAAAAATTTAACAAAAGCCATATCGGAAATCTATCAGAGATGACATGATGAAAACATTCAGCCAATAATAACCTGATATGATGCAATTCCAGTCACTATGAGGCTCCTTAAACTGAAAACGGCCTTCATCCTGGATCTTAACAACATATTCTCACCCTGTGATTCCATTTGTTAAGAACAGTCCTGACGCGTTTTCTGGAGGTTGCTGTTTGATTTTTTCACCTCTGGAATCTGGACAAATCTGAACACGACTCTTCAGGCTGGGCTGCGGGTCCCACCTACTCCACTGCAGCGAGCTGATAAACTCATCTTTGGCAACAATGGATTTGCTCTGAATGTGTCACTATCAAGTAAAATGTCCCTTGGAAAAAAAAGAAAAAAAAAAAGGGGCCCTTCCCTGCACTGAATGCATCACAACATGCATTTCCTTATACAGCTTCTGATCCGTACACGTTTGACATTCTTTACAGAGGAGTTGTCACATACCTCCATTTCCATGCTACCTACTTCTATTGATCATCATATATGTTTGGATATGACACAGGAGAACTTACAAACTCAACACAGAAAGATCTCCGATCCAACTGGGATCCAGTTGGATCGGGGAAGTAAACATCTTTTGTGCGTACGCAACCAAAATAATTGTGGACAACAGGAAATTGTGATGCAAGCCCGCGGTGGGGGGTTATCTCCATCTCAATTGCAGGAAGTGACTTCAGCTTCCTGTGTCGGTAGCCCCCCGCATTGGGCAGCATGGGCGCCATTGTTATCCCCACCTCAGTACTACACAGGGCTGAAACTGAAAATAATGGCTGCCGAGGTGTGGATGGTGACTCGAGGCATATTGTCGTCCTATTGTGTTATTGTAAGCCATGTAAGTTTGAAGTTTTCTTTGTACAGAGGATTCATGCTGGATTTTACTTGGTGACTCATTATCACTCAGAATAGACACTGGAGACAGGAGGGTTGTTTATGTAGTGTCTCATATATACAACATCAAATCTCCTTAAACGGTGATCTCACATACAAAGCAACTGAACCAGTCCCTGATTATAATTTTTTGTAGTTATTTTCTAGTTATCTAGTCACTATTTTGTCTATTATTATCTATAATGAAGTCATGTCAAAACATGAGGAGACCCACAAAGAAAGTGTAATTATAGGCGCTTTCGCCGGGACAATAGTGTTATCAATGTTAGACATGTAGGACATTCTTGGGACAGGTCACAGAGAGGGCACGTCAAAGCAAAGGACCCAACAGGTAATCACACACAGACAGTGATGGAAGGGGCAAGAGAAGACCAAAGCCTGACCTGTCACTGATTTGCTCTGATTAGGTGCTTTCAAATAAGGTTGATGGGTTTATAAAAGTTTATTGCCTGCGGTTTTATTATTGTTATTATTATGAACTCAAATTCCTTTCCTCACACCTACACATTCACTTCACCTGAGCCACATCCCAGATCTTTTTCAGGATACTAAATCTGGAAATAAAGAATCCGACATTTAGCTGGTTCTGTGTCCCCTACCTGTGTCTTTGTGTCAACTCACCAGCAGCGTCTCCAGGTTGAGGGCCGACTGTGGGTTTCTCATCAGGGCCTCCAGCTTGTTGAGCCGGCTCTCCAGCCTGCTCTCCGCCCCGAGCATGGTCCCGGCTCAGCGACTCCAGGTCCAATAGCATGAACGGGATCAAAACACCGGGACACCTGTCTTCTTCTTCGTTGGTGTCGGGACGCGGACTCCTCCTTTGACTCGGCTGCTCGTGTAAAAACTTCGGAGCGAGAGGTCAAGTTAATCATTTATCCTCTGGCAAACTTCTTCTGTGTCCTGTTTGGTGTCGAGCCCGGAGAGAAAACCGTTTTTGTCCACGTCTCCTCCTCTCAGGTGTTTCCCAGGTGGAGAAAGTCAAATCTGAACCGTCTCCGCACGGCGGGTGCAACCTGTGGGACGTGCCTGTGACAAGGTCCACACTGCACAGCAGGGCCACTTCCGGTGGGCACCACCACACTAAAACCTCCGGTTGGAGAAAAAGTCTGAACATACTAAATAAAAGGAAAACAACAAAAAAATGTTATGATTAATGTATCTTCATTTTCATTAAAAAAAAACACACACATTTTATTGTATATTTTTCAAAGATTTGTTTTTATTAATTGACCCTTGAGTGACGTGATTAACTATCAACATCATTATAAAAAAAAGTAGGCGATTTACAGAACCTTTAAAAGCAAATATTTATTATCCGTTTTAAATATCAATTTTAATTGTTTGTGTCTTTAAAAACTCGGTGTTGATATTAACGATATTTTATTTGTTGTTTTTCGTGAAGTACGGTGCAAAGGCGTGTATGACAAATGTACATCATTATTTGAATGTATTAACCATAACGTACGCCAATAAAGTGTGTTGTTGCCATTATTTTGAAAGTGAACACCTTTATCCGGTGCTGCAGTGGATCGCATGAGGTGACTTGATGAACGATAAATATTTGTGCGCGTGCCATTCTTTTTACCTGTGAACTCATACGTACACGGAGGACTCTGATCCCGTGGGGTTGGTCTCAGTCGTCAAGGGCAAGGGTCCCACAGCTTCCCCCTAAAAAAAAAAAAAATGCACCAATCGCTGGTCCCACAGAGACAGGACAGATTCCTGCCCTCTTATCTCATTCATCTTTTTTACCGTCACTGCACAGCCTGACCAACTTTCAGTATTCCAGGAATGCTGATGCACTGCATGCAGACGCGATGGCAGTAAAAATAGACATTTACAGGAAAGCAGAGTGCAACGAGTCCTAATCTATAGTTCAAAATCTTCATAATGATCTTGTGTTGGAGAGTTTGTATATTTTTTGGCCAACCATCAGATTGAAAGGAATAAATCACAACAAAAGAGTGAAACAGTAGTAAGAGTAGAAAGAAAAACATTCAAACTGAGGCTGAGTTAAATACACCAGACATTTCCTTTGCTCTTAGAATAACTTTTATTTTATTTTTTTCACTTTACAAACAGGTCTGCACCAAAGCTCTTGGTTACTGGATCTGTATTCAAATACAAACAGTCTGTGAACGGTCTATTCAGACCAAGGGCTACATGTGTGACAAGGGGTGGTGATAAAATATATATATATACGAATTTCAGGCAACAAAGAGCAACACAATCTCAACAAAAGTTTTGGTTCTATTTTTTTGTGTGTGTGTGACAAAACTTGGGATTGACACACACCGTGCATCACGTCAAAGAATGGCAATGATTAAAATGTGCAATTAAACCAATAAAATGGCAGTCTTAATAACGTCTCTCTTTTTTTTTTTTGGTCTCTGTTGTCAGAGCAGAGGACCACTTGTTGACACAGCAGCTATTTGAACGGAGTGATGCCATCACTGACTCATACAAGATGTCCACCCTTCCAGCCAAGGATGACACAGACACAACGCCGTGACCCGGGGTGAGGATGAAGGTCGGAATGAGTGGGGAGATAGTCAAATGTGTAGCCCGCTTATAGGCACATATGCAAACACAAACACAGACACAAGCACAGGCGCACGCACACACACACACACAAAGACACACACACAAACCGGTAGGCATGTAGATTTGGAATGATGGCAGGGGTCATACCACATTTGGAGTTATTTTAGGAGTAGGACACGATGACGACTCATCCCAGGAGATGTTAAAGTCTACATTAGGAAGATGCTCCATCTTGGTGTGACACTGCTGAAATAAGCTTTGATTTGGAGTTAACGCTAACATAAGGGCAGCTACACGTGGAGGGGGGAAAAAAATGTGTGTGTTGTGTTGTGTGTGATGGGGTCGGGCAGACTTGGCATGTGGGCCTCCTGGTGGATTGCCAGAAAGAGAATTAAAAAAAGGGCAGGTGCAAAGTTACAAAGGCAAACACTGCTCTCTAGTGGGGACACGTTATACAAAACACACAAAAGACATTTAAGAGCTTCGCCACTCAACAAAATACAATCATCAGAGGAAAAACAACAACAACAAATGAGCTCTCATTAAAGCCTTTTTTTTTTCTAAAGCACTTTTTTTGTGAAAATCTACAGATGCATCATCCATAAGTTAATATATCATCAAATAGTATCTGTGTAGAGAACAACTAGAGAAACTGAAACCTTGCAATGGGACAACTTGTTGACAAAGCCTCTAAGTGATCTAGCCGGTTCAAATCTCATTAGGTATTCCCAGTAGTGGGAACTGTAATACTGCTCGCTGCATACTACAGCATCGGAGGATGGAGTATAATACCACATTTGGTAACATTAGAAGTCTGTTTGTTTGTTTTTTTAGAATCGTCTGGTCAGAGACAGAACTTTTTTTTTTTTGAAAAATCTGATTCAGGACCAATTTATGCGTTATGTGCCATGGATGTTTGGGATTCAAATTTCAAACATGTGCATGGCATTTAAAAAAAAGTGATACCAACTCTGATTTGAGTTTTGAAGCTTTGGCAGATCTGATGATCTGTACATGACGCGTTAATGTACCAGCGTCATCAGGACAACTTGAGTGTCCACAGCCCATCTCGGCTACTGTGGGTCACTAGGTCACTTTTATACAGTTAACTACGTCGCTGTGATTGTTTTTGGTGGAGGCAGAGGGAGCATCCTCTCTCCTCAGGGATCTTGGTATAAAGTTGTGTGAGCGGCCCAAGGATGAAATCTCAATCTCAGCAGACCTACTCCTCACAGCGAGTGTGTGTTGTGTGTACCATATTTAAATTGGGTTTGGCGCAGAGAAGGGTATACTGTATTCCTGGCTGTCGGTAAAAAAAAAAAAAAAAAAAAACTCCTGAAGTCTGAGCCCCCCGTTGGCCAGGTAACCCAAAACCTGGAGTGGGGAGTCAGCGTGGGATATGGGGAGAGGAACAATGTGGCTCTTTGTGCGAGCCAGGCAGAGAAAACAAACCGTTTCCCCTGGAAAGAGATCATGTTCAGGTTCCATCTGAGAAGACCACACAAGGCTGATCAGAGCTGTGACTGCAGTGTGGAGCAAGGGGAGGAGGAGGAGGATGTGGTGCGGGGGGAGGGGAGGGGGGGGGGGCATCTGGGCGGCCACACTAACTTGTAGAGAGAGAGAGAGAGAGAGAGAAAGAGAGGCAGAGTTCAGATGTGATAGAATCTGTGCTGAATCTGTGCAATTTACTTTTCTACCATATCTTATAGCAACCCCTCCTCCCCTGGACACTCATTCCTTTATCCGACCTTTTTAACGTAAACACGGTGAATGAGGCTTTTAGTCATGTCAACGCTCAGATAACTGTCGCAGAGTCAGGCCCAGAACATCTGGCCCCTTTCTCTCTCTCTCTCTTTCTCACACGCTTACACGGCCTCATTCAAACGCATATTCAACATAAACAGATACACACACACGCACACACGCACACTCATGTAAGGCCCGAACCAGGGGTTCTGTACTCCCTGTGTCCCATCGCGTTTTAGTTTCAAACGCTCAGCGAATACCCATGTGGTGAGATCGGATTACACGGGGCTATAAAATATCCCAAATAAAGGCAAGGAAAACTGAGACGAGAAAAAAAAAAAAAAAAAAAACGGGGGCTGTTTCCTGAGGGTAAAAAAAAAAATCCTCCAGTTGGCTGCCGATTCTGTCAGAGAGGGGGA
This sequence comes from Colistium nudipinnis, assembly GCA_016785305.1. Lineage (NCBI taxonomy): Eukaryota > Metazoa > Chordata > Actinopteri > Pleuronectiformes > Rhombosoleidae > Colistium > Colistium nudipinnis. The sequence goes on along the minus strand of JAFBJU010005542.1, from coordinate 217,052 downwards.
TTTTTTTATTTTATTTATTTATTTATTTTTTAAAAGACTGTTAGCGTTGAAGACAATAGAGGAGGACAGAAATGTTTCTGCTCGGGGCGCACACAGAGGTGGCCGGCTAAAGTCATTCGCATACGGCAGCCGGCTCCCATTACACACACAACACAGGGCCATAAATCCGTCCACACGACACAAGCGGCGCGCTGTGATTTCATATGTATTGGTTACTAAGGGGACGCTCGCAACCACAACAAATGACAACGCGTAAATTAGGAACTTGTTTCGTTGAAAGGGGATCCTGTGTCACCGGTGTGGGGGGGGGTTAAGATAAAGGCCTGTGGGGTGCTTTTTTTTTTTGTTCCTATCGAAGGGCATTATAATTAAACGCGACCATTAAGGTGACCTCTTTGGCCTTTAGCCGGGCCCCCGAGCAGAACGCGGCGAGCGGAGCGCGTGAGGTGACACCTGAGCCCTTTCTCCGCTATCAGCAGATTCATCTCCACGCACACAATTAAAAGGGTAACACAATCTCATTATGACACCGGCAGGCGAGGAGGACGGCTGGTGTTACAGCCCCGGTTGGGGAAAGGAAAGAAATCGAAATCAGGAGGCCCCTTTGACAGTAAGGAGGCTCTGACAACAACATCTGGCTGTGTTAAAAAAAAAGGCCTGAAACGGGAGAGTGCGAGGGTTGCGTTTGGGAGCCAGAACAGGGTGTCGTTATGACACGTGTAACGGGATCGCTCGGGGGATCTGCCCCCCTTGTTTTTTTGTTTTTTTGACCAAGCCCCAGACCTCTATCGCAGAGGAGGCTCTCACACGCCTGACACTCATCTTGGTTTCCACCGCGACCCTCTGAGAGGTCTCTTGGACTTTGACGTCCCTCTCTGGCTGTTCGTGTCAGTTTTTGGAGGCGCCGTCCCGTAAAAAAGCTCGAGGTCACTTTTAAAGATTGGGCAGCAGCTGGATCTGGCTTCCAACCCCAGGACCAGGATCCTACCGCTTTACTCATAGATTTCAAAATGTCGAGAAAAAAAAAATCCTTTCCTGACAAACCGGGGCCTCAAAAAAAAAAAAAACAAGCTGCCATGCAAACAAAGCATGGTGAGTGTCAGGTTGTGGTGAAGTGATTGCCTTTCAAAAGTGACTCTCACTGTGTGCGCGCCCTCCACCTCCTCTCTCTCCTGTAACCTTAGAGCGACGAGGAGTGCCAGGTTACTGGGATTCTCTCTCTATGGCGCCGTGCTGTTTAGTGACCATGTGCATACTGTGAGACCTGTGATTAAGCTTGTCCTGTATTTGTGCTTTTTTTTTTTTCTACGCTCACATTTTCCACTCCCTGGTTTTAAATGAAGAAGAATCGAATCTGTGTGGAAGACCACACGGGTGGGGTTTTTTTTTGCCACACAAAACAAAGTCAAGGTTTTATATTTGTCCCACAATCTCTAAATGCCGTGCAGTCAAAACCTTGTGGCATGTTTGAATAAGGGAAGGCGTAAGAGTCCTAGCCCTTCTTGTTCCAAAGTGCAACCACTCACCACTCACAACACCTTCCCCAAGCAAAGCTCTCTATACATTTCATCGCCTCCTTAGACAACCTCTCACCTCCATCCTTCCTTTTATTTATTCTGATCTCGGATCCGCAGGCATCGCCTCTTCAGAGCCGGCTCCGTGTCTCCTGCGCCGGGCGCGTTGGCCGGGCTCCGCAGGCTACCCTTGTCCCTGAGTTTGGGCAAGAGCAGCGGGGTGCTGGTCCCGCCTGTCTTTGGCGCTGTGGGGAGGGCGTAGGCGTGGTCCTCGTCCGGGACGTGGGGGTCCTCTCCGGCCTCCCCTCCTACGGCTAAGGGCTCCTCCGACTGACCCGCCGGAACCTCGGCCCGCACCTGGCCCACAGCGGAGCACTTGTTCTCCTTGATGGCCTCCAGCTCGCTGACGGCGGCGTGGTCCGGGGGCGGGGTGGCGGGGTCTCTCTGCGGGCGGGAGGAGTCCGGACTGGAGGGCGCCGACGACGAGGACGTACCGTTGGAGCAGTGGTCCTGAGGTTTTAGGAGAGCACGGGGTGTGACGTCGTCTGCGTCGCCGCTGCTCGTGGGGCTGGGTGGGGTGTGGGAGTCCCGGAGGTGGTAGACAGTGTTGGGTGAAGGGGACACTGGCGGAGGAGGAGGGGGGGTGGGTCTAATGATGCTGTGGAGCCCTGATCTGGTACCCTGCCCAGTCACGGACTCCCCCAGCCCCGATAGGTCCACCACTCCGTTGGCACTGGGCTCCAGCTTCACCTGGGTCCTCTGAAGAACCCTTTGGATGACCTGTCGCTCGGACTGCTGCGGCTTATAGTCTGTGAGCGCCTCCGAGCCCGGAGCCGAGCTCGGGGGCTCGTGGTACTGGGCTCTGGGGGAGGACGTCCCACTGTTGAGGGTGGATGCTGGGGAGGAGAACGGCCTCTCTAGTTTAACCCAGTCCGTGTCCCTCATGTTAGGTTCACCCGGAGAAGGGAGACCTTGAATCAAAGATCCTCCCAATTTGTTGGCTACGGACATGCCGTCACCCCCGGTGATCCCTGGAGATTGTAATCTGGTAATCCTGGATCTGCCTCTGTCGGGACCCTCTGGCACCGGTTGGATGACTCCACCGTGGGTTGGAGTTTCTGGCGCTGACTTTGAGGGGATGGGAATGGGAATGGGAATGGGTATGGGGACGGGTAGGGGAACGATGATGGGATAAGGGACCAAAACGGTGGGGTGGGGCAGAAGAGGGCTGAAGGAAGGAATTCCAAAGTTCATCATGTGATGCATGGGCACGGGACCTCTGGGCATCATGTTGATAGGAGGGGAGTGCAGGCCGGGGAAGTAGGCTCCGGGATAGGGATGCATCAGTCCCGGGGGGTTTATGGAGGAGGAGGTGGGCTGCTGCAGGTGAGGAGAGTGAGGGGGTCGGTGGATAGGGCTGGACGGGGGGCCCGGGTGTCTGGGGGCGTGGGCGAGGGGACTTTTCACTCCCTGAGCGTGAAGAGGCGGTCTGATGAAGGGAAGGGGCATCTGAGGCATCGGCTGATGTTCCAGTGGGGGCCGGAGAGGAGGATGATGTGGAGGAGGATGCTGACCGGGGTGGGGGGACACCTCCACAGCAGGAGGAGGAGGATGATGGATGGGCCTCTCCAGGGTCCTGAGGCCGGAGGACTGGAGCTTGGATGAAGAAGAAGAGGAAGAAGAAGACAATGACGCTTCTGAGGAGGAGGTGGAGGAGGATTCTGCGGATCCATGGATCGGCGCTGGCCCTTTGGGGGAGAGGTTTCTGTGACGGGGGTCCCCGACACCGTTGTTCCAGGACTCAGGAGTGAGCAGCTTCTGCCCGGTGCCGCCGTCGCCGTCCAGCCAGTCCTCCGCGCTGGAGCTGATGTTTTTGGTGAGGGCGGCGCGGGCCTCCTTGTAGAACACGTCCATCTTGTACTGATTCAGGCACTTAGTGCTGCAGAACTGGACTCGCTCCTCGCCCGACCCGAAGTCCAGGTACTCTTTGGTGTGACGCACGTGCTTGCACCAGTCGCACACCTGTGGCACGGGAGAGAGAGACTGTGGGGGGGGGGGAAGTGTCAGTTCTGTATAGTAACAAAAAAGATGTCATCTATTGACTTATACCTATTGGTAGTTTACACTGTAAAACATAAGAAACATGGATCGTGTCTCACTCTGACATTGCTGTTTACTTTCAGCACCAGTCTGGGCGAGTCCTCCGGATGGGGGTGCTGAGGGGATCTCTCACCGTGGAGGTCTTCATCTCTGGCCTGAAAGGGGGGTGGGGAAAAAACCACAGTGTGACAAACACGACAAACCACTGTGATTCATATTGTCACGCCTCCTACCTCTTCATTCTCTAATTTATGGCGATGTGGCTGAAGTCGTTAAACCGAATCGAAGCTTCTTACGTAACAGGTTAAAAAATAGCTTTGCGATAAATTGCCCTCTAATCGGGGGAGGGGGGGGATTGGTACCCAGCCCTCAGGGTCAGGAGACCACAAAAGTGCGGTTACCGTGTTGTGAAACAGAAACCATTCTACGAGCGAGTGCAGGGAGATAACGCAGGTGATGCGCATGGTCACGTTATGAATGGCCTTGCCAGAATTATTAATGTAGGAAATTCCTCTGGATTCACGTAAGCCGATCTCGCCGCGGGATCTGAGTGCTCCCACATCTCCGTGACCCGCGGAGACGTGTTGAGTTACGAAACATGAGGCAGCTGAAGGTAAGGTATGCGCTGAAAGCGGACACCTCGCCCCAGGCCCTCCTGGCCTTCCTCACAGACAAGCAGTAACAAGCCGACGGCAACGCCTCAGAAACACCCCGAGGGCTCGTTGCGCCCACTCTTCGTTTTGGTTTCCGGCTGTCTCGTGCAAAACCTGCCACAATAGAAACGGCGGCGAGGGCGAAAGGAGATACATGGCCTACGCCACCCCCGTAACCCATTAGGGAGGCTGAAAAATCACAGCAATGTGCATCCGAGCGGTTTCGCCGTAGTTTCTGCTTTCCTGTCCCCCAGACCAAAGCCACTTAATGGCTACGTCCCGCCCCCCCCTCCTCCTCCTCCTCCTCCTCCTCCATTAACAGGAAACTGATACTAAGTGTCCTCTCCAAACTTTGACCCTTCCTTCCACCGTCCCTGTACGGGCTCCTCCATAATAACCACACAAGTGTGTTCTCAGAAAAAAAAAAAAAAAACCCCAGTCCCCCCTTTTTAAATTCCTGTAAATGAATCCATAGACTATGACCTCACAGGATCAGGGGTATCGTGTTTCCGAAGGTTCTGTTTACCTGCCAGAAACCACTTGATGCTGGGGTCTCCTGTGTATGGAAAGTGACACGGCTGGCAGAAGAAGAAGAAGAAGAAGAAGAAGAAGAAGAAAAAAAGCCCTCCACACACAGCACCTGTGTCTGCACGCGCACTGATTGAACAGTAACCACGTAGATTTGGGGGCTCTTCGCAACACCTCGCCATAACGTTTGCGCGTACACTTCCTGTTCACCACTGACCTTATTGCGCTTGAAGTAGGCCCGTCGGCAGGCGGCGAAACACTTCTCGCTGCAGAAGCTCTTGAGCTCGGAGCCCATGCACAGCGAGTAGCGCTTCACACCTTCCTTCTGGCACCAAACGCACACAATCTGCACGTTCTGCATGTCTTCCACTGCAGGGGGGGGGGGGCGGAGGACAATCAATGGATGCAAAACACAAAATGGATTCGTACACAACTAAAAAGTTCCACTAAACAGCTGTGTGTGTGTGTGTGCGTTTGTGTGTGGACTTTCACATCAGATATCAGGTGGGCCCTTTTTTTTAAGCAGAGACTCACACTTGAGCCTCGTCACATGACGAGGAACACGTTTGAATGATTTCAGCATTGTGACAGAATCGCCTGAGCGCGGCCCACACCCCAGGCCTTGTTTTTACTCCGTCATTACATCATAGAATTCCTTTCTAAAACGCAGTTTTTTCAGTCCATATTCCGAGAGCCCAGATATCCTGCTACATTTCTCCTCATAGTCAAATCAGTCGGTCTACGGTGCAGTTTGTAAACTTATTAAATATTATTGACTATAATATTATTATCAAAATGCAAATTTGGGGCAGCGCAGAGTCCCCTTTTCCAACATTTCTCTTTAAACCTGGGTGTAAACATCTCAATTTAGAAGATAATAAAAGAAAAAGTTAAAGCTCAGATTTGCTGACCAGACGCATTATATTTTAGTCTACAGGATTTGCATTGATCCAATGACATGCGTTCCTATTGGCCACCTGACCTGCTGATGGCTTTATGAGGGGCACGATGACGGGAGCGCTCTTGTGCTCCTTGGCGGTGGTCAGGGAGGAACACGTGGATGAAGAGGAGGGTGACGAGGAGGGGACGCTGGAGGACTCTCTCTCTCCGCTCTTCATGGCGAGGACTGAGTGGCTGACTTTGGCGTCCAGGCTCTTGGGTTTTGGCAACGAGTTCTCTGCGGAAGACAGGGGCATCGTATGAAGCCGGCGTTTATTTTCTTTTTTGGCTTCGCGATGCCGTGCACTGGTGAGTAAATCCACCTGATCCCGTGACCCGCCGTGGATTTTTGAGAAACAATAGGCCGAGCTGAATGAATGAAATTGAAGACATTGCACCGAGAGGATTTTTTCGCGTCGAGCACATGCGCATAGTGACACAACGTCTGACTCTCTCCGCAACCTGTGGAACCTGTGTCGGCTCGCGTCAATTGGGGAAAACCCGACCCTCACCTTTCAGCACAGACACATGCTGACGCCGCTCTCTGTAGTTCCTGATCTCATTGGCCTCGGCATCTCGGAGATCCACCTTGTCGTAGCCGTACCATCCCAGGAGCTCGTTCATGGTGCTTTCGGCAAACGTCTGCCGGGAGAAAAGAGGAGAAGGAGAAGAAGAAGAAAAAGAAAAAAAAAAGGAATCCCTGATTAACGCTCTATGTAAAGGGAGAGTGTAACCGAGCCACAGGCCGCTGCAGATGGGGAAACTGTGACCCGAGCTTCTTAGGGGTTTGTTAGTGGAACTTTTTATCCTATGTTAAACATAATCAGACCTTCCTTCTCTGAATCAATGTGGAGGATTCTTTCTCAGCCCCAGCCCTCTTTCTGGAGAAATGAATACGGGCACAGTGGAGTACAGTATGACGCTTTTTTCCATGATGTATTCGAGGTTGTTTACTCTCGCTAAATCTGAGACGGAAAGGTTTAAAACCTAACACCAGTGTGAAATCTATGAATCATCCTTTGTTTATCTATTTTAATTGGGGGAAAAAAAAGAGGGAGAAAAGAAAACTGTTCTCCACAGATGGGATGTGTGGTCTCTCTCTCTTTCTCTCTCTCCTTTTTTTTTTTTTTTTTTATTACGACCAGATGAAAAAAAAAAAAAAGAAATACAAAACACAAAGGTCTCTCTCTTTATCCACCCACCTCTCTCTGTGGCTTTTGGGAGAACCGGATTGGAGGAGAAACCTGATCCGGAACGGGCAGAAATCAGAGCGGGACACCCAACACCGCGGCAAGGTCCCACGGTTCTCGGAAATGCCCCGCTCCTCTCCCTTCTCCTTCTCTCTCTCCAGTGTCCTCTCTCTCTCTCTCTCTTTTCCAGCTTTCCCTGTCCCTCCCCTTAGCTTCTTCTCTCTCTCCTCTGCGTCTCTCCTCCCCCCCCCCCCTCCATATCTCGTCTTCACCATCCTCCCCTCCACCCCAGCACCTTCCAGGCCTGACACCCGACACAGGGCCGCCTCTCGGGTTTCACCCTTTTCCAGCCCAGCCAGTCTGCTGCGGTGGTGGTGGGGTTGTAGTGCTGTAGTTCTGACGGCACATTCCTTCCCCTGCTTTCCTCACTCCGACCTCTGCTCCGCACCGAGGCCTCAAAAGAAATGGATCTCACTTTTCTGCTGTGTGTGTGTGTGCGTGTGTGTGTGCGTCTGGGAGAGTGTGTGGGTTGAGGTATCATATCCAGCTAAATATGCCTAACGGTGATTAAAGTCCGGTGTCCGGTGTCCAGTGCTGCGCTCAGGTCTGACGTGGAGGGAGTGGGTCCCGAATGTGGTGTTGAAACAGATGCATTACAGAGACAACACCGGGCTGGACCTCAGCTGAGCAAGAAAACAGGCCGTCCTTCTCTCACTTTCTCTCCTTTTGTCCGCTCATCGTTTCACCCCTTTGAAAGGTGCACATCTTCGAGACTTTACAGTTTCCCCTCATTCCTAATTTGGGCATTGTGGTGTCCTCCAGGGGGACGACACCGATGACAACTCTCCCGTATCCCAGCACTGTCACTTGGTCTCTCGGTTTTCTTGTCAACCAAAGGGAGGCCATTTTTTTTTTCTACTTCTGCTTCTTCTCTTCACCCACCCCTCCACTTCCCACAATGTTGTTTTTGTTTCTTTTTGGCAGTTCAGACAAACATCTGCTTTGTGAGAGTGACAAGCCATATCCCAAACCGCAGGGAGAGTTGCAGCCAAAGGCAACAAACTGGGGCCGACCCTGAGATTCAGCCCAGGCAGGCTTACATCAAGCGGGGATAGCGTTTCACATGTTTTGATTCAAATTAGTTAAGTTGTAACACTACACCTCCCCTGGATATCAAACGATACCGTCCAAACCACTTACACAAAAAGAGCACATTTCCTCTCTCACGAAAAGGCCAGAATCCAGCCCCCCCCCCCACCCCTTAAAAAAAAACTGCTTGTCTTTTTATATTTCTCAGCTCCTGCTCGAAGGAGCCTCGGATATCCCTTACCAACACAGTCACAGTCTCAAACAGGCAGTGTCCAAACCCAAACAAAGCAGACAATCCATGGATTAGTTTCCATGCAGTAATAGGCTCATAATGGTGGGAGGGAACGATGATGCCCCTTACTGAGGTTTAACATGTAATTGCCTGTGCAGTGGCTGTTTTTTTTTAAGTCACAGGCAGAGAAGGATGTTCTCAAATAAGGACACGTTATTAGTGAGCTGTTATATCTTTGGGACTTCATGTTTGCATCCTAAAAAAGAAAAACAACCCCTGTGGTAGTACATTGGTGTTTTCTCTAATGTGTGCTGAGGAAGGCTATTTGAGGGATATACAAGCCCCCTCTCTTTTGGAAAGGCGTGAGGGCAAACCTCTGTGGTGGAGCAAGTGTGCGCACCGAAGGGAGCGGGGAAGAAGTGACGCACATCTGGATGTGCGCTGGACATCGGGGTTTGCGCGTCCGGCCACAGCTGGCCTGACATGGCGTCATTATAAAGCTTCTACGCGGCTAACGTCTATAAATAAAAAATACCCGCGTTATCCTACAGTGTGTCTTGGTTTGGGACACTTCATATTTTGACTTTGCCCTCATGGTTTATTATAACAACTCCCTTCCAATGAGCAACTGGTTTTATTTATTTTTAAATAAATGCTTGTAGCAAATATCTGTCGGTATATGTCGTATGTTTTCTTCTGAAAACACGAATTAAACAAGGAGAGCATTCATTAAAAGCAAACATAGAACGTGGTTGACTATTCCCGGCAGTGATTATGCGCAGCTGGCTCCGGCAGGACGACGTTGTGTGCGTAAAAAAAAAGTTATCACTAATTAAAAAAACAACAACAACACAATAACTATATGTAAGAATAATACACACAATTCACTCTCACCTTCATCTCCTGGTTGATCTCCCTCTTGACGGGGTGCGCGGGTTTTCTGCTGCGTTTATTTTCCGGTGGTCTCCCCTTCTCCATCTCTGGCATAGTCCTGGTCTGACTGGATCCGATCCGGATCAGTGTTGGGTGTCAGGAGTAGGAGTAGCCCGGGTCTAGAGGAGTGGATCAGGGTGAACGCTGTCACTCCAGGTGACAGCGGCTGTCATTCCCCCGGACCTCTGAGTTTCTCATCTGGGGGCTTTGCACCATCCGAGACCACTGGACATGCGTGCGCTCCAGGCTGGAGGCTCCGCCGCTGAACAATCCCCACTCTCTTCTCTGCGCCGCTGTCAAGCTCCCACCGGTGCGTGTTCTCCCATCGGCACTTTCAAAATAAATCCTCAGCGAGACGCCTGAAAGAAATGAAGTACAGCCAAAGTTTAGATAAAAGCAGCAGCTCCAGCCACACACAGTACTTTTGGCCCTTTTCCATGTTATGGTCTGAGCTGAATCTTACACAAATGGAAATATATAATTCCCAAGAGTGTGAATGGGGCAACACAATACTCCAGCAGAATGTGGGAGAATGAGAAGAAAAATGTTTTTATTTATAACATTGTGAGGGAATGAGGAAAAATACTCCATAAAAGATCTGATTCAACCTAATCCTAATCCTAAACAATTTGATTCTTGGACGAGACATTGTGGGTTCAAAGAAAAACCTTAGGGATCACAAATCTTGTATAATAAACTTTAAAATCAGATATTAACTAAGCACTCTACCTCAAACTTAAACCACTCATCCAAAAACTAATCTTTTTGCCAATTGGGGTACCTGGCTACTCGGTTGTTAGTCTCAAGTTCTTCCCCAAACATAGCCAATGACACACACACACTCTCCCACTACAGTCATGAGGTCACTCATTGATATAATTCATTCCCTAGCCTTAACCTTAACCCTATCCATCACAACCTAATGCCTAACTAACCTTAACTTAAACTTAACCACAACATTAAAGTAAAAAGTAAACCTTTCAAAAAAAATCCCGTTGGAAATTGTGGGGACAGGCCAAAAAGTCTTCACAACCATGGGTTTGAAGTATAACTTACCGACACAGATTTCCCCACGGTTACCGATTTTACTTTGAAGGTCGAGTTGACTAGCTTCCGGTCTGAGTCCTGCTCCCTCTGTGGAACTTGTCGCCGTCCTCTCCGGATTGGGGAAGGGAGGGCCCTCTGATTCGGTGTAACCCAAAACCTGGCGCCCACCCCTCCCAAATCTCAACAGATACATTTCATAAGGAATGCAAAGACTGTGTTTTATCTGAGGGACACAGTACACACACTGTCTGTAAACTGCTGTCTTAAAATAAAGAGATGAAAAGAGCTGCGGGTTAAACGATACCGCGGCTGAATGTTTGGGGCTTTCTCACGTGGCATCTGTTTGATAACGACCTGGTGAGTGGGTGTGTGTGTGTGTGTGTGCGTGTGTTTGTGTGTCGCAGAAAAAAACACCTGAAATGTCCACATATGCCCCCCGTCCCCCAGAGTCGATGTCCCACATGCCAAAGGGAGGATTGAGATTTACTCAGGGACTGGAGACTGAGCTTTTAAACATAAACATTTGTTCCCATGGGCTATTCCTGATGGCAAAGGCCAGAGGATTCGTTACAGTGTCACGTTTCTCAGCTGGTGATGAAAAGATGGAGACGATCAAGTTCAATTCAGAAACACAAACAGACCACAGGCAGCTTGGATTCGTCCACGGTTTGGTTATATTTTCTAAAATAAATATATATATATATATATGTTACCAAAAAACAGGTTAATTATCCCACATGATGCAATAAAGCAAATGTATGTAGAAATAATGTCATTTCAATGTCTCCTTCACCACTGAAACGTCTCTCTCGTTAGGGACTTTCACTGGGTTGTCCCCGGCTCATGTGGAGAGACAGACAGGTAGACAGGCGCTGTCTCACGGTCTCCAGCCGTCCTCGGTCCGCTCTGGTTGGAGGAATCCAGGGAGCGCGCTCGTGTAAACAGAAACCGGAGCCGGAGCGCCCGGGCTCGGGTTTCGCCCCCTCGTAGACCCGCCGGTGACACCCGATCCCAGCCGGCTTTGGGAACAGCGCTTATCTGATGCCTCACCAAAAAAAAGGCCCCTCACTCCATAACAGGCCACATCTGGTGCCTCTGCAGGCAGCGCTGTCCCCGCAGGTTCCTCCGTCTCACTGGTCCCTCACAAACCCACTCACACCAATGACAGTGTTTATGGGTCTACAGTTACAATCCCACAAACATCTGGACCCAATCAGAAAAAAAAGTCTGGCCACTTTGCCTATCATTACTTTGTATTATCGTCCACATGATTACAGTGGACTTATCCTGCAGTTTATATAGGATGATTGCATTTTTTTCTGCTATTATAAATGACACACAGTGCTGTCCCCTCTGAGGTCGACCGTAGGGGGGCGATGTCCACCCATTAGATTTGGGACAGTGAATATAGCCCGGTGTTTTCCCTGTATCATGTTACATGCAAATATAGTGGTTATCATCATGTTCAGAGCATCTGGTCAAGTGACCGAATTGAATGATCTGCAATGTATACCGCCATTTAATTATGATTTGCATTCACGTTTGACTATTTTTTTTTTGTAATTTGAAAGAAAACCCATAAGTGAATAGTGATCTGAGATGAAAGTTGTTTTCTTCATGTCATGTATCAACAAAAATCTTAATTTAATCCAACATTGTGGGCTAGATACTGAAGATAATTAGGTATGATCACCTTGCTGCACAGTAACCGTATTGTCTCACTTCATTTTGAGTTGCTGCAGTTTTCTCTAAATGTATGCAGCCTAATATCTAACAAAAAACAATTTGATTAAGCTTTCATATGGTTTATCATCACAATGATTATGATTAAATTGAACCTTAAATTAAATCTTATTATATAATGCTTCATAGCTAAGTGACTCTGAATGTCAATGAAAAACCAAGAAGCCCACAGCTATGGCATTATACCACAAGAGGGCGCTGTTGCCATACACATGACGCCTCACCTGCAGAGTGTGTTCAACAGGTTGACGTTTTTTTTCTCCCCCATCCCATCCGGTGTTTATGTTAATGGTATAGCTTATATTTACATAACCAAATGTACAACCCAAAGCAGCCCCAATTAAGGAGGTCTAGCATTACTACCATGGCAACCAACAGAAAGTTAAGTCAAGTGCACCCACCCACATCACATTAATGGCATCTTAATAGACACAACTCCAGTCCTGTTTGTATGAGATCGGAGTCTCAGGTCTGATATGGATCGGCTGGAACTTTTAACAGACAATATATTTATGCTAATGTCCGAGCTAATTATTGCCATAACTCATCGCCATACATTAAGACCAGGGCCCCATTATTCCAACACACTTGTGTGTAAGACTCACGGACGTGTCCCATAGCGATGTGACGTCACGGACCCGCCGCCGGTATAAAAAAGCTCCCAGTGATGCAGCGTCCACATTAGAGCGAAGCAGCGTCTGTGGGCAGCCTCCTCCGTCTGCTTCCATTACTACTGCTCACATTTGGAAAAAAAAATAAGAAAAAACTAAAATTATCCAAAAAGAAATACATATATAATTATCAATATCCTAAGAATGTTGAAAATGACGATGGTTCATCTCGGAGTGATTTTGTTCACCATATGTTTATCAACACAGGTAAGATGGCATGTTCCTTTTTATCATGTTTAGCTTAACTTTATGAGTCAGATTAAAAGTTGGTATTTCTTGTTCGTTTTTTAATTAATTTTTTTATTAAGACTAGAAGTGAAATGTGTCGGTAGATTAGGGTTATTTGGCAGATTAGGTTTACATGCCATAATAATGCATGGGTGTGATAGTCTGGAAGTCTTTTTGGGCAATTAAATTGACCCTGAATTGCAGTTGATATCCAACTTTTGACTTGAGCAGCTTGACTTTACATCACATTACAAATTATAATGATTTTCTTTTTCAATGTATATATAAAAAAAAAAAAATCTTAAATAGCTCAAACTCCAGTGAATTAATGATTCAGTATTGTCCACCCGAGTAAAGGTGGGGAGAGAATCTAAAGTTTCTTTTCGGTGCGGTGAGCCAAACCCGAAACCTGACACTGAGAAGGAAAAACACAGGACTCTCTTAACTGTTTACTGATGCTGCTGTTAGACAGTAGATACACCCTAAACCCCTCAGCCTATGTAAGATTAGCCTGATGAAAAAAACCTTAACACTTTCCGAAAGTTTTAAAACCTTTGATTCAGCCTAATCTCACTGTTCATTAAGCTTCTGCTGCTGTAAGAATGGTTTGATATATTTTGAATCTTCCTCATCCACCTCTGCTCCTCTTCCTCCTCCTCCGCCCCCCACAGGTGGCTTGCCAGAACAACACAACCCCCATGATGGGTAACTCCACCTCCAGCCCCAACACCACCATGGCCACGGGAACCTACAGCAGTCCGCCCAACTCCACCTCTCCCACCGGAGCAGGTGTGTCGCTGCAGGCGGGCGGCTTCAGCTTCCTGCTCCCCCTCATCGTGGCCGCCTCCTTCCTGCAGCGCTTCTGTTGAGGCCCAGAATTGCCCCCCCCCCCCCCCCCCCTCCTTCCTGCAGCGCTTCTGTTGAGGCCCAGAATTGCCCCCCCCCCCCGGCTCCCACCATCCCATCGGGCCTGCTTCACTACTCTCTCACAGAGGCCACGAGACTAACATGGACGGACTCCGCGACCTTCTTCGTCACCCCTTTGAAACGATAATTGAAATATGTAACAGAAGACATTTCTTCTAATAAGTAAAAGGGGGGTTTAACATTCACCTGGAGATCATAAACACCAGCCCCCCCCTCTCTCTCTGTCTGTCTCCGTCAGCCCCCCTTGCAAGGAATCAAAAGGAATGGCGGTGCACACAGCTTCCCTTTTGGCTTGCGTTTCCATAGTCACGCCATCACATTTTGGAGATGCTCAGGGCTGCGCTTGTCATGTCACATTGTCTCGATTGAAATGTGGACCACTTGAGTGTACAGTTTTTTTTTTCTTTTTTTTTTTTTGTGGCTTCAAACCCAGCTGGCAATATCGAAATCATAATGTTTATTGTCTTGAAAAGTGAAATTTAGCTCATGCAGTAGTAGGGGAACAAGATGACATTTTAGTTTCGTTTTTTTTTTAAGTTTTTTTCTTTTTCATAATTTGGCTCGTCAGCCTTTTTATTAGTAACGTCACAGAGGTGTATGTAGAAAAAAAGTTGCCACAGGACTTGTGTCGGTTTTGCCTTGTGATTTATAAAGAGTTGTGGTCTTTTACAATGAGGGTTTAATTGACAGACCCCCGCGCCCCTGCCCCATTAATCCATGGGTTAGACCCAGGAAATGACTATGTATGTATAACTTTATGGGAAGGGTTGGTGTTAGATTTATATTTTCCCCTCTTATAGTTTATATTTTGTAAAAATTGAAATGTTGTACTGTTTCTTAGTTTGGGTATAATGGAATACATGACAATGTACAATAAATTATGAAAAATGACACCTTTCAATCGTTTCTTTGATTCTCATTTGTGTCTAATGCTTGAGAGGTGTTAAAACTCTATGACCCCTATCTTTTATAACTTGTTTTATTCCCTGCAGCAAATGTGCCTGGATTTCATAACGAGAGTTGATTCAGAGGGCGTGGTGATGCTGTATCCATCGTTAGTGAGCTGCCAGGCAGTCTAGACAGGCAGCTGCGGAGCCACGGGCCAGAGACGGACTCAGCATTCCCTGATGCCCCCCACTGATCTCCTCTGGATCAGAGCCAGAACAGCACCGATAAACTGATAAGAAAAAAATGACACTCCGCTGGGTCCCAGTGATGTAGAAGGTCTCAACAAGCAGGCGTTCCACGTCTTTCCCATTCTTCATTTTCATTCACCTTACCGCTGATAGCGTGCAGAAACTAGTTCTTTCGGTCGGTTGTTTTACATTTGCTATTGATCTTCCAGTTGCTGAAGATGAGTTCAAACATCCTCAAGGGGATGCAGTGTCATGTTTGATTAGATATATTCAAACAAGCGTGTCTCCTGGCTGATACAAGGCATGATCTAGTCCTCTTTATGTCCCAGTGCTTCGTCCTCTAACAGCTGCAGAGCGTGGAAAGACAGACTCACTCACATCGTATCGATTTAACATGAACATCCTATGGAATGGCTTTTGGATGTATTTAATGGAAGTGGGGTTTCTCTGGCATACGCACTATTGGCTAAAAACTGCACCCTTTGTGTATTGACCTGTCAAATTAAAAGCAATTTATCTCGGGGTCGAGGCCATTGTGGCATTTTTTGGACCAAATGAATTGATTGTTTGAATTGATTGATTGATGCATTCCATTCAATAACATATGGGGGAAACATCCCAATTCATCATTTTCCACCAATCTGTGTTTTTTTGGGGCAACAGCGTGTGTGAGTGGGCCGTGTGATAACAGAGTGAGTAGCGTGCCCGCTGGGAAATGCCTCAGCACCAGTAAAGCCAGCCTCATGACTCATTAGCCCGGCCTATTGTCTCTCAATCCTCTCTGCACTCTTAACCCCTGCGCAAACGGCTCCGTCTCCCCGCCGCCCCTCCTCCCTTTCCACATGCCATTCTGCGCATCCCTCCATTTACTGTCCTGAATGTGGGCTGAAAAATGACTCAGGGTTTTTCTTCCAAAATGCTGTACTGGGGTTGCAGACAGCATCATAAAAAAAAGAGAATCAAGCCATTTATTGGCTGTGCAAGCCGTCAGTGACAGTGCCTCAGGTAAATGAAGCCATTTTTTCCAGGTACTGTATATAGAGCACATTGTCTAAAAGCGGTCTTTCCTACATTATCGCCAACCTGAAGAAATTGGAGCACCAGCCAGTCCTGAGAGGTCTGAGCAACTTTTACATTTTTCTTTAATTATTGACTTACTTATACCATACTTATAAAAAAAAAAAATATATATATATATATATATATATATATATCTCAATCTGTAGTTTAAAATGACGAATAAGTGTCATGAGCAACACAAGAAACTTTCTGCAACTCAGTAATCACTCGGGGCCTTGAAATGGATCTGTAAACTGTAAACACATGACATATCATCACCTATATATGTATATAAATACCATCCTCATCAACACCTGTACACTATGTCTGGAAGCAAGAGTTCTGGACAATTTAAGACTCTATTGCAAGTTGTGTTGTTACTGATTGGCATTGTCCAACTGTTCAAGCGGAAGCTTGATTCTGATGTTGTTTATTGCTTTATAACAATTTCCTGGTAACTTTGGCTCATGAGTGAATTAGCGACTTAATGCGCAGTGGTACTTTATTGATTTACAGAAAAGAGGCTCAGTAAACCTGCATCCATCCCATTGTTTTCCCATTATCGCAGTACTATGCCGAGTCATTTCTCGTGTGGAACGAGCTTATGATGCCTCAGTTTTTGCTCATTTCCTCCCTTTCATTCATTATCTCAGCTACGATGAGACGCAAAACATGGCATTTTGAAAGGAGACCTCGATTTTTTGGAAGTGGAGTGCTAATTAGAGCGCTGGATTATAGGGGCATGGTCTGTGTTCATACCTCGTCTGTATCTGTGCATCCACTGGGTCTACTGTAGCTTCTCCGACTATTCAGAATAAACCCGACTTTCTGCTTCCAGTCACATCACCACCGTCACTTCCTGCGAGCCAGATCTGTCTTCCTAGAAAAATGCATCAGACAAAGGCTATTAGTGATGACAACAGTTGTGCACGCCGGCAATGAAGAGTCAAAATACAATAAAACAAAATTCAATTCAACTCAATTAAATAATAGATCAAAATCTTTCAAACGATTAGATCAATCATTTGAGCATTTGAACAATTAATATTAATGGCATATTCTGTGATCAATTGCAAGAGAAAGTAACATCAGGAAAAGAATAACAGAGAGAGGGTGAATGAATGAATGTTTTGTCTTTGTCCTTTGTGAGTTTTATTTCCTGGCTTCTCTACCGTATCTTGCCTGTCAGTTTCCCTCGCCATAAAACTGAACCACACACAGTCACCTCTCTTCTGATGTGAGTCCTGACACCCAGCAGACCTTTAATCATTGATTGGCATTATAAATAATTCAGGTGGCCGCCAGTGTTGCGGGGACAATGTCTCTCTCTCTCAAAAACACACACACACACAAACACACACACACACAAACACACACACACACATACACACACAGATAATACTCTACACCTGACCCTGTTTGGTCAACCTTCTCTTGAGATCCTTTAATACATTTCTTTGTTGTTTAAGAAGTGGCGCGGTCCCAAATTGTTATGTTGGGACACGGGGAAGACGCGTTTGTGTGTGTGTGCATGTGTAAATACACACACACAACCTTTTCTGTGTGTTTGTGTATTAATAAAGGATATTAGATACTGTCTTCATGTTTCTGTCATGACGGGCTGAGACCTCCTGACTTGTCTCAAGTTTCCGGGCAGCAGTGAGACACAACTTACTACAAGGTCGCCATAGGAGCCCTAAAGGAGCTTTTTTAGAGAATTGATCTTAACAAGTGCATTCATCTAAAATCTTTATTTAAAAACAATTTCCCCCCCCCCCCCACACTTATCCACTTAGCCTACCCAAGTAGATTTAAGTTGGAGGAGAGACTTTATTTTCCACCCTAATCAGGAGTTTGTTTTGGGCTCATGAATAATCCATTTCACACCTCGCTCAAATGTGCAGCTCGGTGTCGCACCTGTACAGTCCGAGCTTGTTGCCTGGTGCCCAAAATGCACGCAACACAGGCTGAGTCATAGAGGGTTTTGGGGATTTCACAGTTTTAGGTCTCTGACTTCTTAAAGAGCAAAGAGCCTGATATCCGAAGTGCTATTATTATTAAAAAGCGTAAAGTAAATCATTATAATAAAATAACATCCTGATCTAATAATAATAAAAAATTTAATAACCCTTACATCATTTTTAAATAATTTGCCAGGGATTAATAAACCTGCGAGATAAACCATCCTTCATATCTGGCTGTGTCTGCAGCATAAACGCAAACTTGCCGCCTCAGATTTGCCTCAGACGTTTTCCACCACATGAAGCGGAACCCAAGGGTGTTTAAAGTTTAAAATAATAACTTGATTTTTTTCTTTTGTTTTCAAAGAAGCCACCTATGTACACGGAAATATCATTTAACTGAGTATTGGTCTCTACAAGTGGCCTAGAAAAAGGGCTACAGAAAATATTTTATCAACAGCAAGTTACACTTAAACTAGAGGAAGGACAAAAAAGGAAAAGACAAAGGGCTTTCCTGACAAAAGGTCAGCTGTCCTTATTTTTCTGCCCAGTTAGGAAACTTGCTCCACCCTAACACAATGAGGCTCCTATTCACTGTATCAACAGATAGCTAAAGTGGATGCATTAGCATAGATGGAGGCAGACATCTATAATGCTGGTTTGGTCTTTCTCTCATTTTCACTTATCACGTGTAGCTCATTAACGAGGCCCATAAATGGATCTCCCGTTCCGTTCACGTCCGGAGCCGAGGTCGCCAAGGAAACCAAATAATGGAAAGACGTGTGACACCACCAATGCTGGAAAAGAAAAAGCTGTTTTAAAACCTCTGCACATCTGTAGTCCTCCCACACCGGTGTTTTCTCCACACCCTTGTGTTTTCCTGTAATAGCTCTTATTGGCGCTTCGGTCTTGGTGACATCAGCATTACTTCCCACCCATTTTCAACCGGACCAGGTTTGGTGATTAGAGTAGTTAAAAACACATGTGTAAGCGTACGTATTTGCTTTTCGTGACGTCGGATTCAGTGGGATCTAGGGACGAACGTTTATATTGCAAATGAAAACGTGAAAAAAAAAGAAAAGAAACATCCTTTGGTTTGTCCATTCTGGGCTACTGTAGAAAATGGCAGACTCGTCAAAAATGCAACCTACTCAATATGTTGATTTAATCTAAATAAAATACGGCGATTCTTAAGTTTCAGGTGATCCTCACACTATTGTCCTTTGACACACACTACAGACAGTTTGAACACACACAAACAATCACATTCAAACACATGCAAACATAGTGGTGTAGAGGGGAGGGATGTTAGGGTGACGGGGGGCTGCCACACAGGGCGGCGCCAGGGAACAGTTTGGGGTTCGGTTCCTTGCCTCCGGGGCACCAGGAGATGAAATTGGCACCTCTCCAGTTCCAACTCTCTCTCTCTCCACCTCCGAGAACGTGTGCCCAACAGACTAAGCCACTACCGCCCTTTTAAAACCAGCAAGACCACGATGAAGAGTATTTGTGGCTAATTTGTCAATCATGGACCTTACTCAGTGGCCTTGAATACACTTTGCAGGTAAGTATTTTCTCAGCCGCCCTTTGGTAGGACTTACATGGCCTGATTAACGTGACAGCATGAATGAGAGCCCACAGAGCTAACCTGGTTTTATTAGCAGCTCAGGTTGTCCCCGCTGTCCGTATAATCTGGGACAACTCATCCTCCGCCCTCCGTCTCGGGGGTTTGGAAGGACACCTGATGCCGCACAATGGCACCCGATTGCTGGGAGTAGCCTCCACCCCCCCACCTCCCTCGGCCAGAGAGCTACCATGTGCATGAATAAATCCCACACACAATGACTGTTGAATACGCTGATGGACAAGCCGGTCTGGGTCTCTTTGCCATCTGTCTCGAGGATGAAGCGGAGAGTCAAGGCTTTTTCTTTTTTTTTTTACCGTGCTCACCTGTCAGAAACATCTGACAAACCCCAAGAGCTGCACAAAGCGACATCAAAAGACTGAAAATAATCATTATAATAATTATTATTAAGAGCCACTAAGAATCAGACATTTTAGTATTTGGAAAAACAGGAAAAACCACTGCTGCTGGACAAAGTGATGATTTTCATTCTCTCTCTGTCACGTTACATATTCAGTCACATATGTGTATGTTCATATATTTATTTTTTATTCTTATATGTATTCTTTCTTAATCCGATACGCCTTCAATTATTTTTGTTCATAGCTTAATAAGTCAGACAGGGGGGGAAAAAAATATTTCACACTGCCAGGATGTTTGGAGATTTGTTTGATTAAAGGGTAGAGGCTAACCCAGAGAAGACATGTAAATATTAGGGTGAGAAGGGCTTATGGTTACAACCACGTACATTACTCCACAACCTGCCTCATTAAATCACACACACCCAAGTACTGGGAATTGTTGCCTCTTAAAGGGCCAGAGGAGCCTTTTTTTTTCCTTTATGATAGCTCATTAACATCTTGTCAGCTGGACTCACCGCTCCTCTGCGCCTCCTCCCAGCCATCTTCTCTTCCCACAGTCCACCAGCAGGCACTGACATTTGTATAATGAGTGTGGTTCATTTTCAGACGGGCCCCAATTAGGTGTAAGACACTGTGGACAGGAGACAAAAAAAAGTTTAGTTGTATTAGAGGAAATGGGATGTTCTCTGCCAAAAGGAGATGTGTGGATTACATTTGAGCTCTGCAGGTATAGAGTAGAACTAGAAAGACATTTCATTCATATGTGAACCACACCAGGTTTGGTCCACACAGTTAAAATGTATATTAAAGTGGCTGCAAGCCGGAGCAGTTTTATATTCTATGGCCTAATTACAGACACGGTTTTATTGTGCACTCAGTGATCAGCATTTACAACTCGACTTCATAACGCATACTGTTTTATTGATATTAAAATCAGTCTGTGAATTATGACAAGAAGCGAGTAAAAAATGTCTAACCATTTAGTTTGACGGATAATACTTTAAATGTCATTTTCAAGAGAGAGGGGGCCTGTTTAGAAATAAGCCTTTTTCTCTCTCTCTCAGAGTTTCACTTCAGACTCTAAAGCAGGTTTAGGTTGAATGTAATGTTATAGTTAAGGTTAAGGCTTCTACAAACGTTGCATTTGCTATCTCAAAGATAAGCACACAATGAGCAATAGTCTCCGTGGTCTTTTGTAGTCGTGCCAAAGTTCATTTGCAGTCATTTAAGAGACTAAACAGTCAAAAAAGGAAGCTGTGACAACTTGTATCAAAGCAAATACGCTTCAGTGTCTGTCTGTTTATTTTGGCTGATGGCAAAGTGACTCGCAAATATAAAAGATAGCAGAAAGATAATATACAGACGTGAGAAAAAGTTTCCCAACATGAAAGGAGCAGGAGTACACCAATGAACTAATTTCAGTGATTAGGCCTCATGCTGCTATGACTCTTTCAGACTGATTGTATGTCTCAACCGTTTGTGTGCGCCTGTGTGCATTGGAGAACATTTCATAAGCTTGACTTTTTGAAATGCCGGCAGCAACTCAGATGTCAGCACATACAGTATAACTCTTGCTAATCTCCAGGATAAACAGAGACAGCTCACAGTTCATTATAGTTCCTGTGGATAAGATGCTATCTGTGAGATGAACCACAGAGCACATTGTGTTTCCTGTGTCTGTGTGCGTGTGTGTGAGCGCTCGTGTTGGTGTTTAAACTTAATGCTTATGACCCTGAACTATGCGAAGCCCTACTATTAAATATGTATGTTTATATGCATTTAAAACCAAGAACATTTTATATTGTCGCAGCTTGTACACATTTGCCTTATGAGGCAATTGGTATTTGTGAATATTATATATATATATATATATACTGTATATAATACACATAAATCTGTCTGTCAGTACTGGTGTGTGACCTAAAAATGGGGCAGTTACCAGGGAGCGAAACCGATTGATTCTTCTAAAAATATAATCTGAGCCTAGCTAGTGAATGGTTGTGTGGGAATATTAACCAAAGCTTGTCTCTTCACTCGCCTGCTCTGTCTTTGTGTTTGTTTCTGTCTGCCGCCCATAAAAGTCACCTGCGGTGGAAAAACACAGAAACACTTGTTCAGGGGCTGGTCATTGACACGCTGGCGGACTACACAGCAGGAGATAGGATGCATAGTTAACAATAAAACATATATTATATTCTAATACATTGTCTGATATAGTCATTGTGCAGGACAGAAATAGATGACTTAAGTCTACTTGGTCAGATTAGGATCAAGGAGAGTCTTGGCCATAAGACTTAATGAAATGAGAACAAATCTGTGATTTTTTAGAGCATCCGTGTGATTTAGGACACGGGTCCCAGGATGGGAGAGAGGCCTAGAAAAAGCTATACACATGGTGCTTCTGGGCAAGAATGAGTCCAGAAAAACAGCAATTTAAAAGTGATGCTGCCCGCGTGCTGCTACCCAGTCTGGTCAACAAGAATTTTTTAATGAGGTTGTCAGGGTGCCGATTCCCTCTGGTCTGTGTACTATTGAACTTTTTCATAAAACAAATGCACTGTATAATGTAATGAGCCAGCCTGTGTCATCTCTCCTTCCCTCCCCCCTTCCCCAGGGAACAGTGATCATAATGACAGTGCTGTTTGTTGTTTGGTTTCATGATGAATCATTAACACACAGTCACAGGACCCCTTATCTCTCTCTTTTCTCACCTTCCCTCCCCCTTTGGTTGCTGGAAAAAAAATCTACCTCTGGATTATGTCATTTGCATCAGACAAGTGTGATGGGGAGGTGGGAGAAGGCATTTCACTCCTCGTGATGGGAAGCCATGTCACCTCTGCGGCATGTGCTCCATCACCAGCTGTGATATATAATGGTCGGCAGCTTTAAAACCACTCAGCGTGGTAACCAGTTTAAAGTGGCTTAATGAATCAAAAAACCACAATGCGAATTTGTGGTCCATACATTAAGCTGATGCCATGTTGACTGTGAGTCATCCCGTAAATATTAACACTTCCTGTGCTCCCCCCTAGTGTATTGCTCTGAAATTAACCAACAATAAATTCTGACCATGAACTTTTATTTTTTTTTCTATTATGTGCATTAGTCTGCTGTAAACTGGCATTTAATCCACCCATTTGGCTCCAGTTGAGCACTCAGCAGTGACTTATTTATTCAGCTTATCAAATTATTATCAATATTTTATTATTTAGTTCTTATATTAAATCCTTGTTCCATTATTAATAGGATAAAATAACATGTATTGAAAGGCTTGACAGACAGGAAGTGCTTAACAAAAGCAAAATTGGCTGTTTTTAAGAACTTAAAAAAAAGTTATAAACATTACGAAAAGCGATAATAACAACAAAAACGACAATAATAATAATAATCATAATCATGATAATCATTATCATAATACGTCAGAGACTGTTCACGCCCTTTCTACTTCTCCATTGGTCGGATTTTTTTAGCTACTGAACCCCAATTGGCTGTGGCAGAGATTAGCTTGTTGTGTAGCCACCTAGCAAACGAGGGCTGTGTTGTCAGCTGGTTTTGGGTGACTATGACTCATTGTACAGCCTAACGTAAGTGTTGCCAGTGCATTAAAGGTGTGCGGAATTGATGTCGCTCATTTATTTCACCTGTTAAGTGTATTTTATACGTTCATTGTGCACGTTGACCGCCTAGGGTATGCTTATGCTAGCGCGTAAGCTAGCTAGCATGTCAGCCAGCTAATTCAGGGACAAGTGTACTTCACCGAACATAAACACTGACCTTGTAGGGTAATTAACTCGGGTAAATCAAAGATATGGCATCGGTCAGGTTCCTGTGTGGGTTCAGTTCCACATCGGCGGGTCTGAGGCACACATTAGCCGGGGCAGGGAGACGTGTGTCCTGCAAGAGACATGTCTCCAGTTCACCTTCAGCACAGCAGAGCTGCATGTCGGCCTGGGTCATTGATCACTATGGAACCAATGGGGTGCTGAGATTAACAGAAGAAGCCCCTGTTCCCACTGTCAAGTCTCCCTATGAGGTGATGATCCAGGTCCAAGCAGCCAGTCTGAACCCTCTGGATATATCTATGAGGGGTGAGTGTCCATCAGAAGCACTTTACATAGCACAAACAGATCACCTGTGGTTCTTGGTGAAGTTTGTGTGCGTGTGTGTGTGTGTGTCTTTTACAGGTGGTTATGGAGCCAAATTGCTCAAATTAAGAAGGGACCCGATGTCTGTGATGGACGGGGACGCTGAGTTTCCTCTGATCCTGGGACGGGACCTGTCTGGTGTGGTGGTGGACTGTGGATCTGAGGTCACACATTTTGCTCCAGGAGACGAGGTAGATATTATATATAATCACATTTTATATATATATATATATATATATATACAGTATAAGATCTCAGTAATAAACATTACCTTTACATTTACACTTACAGTGTTAACTTGAAGGAAGACAATATAACCAGACTTTTATGTTTTTATTTTTTAGAAGTCATTTTTCATACAGGCGAGCGTAACGTTAAGAAAAAACACAATGTGTTTTATAACAATTTTTCCTGCAGAATGGCAATTATGTGAATTCAGCTTAAAGTGAATGTGATTAATGAAGAGAGCAAAACGCCAGCGTATACATAAAGAATTCTGGTAATCATGTTCCACCATTTAAAAAAATATCCTTGGAAATGATTTAGTAATCAGAACACACGGGAACAGCCGACTAAGCGCTTAATGGACAATTAATCAGGTTCAGAGATTATGAGTAGGTCTTTAAATGGAGTCATGTTCGGCATGTTAACTGTCATATTAATGTTCCAGGTGTGGGCCGCTGTTCCTCCATGGAAACAAGGGAGTCTGGCAGAATATGTGACCCTAACAGAGTATGAGGTACAGAGCTGCACAGCTTGTACATTTATATGAAGCTTATATATTTTCATCATTATGATCTATGTGGCTGTTTTTTTGTCTCGCAGGTTTCCCATAAACCAGAGTCGGTGAGTCACACCGAGGCAGCATCCATCCCTTACGTGGCCAGCACTGCCCTGTCTGCGCTCGTCAATGCAGGGGGCCTTTGCAGAGACAGCGCTTCAAATAAAAGGTACGCATCAGCCTGATCCTGGAGTGCCGTTTTCATGGCATTCATTTCTGTGGAAAAAATCGAATAGATTTTAAATCTTTCCATTCCATCAAAGACTGCACAAAATAATAATAATAATAATAATGTGATGTGTAATCCCCTTAGAGTTTTGATCACTGGAGGATCAGGAGGGGTTGGAACTTTCTCTATTCAGGTAACAGAAAAGTGTCTTCCACTGGCTGTGCAGGCATGTTTGACTCTGCGTGAGTGTAATGTGTGTGTTTGTGTGTGTGTATTCCTGTTTGCTTTCCTCGGTGTGTTGCCAGTTGCTGAAGGCTTGGGGTGCCCATGTAACAGTGACCTGCTCCCAGAATGCCGAAGGCCTCGTCCGTGGGCTGGGTGCCGACGAGGTGGTGGACTACACAGCGGGAGATGTTGCTGAACAACTAGAAATGATGGAGAAGTATGTGTTGTTATTGTGTAGAGCGTAAGTCCGCGGGACTAGACTGTATATTATGTGTAAAGTGATGACATAATATATGTTCTTGTGGTCTTTAACAGAGGATCAGAACAGACTGTTTTTAACTCCATAATCCTGTAGTCTAATGAAAAAGCATTTTGGTCTCAGCCAGTTGAATGAAGGTGCTCATGAAAAGCCAGAATCTAGGACTGCTCCAAAATTGTGTCTGCATTTCCTTCTGTTGGCATAACACAAACACTCCTCACTGGCTCACTTTCCAGTTTCCATGGATACCGGAGTGGATGCGAGCCCACCCCTCTCCTCGCCCCTGAAAACAAACTCCGGCTTTAGCTCAAAGACAAAACAAAGGATCTATTGCGTCCGTCACGTAATCTTTCAATCAGAGTTCGGAAAACACGTCGGATGCCGACCTAGGAATATGAAGCATTCTCCGCTCTCGGAAACGCCAAACTTCTTTGTGCCTTCTTCAATATTTCAAATCTTCCTGCACAAGGGATTCACATAAGCATTTTGTGTTTTCGTTTGCCCAGGTTTGACCTGGTGTTGGACAATGTTGGCGGAGACACCGAGGAGTGGGCGGCGTGCCTGCTGAAGCCCTGGTCCGGGGCAAAGTACGTGACTCTGGTGACGCCTTTACTAGCCAGCACCGACTCCAAGGGCCTGCTGGACGGCACCGTGAACGCCGGATTCACCCTGTGCACCAAGGCCATACAGGTAAACAGGGGCACAACAAACACGCTATTTCAACACTGACCGTGACACTGACTGCACAAGCCTGTTATTTTGTTTTTGAGCCTGGCACCCCTCGTGACGCCATTAGCGTGGGTGTGGATCACAGGTCCTCCCAAACCAAAACGGAATAGTTGATCCGCAGCTGCATGGAAAGACAACATTGTGTAATGGGAATCCATAAACCCGTTTCAGCTAGTTAAAAAAAAAATAAAAAAAGTTGTGCTGGGTTTTTTCATTTTCGAACCAGTTGAGCAAATTGTGATTCCTTTTAAAGTGGGAGGGGAAAATCCTGTTGAAACTTGACTTGACGAAGCGTTGTTGCTTCATAATTCTTGATATTTTGTTCATATTCCTTCTTGTGGGGCGTGTTAATGCTTGATCTGCCGAAATAAACCCTGCAGGGTGTCATAAATCCCACGGTATGCTGCAGTAAAAGGGAATGGGAATGTTAAAAACTGAAATCTTTGCACCTATAATTGCGAGTATGGCCTTTTCATGAGCAGCTCTGAGTGGCGCACATGTGGCATGAGGGCAGTGAGTGAAGACATGACGACAGGGTGGAACCACTCTGGGGGACTGAGTCAAGTTGTCCTGAGCGGTGGAGGTCCCCGGTGACAGCATGGCTGGCACTTTGTGTAGCTGGGGTTGTGCAGTCTAGACCGGGTCTGTGAGAGTGTGGGCGTTAGTCTAAATGTCGTGTGTGTGCGTGCGTGCGTGTTTGCGTGTTTGCTGCTGAACCAGCAGGATTCAGGTGTTTGTGCAGTTTGTGCCGACTGCCCCCCCCCCCTCCCGACAAATACCAGGGGGTTTGTGGTGGGTGTGGCCCGCCCCCCCCCCCCCCCCCCCCCCCCTCCCGACAAATACCAGTGTGTGTTTGTGTGTTTCTTGCCAAGCCTCCGGCCCCCTTTGTCCAGGGGAGCAGCCAGCTGGTCAGTTGTGTGGGGCTCAGTCACACCCTGGATGCTCCGCTCAGGACACAGCGTAACTGAGCCCTCTAGTGTTGAAACGTCTTGGTAGCGATGGAACATCAGAACTAATCTGTCTGTTAAAAGAGGTCTAACGAAGCAATGTCCCATAATAATGTATGCGTGATATATGTAAATCATAGCCGGAGAAATAACTGAGCACTGATTTTCCAATTGTCAGTCGAGGCGCCTGGTGTTTTTTAGTGTGATGCTACATCTGATGACACTCATGGAAATGCCGAGTTAAAAATGAAATCTGAATGGAGACCTCTGCGTACCCAGATAACAACTGTGTGCTCCTTTTTATTTGGGGTACTGTTTGAGGTGAAAAGCTGCCTGACCAATTACTGCCCCCTCTCTGTTCTCCTCTTAGAAGATAATATCAAGCGGAGTCTTCTTCCGGTGGGGGTTCTACGCACCCGATGGGCCCGCCCTGGATGAGGTCAGAAAACTGGTGGATGCTGGGAAGGTACCGTCCTGCCTTATTTACTCACGCCACACATACTTGCCATTCAGTACCTCTTATTTATACCGAGTGAATATGGAGATTGGAAATCCACTCATTTGCACATCACTCGCAGCCCGGGAGGGAAAGTGATGCAGGGGTGGAGATAATAACAGCGGGGCGAAAAGGAACAGGCCGTGGATTCCACGCATGTCTGTATTTTTAGGGCTCCCCTGTGGCTTTGTTAAGATGTGAGCGTTCCCGGTGTGCCGGTCGGGCGATTGGTGGTGTGCACAGATGGTTGCTGGGAAATCAAGTCAGCCGCCAGGAGACGGTGAATGGATTTTTTAAAACAGTGCTGAGCAGCCATTCGCAAAAAAAAAAGCCGGCGCAACCTCAGCCCCTTTTGTCCCGGGGGGCTTACGACGAGCGGCGCACTCAGACCAGTGGCGGGAAGCTGTGGACACACACACACACACACCCCCCGTTGCACGCACGTACACAAACACACACACACACACCCCCCGTTTCGCATAGACACACACACACGCACACCCCCTCACACACACACACACACCCCGTCACACACACACACACGCGCGCGCACACACTCTGCGCGTGCCCCTATTCTCAGCCACAAGCGTGGATGGTTTCCAGCGTGATGCCATCGCACTCCCCATTCTTTGTGCAGTCCCAGAGATGCTGACCAGAATAACAAGCTGGTGTTGTGGGACCGGCGCAGGATTGTTCTGCCTCATCACATTCTGAACCCCTCCCTCACCCTTTGACATTTTGCGTCTACCAAAGCAGCAGCAGATGATGATTCACTAGCGGCTTGCAAATATTGGTTAAATCAACAATATTATTCTAGTGCCATGTTTTTTTTTTTTGGAAGAGGAAAAAAAAATAAAAAATCTCGCCATAATTATTGAGAATAGTTTAATTATGCGTGGTGTCTTCAGCACAATTTAGAAAAGCACAGGTTATCACCCATTAGGTTCCACACCACTGATATGCACAAGATTTCAATATTATTCTAGTGCCATGTTTTTTTTTTTTGGTAGAGGAAAAAAAAAAAAAAATCTCGCCATAATTATTGAGAATAGTTTAATTATGCGTGGTGTCTTCAGCACAATTTAGAAAAGCACAGGTTATCACCCATTAGGTTCCACACCCCTATTTAAACTGATATGCACAAGATTTATTTATGACCTCTTAGTTGTTTCCTGGACATGTTTTTTTTTTTTTTTTTTTTTGCCGTTTCATGGCAGATCCTGCCAGTGGTGGAAGCCCAATTTCCTTTCACCGAGGTCCCCCAGGCCTTTCAGAAGCTGGAGCTGGGCCACGCCCGGGGGAAGACGGTGGTCCGCGTCTCTGCGGACGACGACGGGCAGGCCCAGGAGCTGGCGCAGGCCGGCTGCCCGGAGGCCGCAGAGTCAGACCCGGGAGCGCAGGAAACAGCCAGGCAGAGCTGAGAGGCAAAGAAAGAGAGAGAGAGAGGGGATACAGCCTCTGCGATTCTCCCCCCGCTCCTCACTAGGTGCTTCTGGACGACGTGGGCGAACCCGACTACGAGCAGAATCTGAGCTTGTTAAAATGGAGCGAGCCAAAGACTCTTGTTAAAGCGTACACCCTTCGTGCTGAGCTGAAGTTTGCGCCAGGTGTTTTGAGTTGCTGCTGTGTTGATGGTTTGTGGCTTTGAAGTTACCAAAATCCTCCTTACGATTGCAGTTGACTGTTAATTGACCAGTTGGACCAGGTCAGCGTCCGAGGTAGAAACTTGGAAGCTTCCTGGTTATTCATGCGCAGCTTGCGATGTTGGTCGATATATCATTTTTTATGTATGTACGCCGTTAAAGCGGTACGATGGGGCAGATAACTATTTGCATTATTTCGCTTTTTTGCACAGACTCCGCCATGAGCACATGCACGTTCATTTTCCAATCACTGCATCTCACATTTTGTGGAGGTGTCGTACGCTTATGAAATTACGAAAACAAAACACTGGTTCAACCTTTGGGGGAAAAGGCAACTATTCAAAGTTCAATTCTGAAATTCCGCTTCATTTTCTCCGCTGTTGTGAACCAAAGTGCAGTTTGCTCTGACGTATTTAATACTTTTATTTTGTTAACAAACAAGGCTGTCGATTAAACATTGATACGAGACATTGCAGGAGTAACGGGTACGTTTGTTTCCTCCCTGCATGCATGTGGGATACACTGTGAAACATGACATTGCATACAAATATAAGAAAGTGGTAACACTGTTTAAGTTAATTAACATAAGGCTAACAGTTTTTAGTTTTCCAATCAGAAGCACAAATACAAGCATTTGGATATATTACTAAAAGGGTCAAATGTGAAGTGTTCACGGTCCGACTCCGCTGTTTGCATATTCCGTTGATATTCGTACATTCTTGGCGGGGGAATCCATTCGCTCTCTGCTTTGGCCTCCCCTTTAGTTTTTTTTTGTTTTTTTACTGTTTCAGCATTGTTTTAGAAATCTCCATTATTGTACCTGGTCCTTGAGCACTCCGCATGCGGCGGTAGGCACAAAGCCTCCAGCAGAGCTAAGATGATATGTGGATCCTGTTCCAGCAGCTCTGACATTTTCAGATAATCTCCACCTGCCACCTTTGTTGGGGTTTGTTCGGATCCAGCGAGTTCAGAATGAGTTGGTTTTTGTCATAGTGTATGCCACCTGAAAGAGAGATAAGTTAATATTTATTTTTAATTATTATAGGGAGTAAGTACAGCTTAAATATTTAATTTGCATTTATAAACCTTATTATGCACAGATATGGTTATGTTAGCAATATTATTATTTTATTTTATTTTTAAATATTTGGGATAGGTAACATCTTGATTCTTAGAATAAATTTGCACCAGGGCATAGTTTCATCCACTAGATGTCACTAATTGACAGCAATAGATGGTGATCACCAGGATGTAAACACCCACAAGAGTTGCCAAGATTTAAACCTCTGCTCTAGAAGTATGGAAGTTTTTGCTCAACATTGAAATTCTTCAGTGGATTTCTTGAACTTTTTGGAGAAAGGCATTGCATCTCTCATTCCGAGATACGGACGCTCACCTTTGACCTCCAGCACCAGGTCGGCGGAGGGGCTGTAGCGGATGAAGCCGTCGGGGGTGATGCTCCAGAGGTGGACGTGGTCGTCCAGCTGCGGCGCGAGACCCACTCGGCTTCCCGCCATGGTCACGGAGCCGGTGGGGCCGAGGCAGCACTCCTCCAGCAGCTGGAGACAGAATCGCATCAGGAGGGTTGAGTGGAGCATTTTGCTGGAATATTGAGAGCTCCGACATCATTAGCCATTTGGCTTCCGCGGATGAGGAGACAGTCATTCGCGATCATCCTTGACTGCGGTAGTCATGGGGATTCTAGGCTCCCGCTCTCGAAACAGCTTTTGCTGATGGTGTCGGATTTAAGTGTGATGAGGGACGATTGGTATGAAGTCCACCTTAATATATATATAAAT
Organism: Colistium nudipinnis; assembly: GCA_016785305.1. NCBI lineage: Eukaryota > Metazoa > Chordata > Actinopteri > Pleuronectiformes > Rhombosoleidae > Colistium > Colistium nudipinnis. The sequence goes on along the minus strand of JAFBJU010005542.1, from coordinate 185,923 downwards.
ATATATATATATATATAATCCATTATGGTTAAATGGCCAGTGTCATTCCCTAGACCTGCAGTACGAGCGCGGTACCCTACCTTGCAGTGGACGTAGCCACCCTGGTAGAACCAGATCTGCTCCAACCCGTCCGTCTCCTCCGTCTCCTGTATCCGCAGCATTTTCACATCGTCCAAATCGCCCGTCACCGACATCATGAGCCCCGAGTGTCTGTTCCTCACGCGGAAGTGCACTTGCTTCTACTCAGAGACAGAGAGAGATCAAATCAAATGATGAGCTTCCATTGAAGCTTCTCCCAATTCTACAACTGTAGTTCCACAACTGTCGTGGTATCGGAGGCTGCTAAGACGCTTATGTGACCAGCCTCTCCGAACAGCCCTTTGATTGGTGGCTGGAGTTTGCTCGTTAGAGAGATTCACCGAACCTGCCGGCTACACTATAAAAGCCGGTGGCATCTGGCCACACCGCTTTACAGTGCATTTGGTTTCGCTTCTAGCCGGATTGTGAACACACCATTTTCCTTTGTATTTCTTTTTCTTCTAAAACGAATTATAGCTAGAGTTTCACTTGAGTTTGAGCAAAATTTCATTACAAATGAGCGACCGAAGCTTCATCGTCGTATTTGTTTCGGGCAAGTCTACGGACTCAGCAGAGTGAACCAGATTTACCACGGCATGAATGCTAAGTAAACGCGTATTTCCACTTTTGTTTTCGCGGAAAAAAGCTTTTGTGCTCGCGGCGGAGCGTCTGGATGTACCTGTGTGAGAGGGCGGAGCGATCCGATCTTGTGCCAGCTGCTGAACCTGCGCCAGTCCAGGATCTCGCCAGGCTTCACCAAAATCTGGGCACCCAGGTAGTTGATTCCCTCGTACAACACCCACCTGGGAGTGAAGAGAGAAAAAAAAAATCCCCAAACGGCCAAGTTAGACATAATCGGCGGGTGCCATCAAAGCAGCAACAAGATAAATACTGTTGCCAACAGAGATCTGAGACGAATCGAGATTTTAAATAGCATTTTTTGGTTATTTGCGGTTATATTTGGTTTTATCGTTTCTTCACATAGAGCACTTTTTTTTTTTTTTTTTGAAACTGCTCGTCTTTTTTCCATTGTTGACTCATTTAGCATTAGGCTGTTATTCTGGTAATGGCTTTACTCCTGGAAAGCACCCTGATTAATTAAGGTTGACTGAATACCATTTTTATTTTTGCATCCCCCTCTACCATGCGGCGACTTGGCAAAGGTGATCCTTTTTAAATTGTGCCGAGCCTCACACATGTCCAATTTTTTTCCGCCACACTCAATGTTTGAACTCGACATATCTGGGCTCTCTGGCCCAGCGCCCAGCGTCCCTCCTGTGGCGGGAATGTGCCTCTCCAGAGACGGCTCTGGCTCACTGTGAGCTCTTTATGTTCCTCAGCGGAGACTCGCACCCACACTCTGAATCTCACACATCAGCAGCAGGTTTCCATCGCGAAGCCGTCTGTCAGCTCTGTCAAAACCGTGATATATACGGCGGAGAATAATCTACTCCTGCCAACCCTGCCCTCTGCATCCGATAAATCGATGAGGATCCATCTCACTATTTTGTCGGTCCGGTAGACCTGAACTAAATAGTGTTCCTGCACATACACCAAAACAATTCTACCGCAAACTCGACGTCAAAATCGCCACAGTTGCAGAACACGTCTTTGAGCTCGCTCGTTTGTTCAATGGTCTCCTAATAATTTAACTTTCAAATAATGAATCAATCTTATTGCTATGGCGATGGCAAACAAACATAGGTGTTGTTTGTTTTTTTTCCTCCCCAAAGCAAAATGGGCTACGCGTCGTATTCCAGAGGGCTTTTAAAACAAATATTTGACATGCCGGCTTGGCACACGTTGGCTTCTGAATTCAAAGGATGATTTGAGGATGTGTCTGTGAGACGTAAAATATGTTGTGCTGTTTCTATCACTGTGGACTTGGATCTCCAGTGGAGGAGAACTGGGTGTACTCACATGCCCCCTTCCACCAGCACAGACTGGACCCTGCTGCAGCCTCCGGCCAGCTGAAGGTTGACGGATCCGTCCGTCAGAACCACCCTCTTCCCCCGTAGGCCGCTGCGTTCGAAAAGCGTGATGGAGGGCAGCGAGAACTCCTGTTGAGGCGGAGAGGGGAGACAAAGTGCATTAGGGGAAAATAGATGGGCAGAGAGATTCTCAGGGTTAATTAAGCAGGTGGAAATGGAGATTCCACGCTCACACCTCCGTGCCCCAGCAAATTCGCCCCCCTTTTCTGACTATGTCAAATGGATGGTGACTCATTGGAGTGAATGGTAGTTCTTATCTGGAGTGCAACCAATAAGGTTTTGCCGAAGTGTGAGAAATGTCAGGTTAGGATCCTTCGGCGTGACGCTTTGGTACACGGTGCCTTCTCATGCTGAATTTTAAGTGGGAGGTAACACTGACGCTTTGGTGAGATGCGGTCAGCGTCGAAAGAGTTTTGGTCAATGGAAAATGCCATCTTTGTATTGACAAATTAAATGAACAAATGTATGGATCAGAATCATCCAAGGGTATTCAAATGTGAGTGGATTTTTTTGAAGCAAAAAAAGGAAACTTACAAAGCCAACAGTCTGTAGTGACAAGATGGACGAGCTCCCGTTAACGCAGCCCATGGCTCTCAGATCTGGGTAGTTTCCCACCTCCAACACGTACATCCTGCCGGCAAAGTCCTCACCCTCAAATGCCAGCCAGCTGAAAGTAATTTACATAGACACACACACACACACACATAAATTAGCGAAGCACAAATTGATCACAAATTTAGCACACCTTTTATTCTTCTTACTGGCGTTCAGAGTGCACAGCATACTAAGAATTGCAATGTACATCTAATGGATATTTAACAATCAATCTTGAATGAAAGAAAAATGTCTGCGTAACATAAAAATAGCATTTCAGAGTGAATAAGTCCCATACATCCGAATACATATATTAACAGCGCAAAGTGAGTTTGAATTATTCATGCATGGAAATGAACAGCACACAGTGTGCGGGGAACAGCGATCAATTCAACAAAAATGGTTGCTGCCTTATTGAATGTAAGACGCGCAACATGTCACAAGCTGCCGCCATGTGGGGCGTTATTTTAGTGGAGTGGAGTAGAGTATTAACAGACCCTGAGACAAACAGATAAGAAGCACCCTGGGAAATTCCAACAGGGGTTATTACTAAAATCTGCTCTTTGCAGGTTTTCTGCAGCATTTAATAAGAAAAAGAAATCATCTTCAACCCTCCACTCACCTGCCGGCGATAACTTTGCAGGAGGCCACAGAGAAGTCGTCCCGAAGGGAGGCCACGCTGTCCTCCAGAGAGAGGTCCGAGCCTTGAAAGCCCGGCTCGGAGAAAAGCTGCACCTGAGGGGTGCACAGGTACACAATGAGCCACACACACACACACACACGGATCCTCAGATAAGGACCAGCGCCGCAAGATTAGGTGTGTGTGTGTGTGTGTGTGTGTGTGTGTGTGTGTGCTGCTTATAGCCTCCTAAGTGACTTACCTTAAACTTGGCAGCGTTCTCGAAATCATCCTGGAAAGAAAAGACAGAGAAATCTTCGTTTCACTTTACATGCCACTTTATCACAGAAGGCGGTTCAGTTAATATATTTAAATGTAATCGTTTTCCTTATTCCTAGGTTATAATTTAACTGCATGGTGGGGGCTACCCTTAACTTCGGTACCTTGGTAACCTCTGAGCATAGCTGCAATAATATTCCTTTCTAATGACTCACCTTTGTAATCTAAGAGGTTTTCACTTCCAGTTTTATGACATGTATTTTCCCCTCTCACCCTCATTCTAGTTTTCGCCCGTTCTCTTTGGCTCTCAGTCATACTAATTCTCCCGTTGGGAGTTGCCTCCTCCAGAGGAAATTTTGATTCGGTCACATGAATGTGGTGACTGGTCACATGCTGTAAACCGCAAAGACTGGCAACGTATCTGGGGAAGTGAGAATACAGCTTGCCCTTCAAATACAGAAAAAAAAAAAATACTAATAATAATCTAATCTCCTCACTTCGTTCACATTCCGTGTGTGCACTGAAAGGAAGAAAAAAAATGGTTTTCATACACAGCCCGGATCATTTTAATTGGGAAAGATAGAAATCAGAACATGGCAGCACAGGGCATTCAGGCTCACACACTGGACACAGAGGCGGGTAGAGGGGGAGGAGGGCTAGATGGACGTCTCTGAACCTGAAACAGCTATTTCCATGGCAACCGTTCATTACCAGTATATGCTCATGGTACACGAATCAGCATTCATCCCCTGACATCACTTAACCCTCCTTTGATGTGTTAACCTGAAGCTGGTAATAATACACTGTCTAATGCAGTGATTGGATGATTGATTTTTGTTTTCCTGCAGGACAAGACACATTATTTTCAAGAGCTTTCAGGAGGTTTTTACCAGCACGATGGGCATGGCCGAGGCGACCCTGGGCTGCAGCGCGCCCCAGTCCTCGGGGCTCCCATACAGGCCTTTCTCCAGAATGTAGGACTCGCCACAAAAGCCCGGCTCTTCAAACACGACCCAGCTGAGAGAGGAAACACAGGAAATACATAATTACCCTTTAATTGGCACAGAGATTCCAGTTTCTCAGATTTCCCTTACTCAATTAGTGGGAAAAGTACACATATACACACAAACTCGCCTACAGACTTGGGTCAAGGTGTGATCGGTGGTCGACATATTTTGTTCATAGTCCGGGTTTATCGTGGCCTCCCCATGCGTTGTCAACTCAGCAGTAATGTATTGTTTGTGCTCGCTCGGCTCGTGCGGCACGCCTCGGGTCGTCGTGCGTCACTCAGTTCATTCTGCTCCTTGTACAAACGAGGGCTTTGTTTGCATTTGTTGGATGGTGCGTGTGTGCGTGTGTCCACACACGTGAGACAACAAACGCGTCTCTATGTTAAAGCGACACTTAAAGACAACACACTGGGCCAATGGGACATTCGGGAAAGGATGGGCGAGGCTGTGTAATGTAATAACAGGCTAGGAGAGCATGCAAGAATAGATCTTCGACATTGTGAGAACCCTGCCTCGTAAAGAGGGACGAAATGTTCCACTCCGCATTATTCACCCTCTTGTTGGTCTCCCCCTTTGGGTCGAGCCCATCAGCGTTCCATGTTCCGCATTTCATTATTCTCATTTGCCTCTGGTTTTGTTTACTCCGACATTTTTTACAGCCTTCCAAGGCATAAAGAAAAACCTTGCGTTATTTCTTCCCGCTGCAAAAGGGTGTGAGTCAGCAGACTTGAAAAAACTCTCATTGACAGGAAGTGAGGCGTGGCACACTAAACATTAAGGACCTGGGCGATCTGTTTCGACCTGTCAGCAAGGGCGCGGTGGCCTAACTGTTGCACACCTGACATGCAAAGAATGGCAATAAACCGCGAAACCACAAAGCTAATGATCAGGTTGAAGCACAGGAGTGCATCTGGGAGCATGTTCTGGACCGTTGTCATTTTTGTCAGTAGTAGCCTGAGGGGGTAGGGAGTCGAGCATAATCGTTTAGAAAATATAAAGTGCCAGAAGAAAGCCAGCCGAGGAATCCCAAATTATATCCAAATTAATTTATCGGGAGATGTAATAATACTGTGAACTAACCTGACCTGGTCTTTGTTATTCCTACTCATGCAGTAGCTCTAGGAAAAGGTGCAATAATTGTCACTTACATGCCACTGATGACATCAATTGACTGCGTCTTCACGCCGTAGCCCGTGTGGTCCATGGTAATAACAGGCCCAGTGAGGTCAATGTTCACTCCCAGCTTTCCGAAATCTCTGTCGCTGAACATCTTGAGGTGTGGAGTCATGTAATCCTGGGACAGCATGAACAACATTAGCAACGAAGCACAAAAAGTTGGTACCCACATATTCTAAAGAGCACTGAATGAATGTGTGGCCCCCTGCCAACGGGTTTCTTTTGTGCCAATGAAAAATTCAAGGTAAATATTGAAACCGGATTGTAGAACCCAAGGTACATCCGCTCCACTGAAAATATCTAGCAAAAAGAGAAAAAGACATTCTCGTCTTAATAATAGCAATGTGGCATGGTCGATGAAGGGTTATTACCTTTCAACGAACTTGCCTTGATTGCCTGTAATAGATAGCAGGGGCCTTCTTGCTGGCTAACCCCATACACCTTGAGTGGCCTGGGCTTTGATGAAACGTTTTGTTGTCCCTTGTTCATTATTTTATGCACGTTTTCCAATGACTTTGATCCCGTGGGAAATTCTTGCAAAGCCACGGTGGTCAAAGCGCGACTCACACGTCGCGCCACACTACTGTTATTTGAGGCATATGGGTTCAATTGCACAGGGTGTTACCCACAGACAGTATGGGACGTATCGACAGGAGCTGCTCGGAGCCTCCCCATTCGCTGCAGTCCAGGTACTCTCCCTCCTCCAGGATGTGCTGTTGGCCCTCGAACCCAGGCAGGCTGTACCCCACCCAGCTGGAACAAGAGAGGACATGCAGAGGTTTATTTTTTATTTTTTTAGCTGGATCCCCATCTGCCAGCAAAACATATCGCTGACTGAAAATGCGCTCCCAGTCAAACCGCCACCTGACTTGATTCTGCCTAGGCACCGGGAACACACGGAGGAGAGGGAGCGAAAAACTTACAATCCTCCGACAATCTTTAAAGAGCCCACGGATCCAAGGCTGGCACCGCCTGCGGCGCCGTCTCCTTGGCCCTCACAAAAGCCGAAAACGTCACCGTCGATTTCCATAAAGGGGCCCTCAAAGCCAGCTTTTTCATACACCACAGCCTGTCAAGACGCAAGAGAGGACAGGAATTGCACGAGACGCTCTCTCTCTACAATTGGTTTGAAATAAGAAAAAAATAAAAATAAAAATGGCACAGAGAAGGCAAATCTGAGTCACAAGGCCACTTATGAAGCAGGTTTTACCTTACATTGTGTAAACGCAGTTAATTAATCTCGTACAGAATAGAAAGCGTGAGTGAATACACAATAAATATGTGATAATAAAACATAGAAAACCTCTCAGGGCTGGAAACTGGACATACCTTGAGGTCGTTGGGATTCTCCACTTTGAAACCACCCTGGAATAGAAACGGAACCATCAACACTCGGCACGCGCTGCCGTGCGGGCAAATACGCTTCTTCTCACACTGGAGTAACACGCTTTTTATTCTATATATATGGCACAGAAAACACTCACCATTTTAAGTGGCCGCAGGGATCCAACGAAGGGCGATGGGAAGCCCCAGGTCTCGGGGAAAGGGTACACTCCTGTTTCCAGCACAGACAGCATACCCTGGAACCCTGGGTCACTGAACACCAGCCACCTGCAGGACGGAGGAACACGCACACACACATACGTCACGTCCCGTGTTAATCAAGTAGTCATCCAGAAGGACTCTGCACGGTATGCCCGACTATCCCTTCTTTTTTTCCTTAAATCCCTGCGAGCCATTTTTCTTTTCTGTGCAGGGCTCGTTCCTCAAGTCGGCCGCTTCTGTTTCCTTCACGTCCTTCACATGTCCCCCGTCTGTTTTCTAGGTGAGACATGAGGCATGCCGCAAATGGCATTTGTTTTACCATAAGACGCCTCGGGAATGGCATGCTTCCCTCGGAGGCCCCCCCCCCCCCCGAACAATTCGCTTTTTTGGGGTGGGCCGGCATTGTTGGAACAACCTCTGGCATTTAGAAGCATCGTATAGAGCAATTAAAGTCGGCCGCTTCTGTTTCCTTCACGTCCTTCACATGTCCCCCGTCTGTTTTCTAGGTGAGACATGAGGCATGCCGCAAATGGCATTTGTTTTACCATAAGACGCCTCGGGAATGGCATGCTTCCCTCGGAGGCATTTCCCCCCCCCGAACAATTCGCTTTTTTGGGGTGGGCCGGCATAGTTGGAACAACCTCTGGCATTTAGAAGCATCGTATAGAGCAATTACCACACGTGAGCCTCTGGGGAGACGAGAAATGAGCCCAGGGATTGCAGGAAGTGGCGCCGAAGGAATGTTCCTAACAAACAGGACCAAATTGAGTCCCTCCGTGAACTCAACCCAGCCCAGGCTACAGGTTACATTCACCCACCTACCTCTGCCGAATGCCGTCTATACTGTCAATACTGAAACCATCTCTGAAATGTTAGGTGTCCAGCTAAGGTGCCAAGATAAACTTGTAAAAATAGCTGTGGGAAAAAAAAAGAAAAAGGTCTGCTGTCATTTTGCTCCTCAGGGGAGGGGCACAAAAATGTCCTTAATGCCTCTGCCTCTCACGTGGAAAAAACATTCCCTCCACACCTAAGTGTGCCCACACCTACTCTCTCTCTCTCTCTCTCTCTCTCTCTCCTGTCTGACATGCAATGGCAGGAGAGACATTCCTGAGCAGGGAAACGAGCGAGAGCGCGACCGAAGGCAAACACTGAGCAGCCTGAGTAATGAGAATTATCTCTGGGGCTATTTATCAAAGCCAAACAAAAGGAGAAAGCCATTAAAAAAAAAAAGAAAAAAGACAGCTCCGTGCTGCATATGCAGTGCGGACGATATTTCCAGTACTTCTCTTTCGGTGGGTCTGGCTGTCATTAGCCATACAAAAAAAAAAAATCACTGCAACTGGAAATGTCTCGTTAACTTTAGCTTTATTATTTGCTGCTGCAAAAGCAAAGACGTGTGTTCATTCTTTTAAGCACCTAAATGCTTCGTATTCCAAATAAAACCTCAAAATCTCAAATCTCCAAATCAATCGCGATGATTGGAGGGGGCTTCTTGCACAATCAGATATTCATTGGTTTCGCACTGAGCTCAATCACCGAGATCTGAAGGAATTGGTTTTGTGGAAGGGGAAAAAAACCCGCGGTACTTACACCCCAGAATGCACCTGGATGGAGGCGGTGCTCAGCGGGATGCCGAATGAACCCGTCTCTACGATGTCATCGTGGTACGGCGCCACTCTTCCGCGGCCTTCCGGCTCAGTGAACAGATCGATGTGGGGAAGGCTGTAATCCTACAGAGAGGAGGAAACCAGCACACTGAAATCACTCTTTTCCATTCTTCACCTCCTTCGTATTCTTCTCTTTTCTGGAGGGCTGAATACAAAGGAGGTCACGATAATAATGTGCACATGGATGTTTTTTTTTTTGTTTTTTTTTTTCAAAAGGCCAGATTCGAACATGGCTCACCCAGACGGCAAGTCGAACAGAGCCGATCTGCATGGGTGGGACGTCGTGCGCCTCCGTCTCGGAAACAGGCTCCGCCCACATATTTGCCAGCTCCATTCCTCCCTCCTCCAAGGCGACGGTTCGCCCCTGGAAGTCGGGCTTCTCGTAGAGCAACCAGCTGTGCAGAAAAACAAAAAAAAAAGTCCAGCAGTTGAAGAGGCAGTTACACCAATTCCAACCACACTCCACATGTATGCCCCTTGTCTGAAAGGTTTGTTAATATCGCAACTCACCATCCCCGGACGACTTTAACAAAGATGACAGGCGAGAGCTGCAGAGACGTAGCATCTGCTAGGTCCCTGTAAATCTCGTACGCTTGGCCACTGAAGTCGGCTTTCTCGAATAACACCATCTGTGCAAAGTGGAGAAATCGACACATTAGCCACGGAAAGAGAGAGAGGGAAAAAAAAAGGGAATTTCTAAGGGCACGACACATGAGTCACTGGGTGCTGACTAACTGTAAGGCGCCTTATCACGTTTGTGAAACGTTTATTCCTACTATAAATGATGTACAGACATGGGGTTGGTGTGTTATAAACGTATACAGACGTGAATAATGAACTCCAGCACGCTCTGGAGTCAATAGCTCTGCAGTCTTGCATTGATTCCGTAAGCCCCGCAGAGAAGTAAGAAATGGACTCCAAAATCTTTAATATATTCATGCAGTGTGTTTATTTTATTTGTTTAAATGCCTGCGGATCCACAGGCACGAATCTGAAAATGGTTGCGCACCAGGGGACTATCTATTGTGCAAGAGCTATAAATGAAGTTAAACGCAAATGTTTTGTTTTTTTGGGGGGGATTTTACTGCGTTGGCAGGGCTGTGTTCTGGGATCCTAACCACATCCAGCTGAGAACTTGCCTTACTCTGTGTTTTTTTTTTTTTTTCTATACTTTGTTTACCCCCAAAGAACAGCGTATGAGAAGCAGATGTTTTTCACAGAACACAGAGCTGTCTGTCTGGATTCCTCTGGCCGTCCTGTTTCTGTTCTAAAATGGGCAAAGCTGGGCCTACTGTACCTTTCCGGGGCGCTTGTGGAACCCTTTGGGAGTTCTTATCTGAAATACATAAACACAAAAGTGTCATTTTCACAAAGACCGCAGTGCATCACAAAAAAAGAAGAGGTTGTTTTTTGTTTTTTTTGCACATTTGTATTCAATCCTCACACATGCCAGCATACCCAGCTGAGGGGGGGGTGGGGGGGGGGGAAGTGTTTTTCGGTGCAGGCCTGCCTCCAAATGTGTTTGATTGTGTATTTGTGTGTGTATTTGACAACTGAATCGCTTTTGGGCTGTTGTTGGTCCAAAATGTCGACTTTGTCACGATCTGTTTTATTTTGTCGATATTTTTCTCCTGGGGTGTCTCTGTTTCGTTTCACTTCCTGCCCTGTGTGATTGTCTCTCCAGCCCTCGTTAGTGGCACCTGTGTCTCGTTCTCCAGCCTCCCAATGTATAAAGCCCCCAGTGTTTCTCATTGTCACTCGTTGTCCGGTTTCTCCTGGATGTTTTGCTCCCATTTTGTTTCCCTGTGATGTTCCTCAGTTCTTTGTGGATTATATTTCTTTCTGCCTGCCTCCTCCTCACCCCCTCCACCCCAGTAAGTATTGAGTGTATTAAATACTAGCTCTTTTGAAATGTATCCACATTGGGCCCCCCCATTTGCACGCAGCCTGACCGATTAATATACGATACCATAAGCAAAATAGCTCTTTTTAACAGGTTTGCAATTTCACATTCATTATTCATAATTAAAAAGAAAACTCTGGAAAGAAGTAGTGGCGGTATTAATATTACAGGTGGAATTTCTGTATATGGATTGAAAAAAATCGAGCATGAGCAAAATTATCTTAGATTGCAGCCCAACACAATTTTTACCACCCCAAATAAAATCAAAAGAACATAAGATCCAGACTGCAAAAAACATACATGATAACATATACTATATATATATATATATATATATAGTACATTTTAAACATGTGGTGCAGGTTTACAGGAAATGTGGGCTATAAATACTTTTTACAAGTGCAGAACGCAACCTAAGCTCATTTGCATGTGCTGATTTATGATAGTCAGGGATTTTTTTTTCTCTTGACCTTTGACCTTGCGTGCACGGAGGAAACACTTACATGATTCGCAGGGCTCCCCTGTGCGGGAGCCTCAGGCTGCTCCGCCAGCCTGGAGTGTGTGTGTGTGCTGGGCGATGTCAAGGGGAGACGTGGAGGCCCAGCGTCGGGGAGCACCAGAGCTGGTTTCGCCGCTTCACCTCTGGGCATTTCTTCAACGACCTGACGAGCAAATAAAACCGGGAGCATTGTCGTGTAGAGAAAAAAAAACAAAAAAAAACACAAACACTGTTAAACACTTTGGTGTGATCTTTTCCACTCCCTCCCTCTGTCTGCTGCTGTAATTGCTCTGGCTTTGCTTCACCTAAACGTGTCTGTGCTCGCTTAGAGGAATTTTCCCAGTGAATTTTGTGTGTTTTGAGGACAACAGTGTCTACAACCCAATACTAAAAAGCAAACAAAAAAACCAACCTTTTGTGCGACTTTCTCCTGTGCTGTTTCGCTTTGAGCTGGTTTCGATGGTTCCCGGTGGAGGTACTTCTCAAAATAGTCTGGCAGCTTGATGTCGTTAAAGGAAGGAAGCAGAGGGCCTGAGTCACTGACCACAGCCTGGACTTCCTGTAGGCCGCTCGGGATCCGGCTCTGCGTGGCCGGCGGCTCTGCGATTGGTGGGGAGGTCGGGGGGCTGAGCCGGGGGGCTCCACCGTCCTCCTGGGTCTTCTTCCCCCTGAAGCTGGAGGAGCTCAGGCTGCTGAGCACACAGCTGCCCTCCAGGCGAGACTTCACCTTCACCTTCTCCTCCTCCACCTTCTCCTCCGTCAGCGTGGTTTTCTCCCTGAGCCGGGAGTCGGAGTCCAGGCCGCCCAGCAGCATGCTCCTGTCGGCCAGGCTGGCGCGGGCCGGCTTCACGCCAGATTTGGCCTCCGTGCTCTGGAGCTTGGCCAGGAGACTGGGCGGCGTGTCCGTGCTGAACTTGTTCTCCTTCCTCAGGCCGAACTTGAACTCGGAGGGGTCGAAGGTCTTTTCCACGCGGGCCTCCTTGATGGCCGGCAGGGCGAAGGGCGGCTGCGGGGTGCGCAGGGGGTTGTGTTTGCGCGGCGGGTAGGAAAAGGGCGAGCACAGGTTCTTGATCTTCTCCACGAAGTCGACGTCGTCGAGCTCGCCCGACGTGTCCAGCAGGTTGCTCTCGCTCCCGGTGGAGGTCAGCTTGGCCTCCGCCACCCTGAGTCTGCGTTTGGGGAAGTCCACGTCCAGCCAGCTGGAGGGCGCGTCCTGCTGCCCGCTGGAATTGTCCTTGCTGAGGCCCCGGGGGATGTGGAGCCTCTTCATGGGCGAGCGCTGGTTGGATTCTGGGCTCGGCTTGTTGGCCTGCGGGGAGGCCGGGGCTTTGGGACTTTTTTGACCCGGCTTGCCACTGCCCTCTTCCGCTCTGACCGCGTGCTGGAGTTGCGGATGCGATGGGATGTCACCATTGGGGATGGTTGGGAGCTGTTCCTGCGTCACAAGAATTCTGGGTTTTAAAGCATCTTCATCATGAAGTGCTTTTTTTTTTCCCTCCCCGGCCTCATTCGAAGAGCCAGCCGCTACTTCCGCTCCATCCCCTGACTTGTTGTTTTCCGAGGGGAGTGTTTTGACAGTTGAGCCTTTTTTTTCCCCGTCCCCTTCTCCTGCGCCCCGCCGACCGCTCGGCGCTCTAGAGGCAGAATCGAGAGGAGGCTGTTGATACGATGAGCCTTTTTTCCCAGCATCCTCTCCTGGCCGCTTAACAGAGGAGCCTCTCTCGGCCGTGTTGTCAGCGTGTGCATTTATCAGGGAGTCATTAACCGCTCTCGCGCACGCTTCCTGCACCACTGCCGCCGCTGCTGCTGCAGTCGCTTTGGTGAAAGCCTCGGAGCCGGCGGACTCGGCATCATTAGCGCCATGTGTGCGTGAGTCATCGGGTGAATTCTCCGCTTTTTCCACTGCCGGCCGGGCTGCAGTGGCCGCCATCTCCCTCTGCGTTCCAGAAACTTCTGCCGACTTTGTGTTGGACAGAGGACGCACTTGAGCTCGCGGGTCTCCCTTCGAGGGCCCTTTGTCGTCCTCGTTCGTGTGTGTGGGGCCGCAAACGGCAGCTTTTTCAGGAGGCGGCGTTGTCGCCGTCTGACTGACGTGTGGTCTCGGGGCAGTCTCTGCTGACGACAGCTCTGCTTCCAGCTTCCAGCTCTCTTTAGCTTTGGCCGCGTCCTGGATGCCCTTTGCCTCCTCTTTTCTTTCAGCGGTTTTTGTGGTCTCGTCTCCCCCGGCAACACTCGCCTCTGTCCCCGAGGTACCTGGCCGGCCGTCCGAAGCCTCGGAATGAGTGGTATTTTTCTCCAGCCGCCGCAGCTGCTGGGGTTTCTCTTTGTCTGGCCTCTCGAGCTGATTTGTTCTTTCTTCTCGTTTCTCCACCTTCTCGCCCTGGGCCTCATTCATCAGCGTGGTCTCCTTGTTTTGAGGCTGCGGCCGTTTGTCTTTTTCATTGGTCTGCCTCATTTTCCCTGGACTCCGTGATTCAGGCTGCACCGGAGCTTCTTTATCTAAGCGAGACTTTTCCACAGGTGACTCTCGCTCCACAGAGGGAACCTTCTCCAAAGACCCCTCAGAGGGGGAGGAGGCCTCTGAGGCCTTTTCTCTCTCCTGTGCGGAGGCGGGGCTTTGACCTCTTGCCTTTTCCTCCTTTTGGGGTAAAATAGCGGGATCCTTGTCAATGGCCTTCTTTGTTCCACCGCGACCAGCGGCAGTATCGGGTTCATCTCGGTGGACGGCAGGTTCAGGCGGTCCCTCCGGTCTGTCGACTGGTTTGTCAATAATCTTCTTCACTGATGATGATGATGAATCGGAGGCTTTCTTCGGTTTTTCTAATGCTTCCCTTTCCGTTTTCAACACTTTTGGTTTGGTATCGGCCTGCTTTTCCGAAGCGTCCCCCGGAGCTTTATCAGTTGATAGTGAGACTTTGGCTGAGGCCGACACGTTCACCACCGCATCCTCCACCTGCTTCAGTTTTTCAGCTGTGACCTCTGGTTTATTTGCGGGTTTGTTTTCACCCGGTGGACTGAGGGGGCTGGTCGGCTCTCTGCTTTTCTTTTTTTTTGAGCGGGAGCCCGTCCTGCTGGGACCTTTGGACTGTGGACTAACGTGACTGGTTGTTTCCGAAGAATCAGCCGTTGCTTTGGCTGAGGCCTCGGATTCAGCACTGTTGGGTTTATCGACCTGGTCTCTGGATTTGGAGGGCACGTTGTCTTTTGTTTTGGAGACTATTGCTGGTTTTGGCATGGCGACATCAGAAGTGGTATCCCGCCTGTCCGGGTTTGGTGTTATCTCTGACGAGGCTGTTGTCTTAGTCTGCGCCCTGGCATCTGGTCTACCCTGAATGTCCAGTTCCTGCGTCTCTGATGCAGCGCCTTCCACAGGCGGAGCGCATTTCTGACGCATTCCTGTCGTGGCCGGCCTCTGAGGCAATGCCGGCTTAGCGACCGCCCTCGACGTGTCTGTGAAGTTCCTCGATCGCTCCTTGATTGTCATTGGTTTGTCCCCAGAGCGCGACGCGGAGCCGGATCCTGCCGCGCTTTGGCTTTCTTTCAATCTCGACCTCTGCGCTGGCGACTCGTAATCCGTTCTCTGCCTGTCGGTGGTTTTCCTGACCGGAGAGGCATCATTAGCTCTCTGGGTTTGGACGGTGGGCTTCCGGCCCCCCACCACCTGCGGCCGCTCAAACAGGCTGATCTTATCTCCAATCCGGCCCACTGCTGGTTTAGGCTCCTCTTCTGTTTTCTTCGGCTCATGTTGTCTGTAAACGGCAAAAAGAAAGGCACTTCATTAAATATTTTATTTTTTTATTATATACATTTTGTAGAATGTTAGGCATTTAAAGTTGATTTTGACAACAAAGTACAAAAGCCTAAATATGCACCTTGTTGTCTGCCTGAGATAAAATGTCAGTTTAAATGATTGTAAAATCTAACCTAACCTCAATTTTTAATCCTAAACTACACTTCACAGGGCTAATCTTGTAGCTCGGGGGCTGTACTTTGTGTCGTGACTCACGCCGCTATTTCATTACTGATACACCTGTGGTAGTACACCCACGGCCGTTAACACACATTCCCCGTTTTTAACCCTCGTCGACAAAAGCTTGACGGCTCCAAATGAAAATGTTTGCTCATGCTCAGGGTGCAGTCGCTGAATGAGATTTGATTCAGAGAAATCTTTTTTTTTCGAACTCACCGTGTGTGCGCGTGTGCTCTGGGCTTGTCCTTGTCTTCTTCTTTGGCACTCTTCGAGGCCGGGTTAAAATCCCGTTTGTCCCCCGCCGGACTTTTCACCGGATTCAAAGGCACATCTTTTTTGAAGAGCTTCACCTCGCTCCGGGACACCTTCATGCTCCTGCGTTTCGACTCGGGCGTCTCCGTCTTCCTCTCCACTCTAGCGTACAGGCTGTCATCGTCCGCCATGTCTGCGTCCCCATCAACCGCATATACCACTGCGTCTGCACTGACTGAGTCTGAGTCCTGGAAGACGTCCAAGTGCTTCTCTGTCTCGGGCAGGCAGGAAGTGTTTTGGTGCCCTCCCTCAGGTGTAGCCGGGGAGGGGAAGGAGGAGGAGGAGTCTACGGACGACTCTCCCGTGTCAGGCTTTGGACTTTTGACCTGAGGAGTGACCTCTGTGTTATCTGATGAAGGGAAACCCTCGGGGAGGGGCTGAGTTTTTTCCTGGGGGCTGTTGTCTCCCTGAGAGTTCTTCCTGACCCTGCGCCGGGCTGCGTTTTTACGGCCCATGATTCCGGCCTCTGTTTGTTCTCTATCGGGATCAGGCTCTGAGCGCGAGTCTTTAGAGTGCGCGTTCAGTGACACTCCGACAATAGCGCTGTAATAACTCTGCACCCCGGCGGCGGGGCTGACATTTGTCCTTTTGTCCTCCGTTGAACTCCGGTTAATCGGTGAATCAAAACCGGGTGCTGACTTGCCCTTGGGGAGGGCCTGCAGGTTTTTGGTGACTTCGGTGCGGACCACTTCCTGTCCAACACACGTGTCCTTGCCCCTGTAGTTGACGCTGGTCTCCTCCAGGTACACGTGGAGCCTCCTGCCTGCCTGGGCCTGCGTGTGTCTCTGGGTGTGGCCCGGGTCAGCGCCCTGTTTAGACAGGGAGAACTGATGTGTCAGATGACTGGCATTCTTCTTCTCAGGCTTCCCGCTCGCTGCGGTGCCACTGCCGCCCTCCTCCTCCTTCTCCTCCCTCCCCTGGCCCTGCCCCGCTCTCTTCCTCCTGAGCTCCTCCTCTCTTGGACCTCCTCCTCCCGCTGCCTCAGTGCTACTTACAGCCGAGTCGTGCCTGTGGGCAGACTGCGTGGCGTCCTTCTGCTCCTCACAAAGGAAACCGTCTCTGGAGGGACCCGGTGGATCGGGATCGCCCCGCTGCCGTTCCCACACCCGGGGTCTCACAGACTCCTTCCTCTCCTCGTCTCCCTCCGAACCAAAAACCTCATCACTAGTTGGGGAGACGTTTTCCGTCGGACTCGTCGGACCTTTTGCCTTCCATGGAGAGAGCCAGCTCCCAATGCGGCCCAAGACCCCGGTGCTTGGCTGCTCCTCGGGACTCTCGGACTAAACCAAAGCAGAAAAACAAGCCACTTAAAAAATAAAATAAAAGTCCGAGTACACGTGCCTTTACACACAATAAACATGCATCTTTTAAAGAGGAACATGTGCAAACTCTAGATAAACCGACAGCAAGGGGGGGGGGGGACACTTCACAATGCAAATATGACATAGAGGGGGGGGGGGGGGGGGGGGGGGGGGGGGGGGGGTTCAGGATGATTAGAAGTAGGGTCTTTATTTTGTTCATAGACATTTCTTTTAGTAAGGCCATGCATCTCTCAGCAGAGCGCAGGCATGCAGGAGAGCATATGACCTGTAAGCTTACCGTGGAAAATACCATATCATTCAGACTCTTTATGTAGGTTGTGAACATGATTTTGGATTAGAACAAAAACTCCTACAGAGCACAACAACAACAACAAAAAAGAAACAGAATCATTCCACCAGAAAAATGAAATGGAAAAAATGAAATAAAAATGAAAAAAAAAACAAAAAAAAAACAATGGCAGAACGAGCAGAGGTTCGCCATAAAAAGATATTCTGCCTCAGTAAAGTCACAGACAGGTCTTGTTGCTGGGCTGTAAGATGAAAAAACAACTCACCCTTTAAATAGTCATTGAAGAAAAGTTTCCAGCCCTCTACAGCAAATCCACTGCTGTCAGATTACACAGATTGGGATCTGCACCATGATGCATGGTCAACACATGAATATGGCGTGTGTTATAATCCAGTGAGGCATCCCCAAATGCACGCGTGCAGCAGACTGACACTCGCAAATATGCGCACCGACGAAGTTTACTCAGCCCCGCGATGCCTTCAAGTGCTGCTCGTATATCTCCGTAACTTTGAGTCAGCTCAACAAGTGCTTTCTCCCCACGTGAGGCACCTGACCCCAGACTTTGTTTTTTTTTGCTGATAGGTCCAGATGCAGTTGGCTAATGACCAATCTGAACACTAGGTCGGTAAAGAGGAGATGGACAATAGCTTATAATTGGCTACTCTCAGGAATTTCATGTGACTGCAGGGGTTTGCATTGTTTTCACTCAAGGTGGCCCCAATATAAAGAACGTTTTTTCATGATGCCTAGAGATGTGTTTTATCACCACAACTGCGTCGCAATGGCGCACACAACCTTGAGTTAAGTGCGTGCGTGTATAAATAATAAATCGATAAATAAATGTATCTATGTATAAAGCCGCCCGTTCGCTACCTTTAAGTGCAGATGAGTCACTGCACAGTTTCTCATATACTGTATGTCTGTCAGAGAACTAAAATTATTACTGTCAATACATATCTTTTAATGCATCATGTGTCATGTAACGGCACTTTAGTTGTTTATCGGCAAACGACACCCTGGAGCTTTACTGTACTGCTGCAGAAAATCTAAGAACAAGTAAAGGGTTTGATAAACCCATGCCATTCAACACATTTCATGTCTTTCATACACTAAACACTGGGATAGGACTATGAAGTACAAGATATAAACGGTGACAGGCAGCAACGAGCATTTCAGTTGGGCTCAGGTTTCAGAAGTATCACTTGGGTGTCAGATATGTGAGACACATGCTGGACATGAGGACAAGTGAGTCCAACTTTACTCTTGTTGTTCTGATGTATTCTCTCGTTATAATCTAATTACGATCTACAAATCTTCAGAAATGTCAGCGCAGATAGGACAGACTCCCGTGCAAACTTTACCTCCAAATTATGATCTGCCCTTAAAATGAACACAATATTTCTATAATTCATATTGTGTGTCAGAAATGCTGAGTTAAAATGGTTGGCCATTTTTTGTTATAAATTTGAATTCATGCAAAGTGCCACTCCTGGCCTAAAAGGTGCCAAAAATCCCATTTCCTGGATGTTCAACTGGTGCAGGACTCAAAATTCCTACGTTTTCTTTTAGCACGGGAAGGCATCAGGAGGCCATGTCCAAACAAAGTTTTCCAGGGGAAATGACGCATGGACTATGTGGGCTGCACAGCCAACTCACTTCACTTTTTTTTTGGTTTTCCAGATCTGTGTGCTCTTGTTTCATTTGGCGGGCAGCTCCACTCAGTCTTTCCATGCTGCGCCCTTGAGAAACTTAACCCTTCAACGTCTCCTCTCTCGGTTAATACGTGTCGTTTTTTAAATGTGAATCATTTGAACTCTTAACAAATTCAGAATTAGAAGTAGATATGTGGAGTTAAAAGGAAGGCCCTAATTTTCTTTTTTGCTTGATTTGCAGGACGCACGACCCGCCCTGCCTGCAGGGGTGGGAGTGACCCAGCTAATAACCGCTCAAGTCAGTCAAAAGTGACAAGCCCTTTTGTGTTGTATTACTTTTCGAATATAAGGGCTTCTTTGGGGAAATAGTGAAACCTCAATTGGAATAAAACAGCCACCGAGATAAACGCAATCTCAAGTGACAGGATTTTTTTTATTTTCGGCAGCCCAAGCAATCCGACAGGTTTCTGCCTCTACAAACTGTAAAACCAAAGCAAACAGCAGACCACGACGCTTCACGGTGTTATCCAGGCAGCGCACTCCTCAAGCACTCCATCGACCTCAAAATTCCCACAAGCACAGAGTTGCTTTCTGTTACCAGCGCGTCACCAGATAAAAGGAGATCTTACCATGGCTGCAGTGTTTCTTCTCGGTCGTCTCGGGAATAAACGCAAAAAAGGAAAAAAGCCCCGACGTGTGCCAGAGCCTCCCTCCTGAGGAAACCTGCCCTCAGATCTGCACCGCGCTGCCTAATTAATATTTAGTGCGCTCTAAAAGTGGAAAAATGCCCAGGCAAACTCTTGCAGTATAGGCTACGACGCCATTGTTGGTGTTGCAGTTGGGGAGCTTTTTTTTTTTTTTTTTTTTTCTCCCTTGAGGACCAGGGTAGGTAGGTGGAATCTGCCCTGGCCAGGTGGCTCACACACCCCGAGGCTTTGAGCCCCATGACGCAGCAGCCAGCGATGACGATTTATTGTGCAACTGTGTCAGTGCCACATTCGCAGCACAACGCGGGACAGGTACTGGACTGTGCTGGGCTTTAACGGGAGCTGGATTTTGCCTCATGGATGATCTGTAGGCCGTGGAACCCCGCGCCCCCCTCCAGGAAAAGACTGCCATGTGCCACCTTTTTTTTTTTTATTTTATTTTATTCTACTGGGAATCTTTGTCTGGCTTGAAAACCCACATTTAAAACCAACGGATGAAAGAGCCATTCTTGCAACTCGAGCCCTTTTATTCCCACATGCATTCTGAGTGCGCATGCAAATACACCCCCTCCCCCCCATCTCTGCCTGTGGCCTATTCATTATTTATTCATGTGCAACAGAAACTGACACCCGTCGCATTCAAAACCCTGATGAAACATTTACACCACACCTTTCACATGTTTTTCTCTAATGCGAATAATTAGTCCTGAGTTTCCTCCCCAGTGACACGTCAAATATTCTATTATATTAAATCAAGAGACAGATAATTACGCTGGCTGGGTGGATGATGATGCAGTTTTTTTAAATGTGACATTTGACAGTTTTTTTTGTGTGCCAACATTGGGAACCAGCATATGGAAATTGTGCAATTAACCGCAACTTTAATTACTGGAGTGGAGTGGTAGTCACGTTTTTGTTTTTTTTTCTGTTTTGAAACCACTCAAACAAGCAGTGGCGACTAAAATACAGACAGGTGTAAAAACACAGGCATGGATTGTGAGGAGAAGATGAAGGTTCTTTTCATTATACGCTGGTAACTGGTATTGAGGAAGAGCGACGTCTTTTGGGGCCAATTATAACCCTCGGTTTTAGATGTGTTGCGTTTTTGGGCCTTGATTTATTGAAGGATGTTTTTTTGTTTGTTTTTTTGAGAATCCCTCACCTGGCAGCTGCTAACATTTTTTTTTTCTCTCTCAAGCGAGCAGTTGTAGAATAGGAAGAAGAACTAAACCCTGCTGTCTGCCAGCCAGTCTTTTTTTTTGGAGTTTGGATAAAAAATTCATTTGAAATAGCTTGTAGCAGCGCAAAGACAGTTTTTAAGTGTTGTTGTTTTTTCTTTTGTCATGTTTTCCAGTATGCGTACGGCGGTTGTGCAAGGGTTTAACGACGTCGCTGCCTCATTTAGAATAACTGTTAAAGGGTGGCCACCACTATAAATAAATAAAAAACGTTTTTCTTTGATCCCCCACGCTACTGAACCCTCAGCTGCAATGCAGAGAGATGAAGAGGCATGGTGCAGTGACTCATCTGCAGGGTCTATCACTTCGTTAAATCTCGTGTTTGTTTATACATTTGTCAAGTTTCCGCCGTCGGTATTGAAGTGCCGGAGAAACAGCTTATTTTTCAGTGCATTTCTCTCTCTCTGCGCTTGGTTTTGCATCTGGGAGAGATGTTGTTGTCGTCGTGCACATATTGCGTAACGTCGCTGATATGGCCGCTGAGTGCTTCGAAATATGCTGTCGATATGTAATTACATATTTGACATATCTTTTCTTTTTTTTTTTATCTCCCAGTGATGCCCTCTGGAACCGTTTGTGTGCGACAACAAAATGCCAATGCCCCCCCCCCCACTGTGGCCTGTTTGCTGAAGCAACCGCGGACCACAATACCCGCAGAGGGAGGCCAGCAAATGGAAGTCAATTCACTGATTGCCCACTGGTTGTGGGCAATCACTGCAGCTGGTGAAGTCCCAAACTGAATTGTTGGACTGACTGTTTGTTGTCGGATTGTGAATCCGTTTGTACCAGGCGGCATCTGACGACAAGGAGCTGGTCATTTAAGTTTGGCACAAATAAATTGAAGCAATGGCGTAATCATGCTATTGACACTTTTGTCGATATTGTAGCTATTCTTTGGCAACTGGCCACCTTTTTCCCCCCACTGGGCCCGACAGATGATGATTCACTTGCGGCTCACATTTGCTCTCCACACACACACAGACCGTGTTGTTGTTGGGAGCCGATACTAAGGAGCGTTGTGTATTTCCAGCCCGTCGCAATCGCTGCCTGACGTTTTCCTACCTGAAGCCTGTCCGTGTAATGGAAGTCACACTTCTTTTTTTGAACCGGCTCTCGCAACTTCGAAACAGCATGATTTATTTTTTTTATTTTTTTTTCCTTTTCTTCTGATTCACTGGCTCAGGAGAACAATGTTTAATGCATCGCTGCCTCCCTCCGCTGGAGTGAAACCACTGCCACATCCAGTTTTCTCCATGATTTGTTTGTCCCTTCAACACTCTGTCAAACTTACCGCACAAAGGGAAAAAGCTGCCCGTCCTTCTTATTGCCAGTCCGACTACATCCCCGCCACAGCCGTCTCCAGCAGTTAAATGTAAATGATATTGTTTATTTCTGACTGGCGAAATCGCGGTACGATAAAGCCCATGCGGTTTAAACAGGAAGAAGTCAAAAGGCCGCCCGGCGCTCATATTCACATGAAATGAAACCTCAGACGTTATTATTTACAGCTAACGCCACCAGACTGAGCTCTTCCCTCTCTCTCCAGGCTTAATCCTCCACTGGGGTCAATAGAGGTCGAGCCACGCCCCTTAAACTTTTCAATGAATAATGTTCAGCTCCGTTTTTCCTCGGCCCATCGGCAAAGGCATAAATGATATTGGTGGAAGGAAATTCGGCACTTAAACTATTTAATCGGGTGATTATTTATTCATTTTTTTTATCCGATTTACCCCGAGACAGCCGCCGTGAAATTTCATCGGCTCCGAAACAAATGAATTGCCTCTTACATGACAATGTGATAATGCATTAAAATGATGAAAGAACATTTCGCCCTCCGGCTGTTGAAGAAAAACACTGGGTTAATTGTAAAATCCATCCCTTGCCGCGACTAAGCTAATTACATTTGTTCAACCCTGGTCGCAAACGTCTGCCCTTCAACAAACATAAGCTCATGTTTGTCAGAGGACAGAGGAGCGAGGGTTCGAACGTATATTTTCCCTTCTCATTAGAGCCAAACGCAATGGAGTGCGTGTGCGTTGATGTGTTGGATGTGCCGAGAGTGACATGCAATGGTCTTTTTTCCAGGGTCCCCGATTGATTTGGCTTTAGGCCAATTCAATGTTGTGCCACAGCGACGGAATGTCGAACAAATGAGACCGTTGTGTTGACTACCACGACCTTATAGGCTTTATTTTTAGCCAACAACATTTTGCATTTTGCAAGCTTGACAGAGTTCCGTCGACAAGAGAATCATAATTTTACATTATCACCCAAGCTCTCGGGTTACCTACTCTGTGTGATTGGTTTCATTTTTGGGTACTAATTACAGAATTAAATAACACTTTACATAGATACTGTGTATATATCTATATATATATATTCCTATATATTGGCTCGCTGGTTCGTTTCCCATCTGTTCCTGTGTGCCATGTTGTGTTGTCCAGGTAGCACGGACCCCCTCCAAGAGGAGTTGAACTAAAAGGTAGCACTTGCGTGGCAATTTTCTCTCCGGGAGGAAAGGTCATTGGCGCACGAGAGACGAGAATTGCCCCTTACCGAGAACTTGCCGGGTCATTTGTTTTCTTTTTGTGCGTGCCGATCTGAACGCATACCTTCTGAAAAGCTTAAAACACCCAGAGCAGAGAGTCTTTGTGGGATCAAAAAAGGAAACGAAAAATAGGTAGGTGTGTGTGTGCCTGCGTGTGTGTGTTTGGGCATGGTGTCCCAGTGTAAGGTCACAAATGCGTCTGAGAAAAGAAAGCGGATGACGTCGCCGCCGCTGTGTCCGACCCAGCCTTTCGTCTCTTTGTGGGCGGAGCCTCAGTGGACGTCACAGTGAACATCCGGAGAGTCCTCCTCCTCGTCCTCCCCCAGAGTGGAACTGTGCTCCAGATTCACAAAGTTGGGGATGTTGAAGTGCGACAGGGAGCCGCTGGCTCTCTCCGCCGGGCCGTCCGGAGGCCGCCGACCTCCGGCTTCCTCGCCATCCTCCTCCATGCCATCCATCCCCGAGCGGCTGACCCCTCCGGGTATGCCGGCCGTGGCTCCGGCCGCGCTGTGCTTGACGAGCCTCTCGTCTTCCGGCGTTTGCTTCCCCCGGCCCTGCTCCTCCTCGTTGATGTAGAAATGAAAGTAGGAGCGGGTCTCGGCCAGCAGTGGCCTGGAGAAGGCTTTGTCCTTTTCCTCCTGGGAACCGGAGATGTTGACCAGACAGCTCCCTGGCTGATGGCGCTTTTCGGCAGAGTCTGGGTTTCTAAGAGAGAAAGAAAGAAAATATCAGAAAGAAATATTGTTGTCAGATCTTACACAAATGCTTAAGATACGAATAATAGCTTATCTTATTTTCTTCCTCTTTTTTTTTTTACCCCTTTGTGAGTCAGTGACAGGAAATGAATCCTAAAAGTCATTCCAGAACCCCTCCCTGATTAAACAAAAAAAAAAAACAACAAACTAAAGAACAACACAGCCAGGCAATAAATACCCTGCCCCCCCCCCCCCCCCCCCCCCCCCCTCCCATCTCTGAGATGACAAGCGTGAGAGGTCTGAAATGACGAAACACAGGTCTGTAGCCGAGTGTTATACGAATAATAGCTTATCTTATTTTCTTCCTCTTTTTTTTTTTACCCCTTTGTGAGTCAGTGACAGGAAATGAATCCTAAAAGTCATTCCAGAACCCCTCCCTGATTAAACAAAAAAAAAACCAACAAACTAAAGAACAACACAGCCAGGCAATAAATACCCTGCCCCCCCCCCCCCCCCCCCCCCCCCCCACCCTCCCATCTCTGAGATGACAAGCGTGAGAGGTCTGAAATGACGAAACACAGGTCTGTAGCCGAGTGTTCTACTCACTCTTGATGCGGCGCACCTGTCTTTGTCAGCAGCGTGAGGACAAAGAACATGAAAATGACAAACACAGCGAGTCCTACCCAGAAGCCGATGACGATGGAGTCTGAAATGACAGGAGAAGAAAAGGACCTTATTAAGGCAAAGTGTTTTTAATCACTGAACTCAACCCCTCCACTCCCACATAAATTCTCAATTACCGGGTTAAAGTGAGTCGCATTTCGACAAGGATTGGACGAGAAGAAGGTGGCAGCTGCCAATGTGTTACTTCTGTTTGCTTTTGTGTGTCATGAAGTGGTTTGGTCATGGCAGCTGGAGTGAGAACAAGACATTAACACTGGCACCAGGTGATTTGTTGGTGGAGAGGCAGGTTGCCAGTCAGCTGCTAAGGCAAGGCATCAAATGTGCCAGGGGAGCTCATGAATTAACAATGGACAGACCTGTGGAGGAGCAGGCTCGTTTGTTTGCCGCCAGAGAGCTCTTTCAATCACAGATACTGTGCACGTCCACACACACGGGCACGCACGCACGCACGCACAGAGTAAAAGGCAGATTGCCTGAGTGACGCATGCAGTTGTGTTCCCCTTACATCTGTGCGCCTTGAGACCCTCAAAGGAAACGGGCTCCTCGTCGTCATAATACTCGTACTGCCACACATAGTCACTGCGGCGTGTGCTGCTTTGGCTCCGGTTGTGGAAGTCGGACATCACGTACCTAGATAAAAAAGAAAAAAAAAAGGTCAAATAAATCAATGAAATTAAACCCAATCCCTCGCAAAAGCCGGTGATGGATACAAATCCGGTTGCCACACGCGCGCGTAAAGTTTCACACACCACAATCCGCAGGGACGCGCGACCCCTCCACGATCCCGCACACCGACTCCTCGCGCGTGTCCCCCGGTTTCAGGGCTCCAAAAACGGACAGAGAGGCTGGCGAGAGGAGCGGGGGAATCCGTCCATCCTCCTGTGGGTCGTGGGTGGGAGGAGAAGCTGTGGTGGAGCGTGTGCGCACCTCCGTCATCCAACATCCGCTCCACCACTGGCTCATCTACTCCTCATTCTAACCAGAACATCCAGAGTCCAGATTATGGGCGGGATTATAAACGGATTCCCCTCCAAAAAATAAAAATAAAATAAAAAAATCATACATATGGTCAGTAGGCAGTAAGCTTATATGAATTGTTATTTTGATTATATTTGCCTTTGAGTTATGTGCTCAATTAAATCTCTTTCCTGATTGTATCCTTTTCTCATTGATTATATTTATAGAAGATCTGCCCGTCAACATTAATCAACACTATTACCAATCACCAAGTGTGGGTTAGGCCATTTACCACTTAAGTGAAGACGCTGTCGTAAAGGCGTAAACAAAGCAACCATTTTGTTTTTAATTACGCTCACCAAGCAGAAATGCTTATTTGAAGTAAATACCACATCACTAAATGGCCTTTTCCAACACAACATGCACATACATTTTTCTTCCAAAATGGAAATGTATCCCTGGGCCATAATCTTTCATTTTTTTCTGAAAGCCTCAACCTCAAGGTGACTCATATTTGTTAGAGGTGACTCATCTCTGATATCATTTGTTCAAGGCCACAATCAAAGTGAACCCAGCAGGGGTGATTTTATCATACAAAATACCATTTAAATGAGGGTATTACACATTATTCATTCATATTTTGGATATTGATATTGGTTGATTCAACCAAACCCAGTATTACTTGCCTTTTAACGCGCTGTGTCCCATATGGTAACGGTTTACATGAAACACTGCAGCATAAAATCTAAATCCTAAGTCTAAAGACCTGGGCAGTGCATATAGCATATATTTAACATGACATGTCTCCTGGAGCCTTTCGAGCCCAATTATTTCAAATGAATTAGGCTTGTGTTTAAAATGCCTGCTATGAATTTGGCAGTGGGCCAATGCCACGCGAAAACCACCACGAGTAGTCCTGTTTTTTTGTCGCCACATGACAACAACACCTCTTTCTCGCTGCCGCTCGAAGCGGGCCGCGCACTGCGGCAGAAATGTATGTTTCACGGATAATGGATCACATGTCACAGTAGCGGTAGGAAATGAACTAGATATCATTATTACTGGACAATGGCTCAATTGATCTAGATGTGTGCGTCGCTTTTAGGAATAGTCAGAGGGGCCCGGCCTTAAAAACCTCAACAGCATTTCGCCTCCAAGATGTTGCAGATTTTATCCACAGGGTCAGATGTAGCCGTTCCACCGGGTTTTAATTTGTGGGCTTTTTTTCTCTGGGCTGTGGCTTTGTTCCGCTTTAATCAGCGGTCCGGATGAGACGGCGGGCGGCTGTGCTCCCTCCGTGGGGAAGGTTTGCAAAGGCTTTGATCAAAAGAAAATGTGTCCGGTGGCAGAAAAACGGCCAAAGTGCTGGGCGATGAGGAGCGAAAGGATTCTTTGGATCTTTATTCTTTTTGGGTTGGGAACCCCCATTGAGTTGAAATGGCGAACTTTTTTGGGGGTCCATTCACCTACCGAGCAGTAACTTTGAGCTGTATCTCTGGCTGTGTCTCAATCCTGGGGCCACCGCCATCCGAGTCTGCGCCTGAAAGCCTGAGAAAAGCCTAACCTATCAAGAACCCGGACACGCAACGCTGAAGGACGGTTGAGACTCCATCCTCGTATGTCTGTACACCTCGGGAAGCATGAATATTGACCCTGACCCCTGGGCTCTGCCCTTTCTCACTGTGTGCCGATTCAAGATTCAGCGCCGGTACACGTCACCGTTTCCTCAGAAAACAGAAATAGTTTAGCAGCATAAATTAAAAAAAAAACTCACACCCAAACATCTCAACAAGAGAACAGTGAGCTGAAAGGTTGTAGTGTCAACATTTTATCCGCATTGGTATATTTTTATGGGCTTGCATTTTCACACTGCTTATCTGCTTTCACGCTTATCATTTGCTCCATTTTGGCCCACAAAACCGCTTTAGCTTTAAAACGACTGCCCTACTCTGAGCACGTCTTGTCGTTTGTAAAGATGATAAACACTTCAAAATAGATCAAATCAAACAAATATGGAATATCAAAAGGTTCTGCAGCAGCATTTTTGCTACGCGAAGGCCATTCTGTGCAGCCGGCAGGTTTTCATCCTTGTATGACGTGTTTTATACAATGTCCACTCTGAGTTCAAACCCCTTCACGGGACAAACATTTTAAATGTCAGCGAGTTTAGTTTTCCCAACTCCCGGGAAACTGGAGCTTCGGCAGATGCCGTTTCCCTTCTTACACGTTCTCCTTCCACTTTGCCACCTCAACTCACTCAGTCGTCTATTTCAGCGTGTGTCAGTCTTGATGAAGGAGCCTTTCAAATCGGTGTTGTCCTCATAAAGCCCGTGCAGTCCCAAAAGTCGATCCCCGCGCAGTGGAAAGAAAACACCGGGCGCGGTCATTTTTTTGCTTTGGGGTTGTAGTCTGCTCATGGTTATAGTGAGTCATGTAAAGATTGTTCCTTCTTCTGAATCCTGTCTGTCCCTCCTTACAGAGCCTTTTTTTTTTTTTTACCAAGAAAGATGGTTTCCAAGGGAACACTCTGAACTTCAATTAAACCTGGATGGGGATCATTCTGACCTTCTGCGTAACCGTTTCTCCGAACATCACACAAAGTTTGCAGAAAAACATACAAACAGGCACCGCTGAGTTCATCCTCGCCATCGCGCTCATTCAACTGCGACACTGACACGTTATGAGAATCCATCTGAGAGGATACTGTGCCGTATGCTTCTTGAAATTCCGCACCTGGTGGCAGAGGATTTGGATACTGAATGGGGTGGATGAAATGACCACAGCACACGTGGATGGATGATTAAAAAAAGAAAGGTTCTCAGATCCAGGGTAGTAACTCGAATTGCGCACAATGCGTATACAGTTATATTTTACAACAGAAGCGGAGGTGAGTTATCTATATATTCCATGGCAGTCTATAAGAGGGAATCAGAGTGCATTCTGCATGAATCATGTCAACCGTGTTTCACCACCCGTCTGCACACAGACCGCTCTTAATTCATTGGACGCCGATCTAAAAGCAGCATTTTTCCCTTGGAAAAAAACGAATAAACGAGTGGACGCTGGAAGTGTGCGTTGGATGGCCCTCAAGATGTGGCATCCCTTTCTTCGGCAAACAAAACCAACACTGCCCTTCTCCTCGCTGCTGTGGTTACATGGACGGCTGTTTTCCCCGATGTCACCTTGTGCCAGAGCAAATGAAGGAGGGTAAAGGTCAATGCCACTGTGCCCCGGAATATATTTATCTCATAGTCTTGCGTGACTAGAATACAGATACTTAAAGCAAAAAAAATAATAACAGGCTAATTTTGTATACATTTTCCCCTTTCACGCCTTCGCCAAAGAGGTTGTTTTTATGAGAAAAAAAAACGGTCTCATTGAACATTAATTGAATACTTCTCCACCTGTGGCCTTCATATCCTGTCGTTATGGTTAACAATAAGTATTCGAAACTGGATCATATAAATATGATTCTGTCAGGTTCAAGGCCCAATGGAAAACATATTCAAAGGAACATTCACACTGCACGAGCTTAAGTGATTTTCTTAAGCAAGTTGAATTAGCTGAAAATAAAAGTCTCCTTGACTCCTTTATAATATTTCCTGCTGTATATTATTATAATATTGAGGAAGGAAGGCAATGCAATCAAGGCATGCTCTCGCTCTCTCAGTCCCAGCTGGGCTCAGATTGGAAAACAATAGCTTTAGCACATACTGAACAGTTCAAACGGAACCCATTACTAGAAAATAATGTAATTTTGCGGTTGACTGTTGCCATGGAGAGTTGATTTTCTGGAGCGAAGTATTTGAGAGAAGTTTTTTAAGAGAGAAGTACAAATTACTTGGACAGAAAAGAGGGAATAAGAGCCATGAATAATAAGCCAAAGAAAAAGAGAAAGAATGGAAATGAGGCAAAAGTGGAGCCTTAGGGGGTTATAAGATGGGGGTTATATCAGGAAAGACTGAGGGTTGTTGAGCTGAGATGGGAAAGTCAGTTTTGTGTCATTTCCCCAGAAAATAAATGAATGTCTGACATATTGTTTTTATATGTACATTGTGTGCATATAAAAACAGATGAGCAGCTCATCGGCTTCTCTTTATGCCTTTCTCCTCTTTAGTGACTTATTTATTCTTATGAAGCCGATTAGCTTTTATCTTTTATTACCACCATGATCAGTGACCTTAATTATGTTGTCCAATCGTGCATGTGTGTGTGTTGGTTGTAGGAAATCTCTCACTCTGGTCAGAAATGTTCAATTTTTCTTCATTCAGAGCTAACAGATTCATCCCTCTCATTGCTCTAGCTTCTTTTGCCTGTTGACCTATTTTGCACTGTTCAAGCTTTTTAAAAAACGTTCGCCATCATTGCTAAAAAGATACACTTTTTAAATAAGGGAAGAAAACAAAGTCCTTGTGGATCTTATTAGCCTTGCGCTCTTACCGACTGTTCCCTGGAGTGTCGGGATGTGGACAGAGCCAGTGGGCAGAGACATCACTGCTGCTCATACACTGGTTCACCTTTGAATCTCAAACCCACTCTGTTGTAACCACACAGCCAAATGAATGGCACCCATTGACTCTGCATGAGATCAGCTGACGGGGAGGTGCATCGTCACATGCATTACATGCAGACCTGGAGTACATCGTGTCTATAATATCCCACCGTATTATGTATTATTTCATCCCTGTGTGTAGCCCCACACTGCCCCCTACGGGTGCACAGGGAGGTGCACACCACTTGTTTAAATGAATGAAGGGGAACTGACACAGGACGCAGCGTAATATCATATTGTATTTTGCATGATCATTGTCATCACCCTCGCATTGAAATTCCATGACAGCTTGGTTTATGCTTCCCTTTTGGCAGCGCGATGCAGGCAAGCTCTGCATCTGCTGAGGTGTGGATGCCCCCCCCCCCTGCCATTGTGTGAATGGAGGGGAGACGCGTGTCATCCCCCCCCCCACACACACACACTCACACACGTACACGTAGCTTATGCACGAGCCTCACTCCATCAACCTCTCAGCAGGCCGTGACACTAGGGCACGTGTTTTTTCACACCTCACGCCCAAATGGCTAAACAGAGAGGTGAAGGGGTCGAATATGTCAACAAGTCAACTTTTTCACTCCATACACCAAGTCCAAACATCACGACTCCTGAAATATCTTTATCAAAATAAATTCCCCATACATAGTATCAACCAAAATTGCACCTGTGCATGTGCTCAAACCCCTTATCAAGACTTACAGTGGATGCGCAACGCTGGATATATAATGGCCATTTAACATTAAGTCATAAACATACAGTAAACACAGGACTAATCTCGGAGAAGTGGCTCTAACCATGGGCAACGGGTGCATGCGTTTAATCCTGCATACGAACTGATAAGGAACGTGACCAAATGCTCGGAGTTTGCGCACGTGTGACTTCGCACCTCACCATCGTGGCGCATGGAAACACTTGGGGACGCGCGAAGGCGCAATTTGGCACCGGCCGCCGGGACCCTGATAAATAGGAGCTTCCTGCTCTCAGCCTGCACATTCTCTGAGGAACTTACACCGGACTGACAACCACGAGCAACCATGGAGACCTTCACCACTAACGGATTACCTTCCATTTTTACCGGAGTCCCCCAGCAGTCCCAGTTGTGGAGACCGTGGACTGGGAAAGTGGACAAAACTGACGCACACAAAGTAAGTTGGGGACAACTTGAAGGCTTAAGTGGTCTATCTATATCTATTCAAACATGCGATGTTTCAAGAATGAAAAGTCTAACAAGATGTTTTTGTTTGTTTTAACTTTCAGGTGCATTCAGTACATGGAGACCTCCCTAATGCAAAGTCCCCAAAAAGTCCTCAGGTCACTCACCCAGTCAAGTAAGTTAGATTTTTTGAAAATAACTTCAATTTTACCTTTAATGGATTATATGATACCCCTCAGTATACGAATACTAATTAATTTTCCCTTTTTTTTCAGATTGTATTGGCCCAAATCGAAATGCTACGATTACCTGTATCAGGATGCAGAGATGCTGCTGCGCAACTATCCGGTCCAAGCGACCATCTGTCCCTACGAGGACTCCAGCAGCGATGAAGAAATGGATGATGAGGAAGAGGAGGAGGAGATGGAAAAGGAGCTGAACTAAATGTCTCCCTTAAAAAGTCCTCCAAGACAATGTGTTGCCCAATTGTGATAATATATATTTCTTTTAATTTATTCCTGTAAATAGATGTAAATACAGCTTTTTCATTTTTATAACTTACGAGAATGTAATTGTTTAAGTTATTCATGTCACACGTCTACCTCATTTGTATTTTGTTGAGAAATGCAATAAAATACAGAAAATTGACGCTGCTGTCTGGGGCCTGTTTATACATTAAGTATATATATATATTAACCTTGTAGTCTGCAGTGCTGACTGCATCTAATAAGTAATTTGAAGAGGATGAATACTTCTTTAAATTACTATTTAATTGTGATCTTTAATGCAGCATCTGTGTAATCACCAATACCTTTATATTGTATTCGATGAAACAAACACAGACACAGAATAGGAATTTTCTCTCCGCTTTTCT
Source organism: Colistium nudipinnis (assembly GCA_016785305.1). Taxonomy (NCBI): domain Eukaryota; kingdom Metazoa; phylum Chordata; class Actinopteri; order Pleuronectiformes; family Rhombosoleidae; genus Colistium; species Colistium nudipinnis. Next base: position 153,612 of record JAFBJU010005542.1, on the reverse strand, counting down.
GGTCTTAGTTTAATCATTACAAGTTTCTAAACGTCGGGTGTCTGACACTTCCGCCTGTTTGTGGCTGAACAACTCGTTTTTCCCATGGATAAGTGCAAGGTCGTAAACTCACCATTTCCTGCGTGTTGACGCCTGGAGTGTGGAAACTGCTGCACACGTGGGAGGTGTCAGGAAAGATCTGGACTGAGATAGTAAAAATGGAAACGTGTGCGGATCCCCATTAAAATCACAACATAAAAAAAAAAAAAAAAAAAAAAAAATCTGATACAGTTTCAAGAATACCTCTTAGTAATTTGAATTTGAACTGAATTGTATGGATGGGTGCCCAGTAACATGAATGAGTGACTGCATGTACAATATATTACAGTAAAAACATTTTCACAAAGATTTTTCAAAATCCTCCAACCTTTTGAAATACAAAACAACATAAGGTGAAAAACAATGGGTGAGATCTCAAGACAAAAATAAGGTAGATGTGCTGAAGTATATTCATGTTTAAATACCCAGCACATGTCTATCAAACTATATATCTTCACCACAGACAGACTCTTTGCATATTTCATGTGAGCGTTATCCCTGGACACAGGAAACATCAAATCAATAGGAAGAATATAAGGCTTTATAGAGTTCAGTGCACACGCTGCATAACTTTAAAACCATTATGGGTAAAGTGCTGCACAGGCTCCTTTCTGCAGATGTAGCTAATGTCTTACATGCACATTTTTGCACTTCTGATTGGGAGTCTTAAACTCACCCTGGCGGAGCTCTCCTGTGGGAACCCATGGGATCACCTTAGGTGTTTTTTAGGGTGCCAAGTTTACACACCTCCATGATGGGATACACAGTGGCCTCTGGCTGCACCAGGGGGGCAGTGCAATGCTGCTGAAACCAGTGACCTCCAATGGGCCAGTGGTAATTAACCTTCATTTAATACCATTGATAGAATATACACCATTTTGTTTTTAATAAATGGACAAACTGACAAACTCGGACTGTTATAATAATGAGACGGGAAAACTAAATCTCAAGACTGCAGATAACGAATGCTTCCAGGAGCAAGTAATTGAAATTATGGCTTGCATCACATTTAAATGTTATTTTCTTTAGCACCGGATACCATTTAATACCTATATGCAGACCTGATATCCGGCTTTGTGATGGAGCTCTGATAACCTCTTCAACCCTGGCCTGGACTTTCCCAGGCTTGGGTGTCACTGCTTGTGGAGTGTCACTTACTTGGGTGTGAACTTTGCTCACCTCCTGGGTTAAATATAAAACCGGGGACTGATGGCCAGTCTGATGAACTGATAACCTTTAATGCATAAAGTTCAACCCATCATATCACCATGAAATCCCAGCGTGCTTTAAATCAGACGATGTTGGTCGAATTTGCAGATGCAAATGTGTGACAGCGAAATACTGGTGGTTAAAATCCAGGACTGAAAATAATGGCACTCACGATTGTACTTTCTTCACAAGTGTGTCAGTGTGCATAAAATAGTATTATGAGAAAAATACAAGCAGTAAAATTGATACATTTAGTTTAACATAATATTTATGAAGCATTTTGCAATTTTGAACATTACATACTGTCCTATCCCTGCGTGACATTGTGACCTCTTATTTGAACCACACAACCATTTTTTTTTTACCCCTCAGGCACATTCTGCCCTTTTCCCAGGAGCTGGTGTGAATGTTGGTGTGAGGACTACACACCTTAAGGCATGGACATGGAGTTCAGTCCCATGATTGACCCCTGTGGGCACATGCAGCGCAACTGCCACACACCCTCTTACCTCCTGATACCTCTAAACAATCTTACATCAACCTCCAGCAATACGTTGTTGCCAGTTCTTTGTATAAACATAAATTGGGGGATATCCAATGGTCATTTTTATTTCAAATGCAGTGTTGTACATCTTGTAGAATAGATGATATTTCATAAATATACTGATGCTCAAAATTGCATTCATTTAGTTACCAAAGTTGTTAATGTTAATGATGTGTGTGTTGTTGTTTTACTGGCTGAAAGTTGATTTGAAGAGAGTATGGCTGCTGGGGTGACCCTGGGAACTTGGACTGAGGTGCTGGTGTGATCCCAGACACCAGAGGAGGTGACGAAGTGTGACTCAGCTGAGCTGAGAACACGCAGACTCCCACAGTCACACCTCAGCTCGTCACAGTTATGTCATTATACATATCTTGTTGCTCTCACGTGAAAATGTCGATAATGAATGACTTATTTATGACTGGTTGCAGAAAAAAACGGTTTGTGTATTATCAGTTGTAGTTCCGCTAGGGGCCACGGCGGGGCACTGTGTTTCTGCACGTGCACCTGCTTCTCTTGGAAAAAAGTTCATGGAGGCAGGAAGAGCAGCTTTGTTTGTTCGGCGGAAAAATGGCGTCACACACCTTTTTTTTAAGGCTAGGGTTAATTTTGTCGCACATTAGTGCTTTTTTGTTGAGAGTTTAGTTTAAAAGTGATTTCCATTCACCGGTTGAGGATGATGGAAGAGTAAGTAGTGATTTTATTTAAGTTGAAGTCAAATAATATTCATTTCCGTGGTTGTGGAGGAGGATTTATTATATTTAATCTCGGAGGGGGCTTTAAGGGACTGACATATCAGTGCTTACCAAAGTATTAGTGTAATAGGACATTTAATAAGGAGTTGAAACGTGTGGTGGAAAGCTGTGTAAACATGTAATTGACCAACAGATGGCACACGATATTCAAAAATGAGTGATCAACTGGTGTTTGTGCAGTTTTGTGAAGCTGCCGCCTGAGGGCTGTGTTGCAGTAGCATTCAGAGTCAATTTTTAATAGATTTACTTTCTAGACTCTGCATGTTACAAAGCACATATACATACAACATATCATATTTTAGTTTAAACAATAAATATTCATATCCATATTTCGAGCATTATAAACAAGACTTAAAATTAAACTTTTTTTTTTCCATTACCCCAGAGTTTCAAATTGATTTAAGTGTGTACAAATATAACTAGTTCAGCCATCAGGGATTCATTTCCTTCAGTGTTCCTTCAAATAAATATTTGTTTTTTTTATACATTTTTCAACATTAATTGCATGTGACTTTTCTGGAAAGAGATTATAGATCATAGTGTACTTTAATTCTAAATTGTGTATTTATAATTGTATATATTTCAAATGAATAATTAAACATTCTCTTTAAAAAGAGAAAACTATATATGTATATAGAGAATGTTACCTCTTCTATATTTATAGATATTACAGGCTTAGTGTAATTTAATATTCCTTTATTGTAGACCCACAAGCAACACATATAAATTCCTCAGGCAGAACAATACGTTCACAGCCCTGAACAAGTTCCTCTCACTCATGCATTACTCCAAAGAATGTGATGCACAAGTACCTAACAGGTATGATAAGTCAGTAATGAAGCAGAGGACGAGGAGCATGAATGTGTCAGTGAGTGAAGCCCCTTCATATGTATTCCTCTGTGGAGCCAAAGAAATCACAGCGTTGCTCTGGCTCCTCTCAGCACATAAACATTCGGGCTCACGCCGCAGCCTAAGAGATATAGCTGTTGTGCTTTTCTCCTCCTTGTTATCTCACCCTCCACTTAAATAGTTAGTTTGGGCTCCTCACTCTGAGATGTGTGTGCAGTAGGGAGATAATTACAATTTCAGCAGCGTTTGCCAGGTGATTACCTCATAATCCCCTATTTCATTTGATAAGTCACGCATTGATTTAACTCAGAGTTGGACCTAATGGAGTATCTTTTCCACCGCCACAGTGATTTGTATGCCGGGGCGAAAGGACAACGGCGGATTGGAGGCAGAAAAACAGTCGCTCGCCCATTCCTGCTCACTCAGTCGGCCGGCGAGAGATGAGCAACGACCAGGCAGGTTTAATCACAGCAGCCCGAATGCAAACAGTAAATCACTGATACAGTAACGTGTGGCCGCTCCTCTCACGCGCATGCTCCATGCTTCTCTTTTATATTCCAGCTTCTATCAAGCAGGGGGATGGAGTGATGAAAGCGGCGCATGAGAGATGAGGTGAGTGAGGGGGAGGAGAGACCTGCTTGGTATTCACCTGTCTCTCTGGATCAATAAAGGTAATTTGGGCTGATTCCTCCCCGTAGGCCTCTTAGCAGACAGAAGGGGAGAGGGGTCAGCCACTGCTGAGCTGCGGGAGCTGGAATAACTTAGAATCACACTCTGCAAATTACTGCCCCTGTTTGAGAATCTCTCATTCAGCTATTCCCCTGCCTTGACAAGAGCTATGGTGTATAAAGCCCTGTAGTTTTGTATGGTAGATACCCGTGTTTGTGTGAATTGTGTTTTGGTTTTGGCAATGGCTTTTTTTTATTTTTATATATAACTATATGGACAATGTGAAACCATTTAACCCGGTCGTTGCCTTTATCCTCGCCTTAACCCAGGCCAAAAAAAAAAAAGAGTGGGAATACCGAATGTTTTTCGTCATGACTATCGGTTTTCACCTTTGTGGCCGTGATGGCTACCAGGCAGTTCAAAGCGGGGTTCTGATACCCGTGGCGAAGACGTTTTTTTTTTCTTCTTCGGAGGTGAGAGCTGGGTGTCCAGACTCACAGGTCAAGCCTCGTAAATTACCATGGAAACAGGGGTGTTCGGTTGAATGAGGAAAAAATGCTATATGCACTTATAGACGCTTTCAATAACTCTGATGTAAGAAACAAATGCTTACGATTGTATTTGTTTTCTCTTTTAATTGCATCGTAGCGGTTCTGTGCAGATTCACTTTTCCCTTTAGGTTGTTTTTGTTTTTTTGGCACATTCCTCTGATCACAACCTCCGCCTTTCAGCGGGTCTCATTGGTTGGTTATGGGCATGGAGGATGCCGTCCGTCATGTGGGGTCACCAGTCTGGGAGGAATGCTCCATGTCAGGCGTGTCAGGCAGTGGACGGGGGCGTCCCAGGGGAGACAAAGACTCCTGAGAGTGAAGCCCACCTCTGGCCAGTCGCTGTTGCTGGTCCTTGCCTATGTTCTGTATTTCATCAGAGTACACAGGTGTTCCCTGCACCTGCATGTACACGCGTGCGCGCTCTTATTTTCTCTACCAATGCATACTCATGCACACTGTTGTGCATGCCATCTTGAATATCACAGTTTGAAGCTTATAGTCCAGAGCCCTTGCTTGACTTCTTTACCTAATTTAATGTGTAGATTTATTTACCATGAATGGTTTCAATGGGGAGCTCAGCTTAATTTTTTTTTAATTTTTTTTATAATTTTTTTTATTTTAATCTGCATTGACAACATAGAAACATAACTTGATATAAAACGCATTACATACATAAAAACAAATCCTAGTCCACATAATGAATACCAAGGGTGAAAATCACGAGTTTTGCCCTTGAATAAATCATATGGCTGCAGGAAGAAGAAGAAGAAGCCTGCTGAAACATCAAGTGTCTTGCATAAATTGTATTAATAGTCTAATTTTGGTTTCCACATCCTATACTATAAAACTTCCATTATCTTTGAGCAGCATTAATTGTTTCTGGAGGAAGCACATATTGATAGTCCAACATGTGCGGAACCGTTTGAGGCTGACAAGTCATTTCCATTCTAGTACCCTGACCTAATCACCATATCTTATTACCATTCACATGAAAACACTAATTACAAAGGCAGGGTGAACCTGATTTATGCTAATAGGAACGTGAATATGCGGCGGATGCATTCATCTAGAGCATAGGACCCTGCGCTGGTGTTAACTGTGATTAGCATGTGATTACCATAGCATGGGTTACATCTACTGGAAGCCCTGCTTTCTGAGGGGCTGCTGAAAATCTCTCTGCTCGCTGGCATGGAATGAGACTGTGACTCTTCGCAGCAACGGGGAAAATAACCTCGATGGTACAAAATGAACAATTTTGATTGTTTTCATCCACAAAAAAATGTAATTAGCAGGCCGTCCATTTGCACACTTTCTGTTTATGAATAAGTGTCGTAACACGGAAGCATCAGAGCTTTTTTTTTAAAGCATAGGCGACTTTGAAGATCAAGGTAGAAAGTGGAGTTGGAGTGTTGTAGAAATATATTTAGTGGCCGTGGGTGTCGGAATAACCACAGAGCACAGAGGGAGTTTATTTTTAACAAATGTTACTCCAACGTGGGTAATTACAGTATTATTTACAGCAACAGCGTGGGTTGGACTCAAGATAAAGGTTCATTTCAGCGAAGGACCATGATGCTGGGCACAACTGATGAGTTTGTGGCGTTGTTTGTGTAACAAGTGTCACTCCACATGTTGGTTCTGGGCCTTTAATGGGTTTTGTTGACCGTAACGGTTGTCCTCGAAACCAGATATAAATCCAAACAGTAAAACAATCTCAGCACATCAATCAACCATCAATCTGGACGTGTTATATACTGTATAATTGGGCTCGTGTTGTATTGATGGTAAACTCGGATCGCTTGTCATCCAGAATCCATGCAGGCAGAGGTGCTGAATCCGAATTGCATCCTTTTTGCAGAGCGACAGTCCTCTGCACCATCTGTCTCTGTGGCCGGACCTCCTCCACGCGGCCTCCAGTGGACAGGAGGATGCGTTTGTTTTGGGGAGACACCGGAGCACAAAGAGAGAGGGGGGGGGGGGGGGAAGCGGGGGGGGGGGGGGGGGGGGGGGGGGGGGGGGGGGGGGAAACTCTGATCCCTCCTTTGAGCGGACTCAGGCGTGGGTCTGCCTGGATGCTGGGTGTGACGGCGGAGCCCGTCGCCCTGCACATGGCACTCCAGCAGAATGAGCCTATTGACGAGGCAACAGATTGGCTTTGAGTGTATCCCCATCGGTCCCCCTTTCTCTCCTCCCTCTCTTTCCCCCCTTCAACCAAGCAAAGACAATCCCCGTCCCCATCATTCTCATACAAATTGCCCGTGTGTAGTGGATTTAAGAGAGTGGCAGAAGCCATTGTTGGGTAATCTGTATCAAAAAGGAGAGGTGATGTCGAGTGTGGTCCTTTTCTTAGCCGGGATTAGGCTGGGGTTTTCGCCCCGTTAGCCCACTTGGGGCGACGCAGGGATGGAACAACTCTGTGGTGGCTACTAGCCCAGCCAGCCAGGTTGAAGATGTGAAGTGTGTACCTCTGTGTGAGTTTTTGGTGAAGGGAGGGGAGGGGAGGGGGTGGGGGGGGAGACTCATCATTAGCCGAGCAGAGGGTCATCTGGCTTTAATAGGTGCTCTCAGGTGTTGGTTCTGATGTCTGCTGCAACGGCGTTGTTTGCTGTTGGGAATCACATCCCGGCTCTCCCCTTCCCCCTCGCCATCCCTCTGCCCCGCTCCCGGTCCCCGTGCAGCCCAGCTAATACCAGGCTCATTACTGCGCCATCGATCGGCCCCTCGCTGCACACCAAAGGGCAAAGAAGTCTGCTCTCTCTCTTTCTCCCTCCCTTTCTCCCTTTTGTCATCCTTTTTCTCCTCTTTTACCCTTTTATAATCTGCTCTCTGTTCCGGGTGCCCTTTCTCCTCCGCACGACATCGTGCGCACCGCTATTTTCTCCCTGGCAATGATGTTTTTTTCCAGAGAGATGAACATTTTAAGAAACTAAGAGTAGTTGAGCTGTGGAAGGGGCCTCAGAATCTCACCAGCTATCTTCACCGCTGTTTTTATTTGTCTCGCAAGAGATTTGGTGTCTTGTAAAGTAACACACGATTTATTATCCAAATCTCTGTAAAACTATGCGGCCTTGAGTGGGCTGAAGTGTACCGCGAGGTGGTTTTTGAAGGAAAGCAAGGACAGGTCTCTTATGTGGCAGTGTAGTGAATGGCATCAGATTTGCTTGCCTACGGATGTGTATGTATTACATTTGTACGTGCCCGAGTAAAAAGGTAGCAGAAATGAAGATGGGAAATCATCTGTCTGGGATTTGGTTGCTGTCAAGGTTTTTGGATCCACCTAAATATATATATATAAAAAAAAAAGCAGAGATCGCACACCAACTGAAAAATGCTTTTGCTGCATTGATTAATTGTCTTTTCACACAATTGTGCCCTGACATCAATAATTCTCTTTTTAAAACACTTTTAATTCACAAATCTTAGATAAAAAGCGATCTTACACGCAATTTATTGAGAACGTACACGTTGGCCCCAGAAAAAAAGTATTTAGTTATTTTATTTGCGTTGAGGAAAAAGTCTGAAATGATCTTATTTTAAAGAAAGATTCCTCCTGTGCAATTACTCCAGTGTGTGGAGCAAATGTCTTGCAGCACAGAGCTTCCCCTTCATGTTGACGGAATTTATTTGAATTTCTGCAGCTACAGTAACTCAGCAAGGGGTCGCGTGCCCTCTGACCCCCCGAGCTCAGAAGCTGCATGGCATGTTTAACCATAATTGTTTTCATACCATATTACGCCATTACTTTTTTCACTCCAACGTTGTGTCCCCTCTCACGCCGCGGCTCCACAGATTCTTCAGCGACTTTTCCCAGTTTTACAGTAGAGTTTGTAGGATAAGTGCAATGCTGCATTACAGAGGTGGTGCAGGGGTCTCCTGTCGTTAGCCAGGTTGGCTACCTTTGACCCCCCCGCCACCTCTACGTCTTTGTTTCACGGCTGACAGAAGGAGTGCCAGAGCTCCTCCGAGCTCGGGTGATTTATGACCAGCAGCTGCTTTTCGCAGCCCTTGGCCCACACAGCTGGGTGTCAGATGTGGTCTCCCTGTAAGCAGAAACTTATCTGGCAACCCAACATCAGTTGAGCGGTGGACGCAGAGGGAGGAGAGAGAAAACTTGAGTGGTTAAAAAAGATGGAGTGGCGAGACGGTTCGTAGAAAATAAAGGGGGGAAGGAATGAGAAGAAAGATAAAGATGAGTTTACAACATAAATAGAAAAAGGAGCTTGAAGAAATGAGATTAAACTTCATAGAAGTGAGTGATAATGCTTAAAACATGAGGGGGAAAGATTCAAGGCCTGCCACCGAAAAAAAAAAAAAAGAAAGTGAGACATGTGGTGGAAGACGATTGATTTGAATGCACCGGCTAAGCTCTGCATTGATTTCTGCTGGTGTAGAGAAAGCAAAATGTTTGTATTATGTCATAAGCCAATTAGCTGCAAGGAGACTTCTCTCCCCGTGTGCATATTGACCCACAGTCTGTGGCTGCAGCTTTATTGTCTGGGGGGTGCTCTATAAAAGATCAATACCAGGCGAGTGATTGGATTATGGGCTAATCAATGCATTGTACTAATATATCACCAGAGTGATTACAGAACACTGGCTAATCGGGAGGCCTTAGAGAGCTGTAACGACATCACACTCCCGCCGAGATATGTGTGCAATCGTAAATGAAGTGGGGCGCGCGTGCGTGGGAGACGTTTTTGCACGTGTGCGCACAGGTGCGTGTCACATGTGCGCACGTGACGGTGTGTTTGAGTGCAGGGGGTAGTGTCGGTGGGGGTAGCCGCCCGCCCCTGATTTCTTCAAACAGGTAAGAGAAGTGCAACCAGATGGCGCTCAGAAGAGGCCATCATCAGATCGCGGCTGCAATGCGGTGACAGGGCTCATGTGCAGCAACATGTGTGGAGACTGCGAGAATAATAACGGTGGCGGAGGACAAAAAAAAAACAACACACTGTACACAACCCCTCCGCCTTGCATTTCTCAATTGTGTTTTTTTTTTGGGCACGTTGTCAAATCGCATTACCGATGCATATATGCCGCTTTAAGGGCTTGTTTTGCGCCCGATGAATTTAGACGTTTTTCTCTCTTCTCTATGTTCGTGAGGGGGGGGGAAAATTGGCACCAGATGTCTCACAACAACAACAATTCCGACGATTCTGTTTGTGATGTCTACGTTTCTAAGTAAGAGACTCGGGAGAGCCAAAAACATCAAACAGTGATTATTTTTTCTTCTAGTATGCCACGACACAGCTTAGTTCTACTTTCCAACATTTCAAGCTGTGGATATCTCACTTCAAAACCTGTCACTGTTTATTTAGCCTAAGAAATACACTCAATTGCCATTTTATTAGGTACACATGGAGCTTTACCATAAATCTTTTTTTCTCCTCTGGTAAATGTTTTCAAAACCCTTTAAAAGAGATTTTGATTCAGATTTACGATCTAATTAGTTGTAGGATGCAGTTTGCGGTCGAACAGAATGGTGATTTTTGCCCTCCCTGATATCAGATATTTAAAATTAGGACTGTATATTGTAAATTGCATACATTTTTAGCCAAGCGTATCTACGAACGGGCAGCTTTTTAGAGTAGAGTAGCTACAGCTAATCCTTAAGTAAAAAGAAAAATCTAAAATATTTTGCATTCATGGTTTTAATTGGAACAGTGCCCATTTTTTAAATCTTTTTCTATTCCTATCTCAAAATTTGTGGCCAATATTTTAAACCTTCATCAAGATCCGGCAGCAAAAATGAGCCAGCTGGTAAAGTTGTCCATTGTCTGCTCGACTGAGAGGAGAAACGTGACTGGCAGGCTAATCCTGTTAGGCACTTAGCACCAGAATGCCAGAAAGTAATGGTATAATGATAATGATGAACCTTTTCACAACTAATTATCTGTGTTCAACACGTGTCAGGCCGTTGACCGTAATTAAGTGAGAGATAGTCACCGATCTCTGCTGCCATTCATAATTCATTTTGGATTTGCTTTTAAAAGCTAGATTTTTTTTTGTTCTCTTCATGAAATCAAACGCCCGCACACTGCCTTCGTCCCGGCCCTTTATCTCCTATTTTTTCTCCTGAGGGGAGAAGAGAAAGTGGCCGAATGAATAAGATGTGGTTAAACACTTTAAATCCTTTTTAAGGTGTCTTTGTTTGGCTTCTTCTTAGCTGCTTTGTCCCGCGTCTGCTGCTCAAACACGGGGCCGAGACGTCATCTGGTCCCGCAGACTCGCGCTGGGGAGCTTTGGTAAAGTTCCTGTTTGCTCAAGAGTTTAGGAGGCTTTTTGGTGACAAATTGTAAAAGAGCTTTTTAGAGGACATAATGAAAAGCAAAATCTTTTAAACAGGGATGGAAAATGAGAGGATTTAAGCTTGTAAATGTGTTTATGATCAAACTAGTGCACTGCGCATCTGTCTTGGTTAACTAGTTTGATCAAATAATAATATCAATTCATTATAAAATGAATATGAAATACAAAGTAGGAAACGTGATTGCTATTTCGATTTTGGAACATATTTTGACTTTAAATCGCATGCTCCGTGTGACATTAGACATGCAAGACTTCTCTCTTGTATCTTTAAATTAAAACCTGGTCCACTTTCACACGACACATAGCAGCTATCAGCCCGGGGCTTTAAGGCCCGTGTTTCTCTGCTGTCGGTTCCCCGGCTGTTTAAGTGTCCATTTAAAAGCGGCCGTGTCCCGGAGGGCTTGTCTTTTACCCGTCAGCCCTGTCAAAATCACTAATCACTGCTCAAAGCCGAGGGAGCGCACCATGCGCTTGTTAGCCCTCGTCCCCATCTTCTGCCACGTCCCAACCCCCCCCCGCCCCCCCTTTGACCTCCACACGGGCACTTAATTCCCTCCCTATTATGTTCTTATGTTTCTATAGCCTCCTAATGAGACAAGAAAGGGGAGTATCAGGTTGTGTCCATTGATGCGTCGGGCTCGGCGTGTGTTGAATGTGTGTGAATGCATGTGCCGGCGCTCGGAGCCATCTGCCCATCACGGGAAACACGGCGCGTAATAACAGAATCATGACCGTGGAGATCAGGGCCGCGGCGGGGAGCCTTGTATTCATGGAGCTTTGAAGGCAGCCGTCCAACACGGATCGGACACGCCCAGCTCATGCACCCCTCGCTGCTTCTTTATCTCTACCCCAAACCTTCGTGTGTGTGTGTGTGTGTGTGTGTCCTCCTCGGTTGCATCCTCCCAGCGGCGTGGGCCTCAGTCTCCATGTTGCCAGGGGTGACGTGGCCGCCGGGGTCAGAGGTGCATCTTGGAGGTGAAGTTCAGACAGTGGGGCCCATCTGATGCCACCATCTGGACGAGTGACCTGACATAATTAGTTATTAATTCTTCTCGAGGGGGGACACCGAGGAGGTGGTTACACGCAGTTAAGGCTCCTATTCACACTGCTGCTGTTGGCACCAGGATTACGGATTGTAGACGGTGTCTACTGTTGGAGAAAAATGCCCAGATGGACATTAGCTTGATGTAATAGTTCCTCTTGTGTATATCGTGTGAGTCAGGAGAGACGGAATCTTTGTCCTTTTGTGCAAAAAAGGATTTGAAACTTTATTGGGTCCTCATTTGAAAAAACCTGGTTGTGAAAAGCACAATTTTCTTTTTGCTCTCTGGCCACCAAATACACAGGAAACCAAAAGCTTGAGGCCCCCAAGTGGTTGTCTAGAGGCTTCTCGGAAATTGCTTATTATTTATACTCTATATTTATTTGATGAATGTAAACTTTTGCAGGGCTCTTTGTATCAGGAGTACTACCAACAAGGAAATAATAAGTATACTAAGCAAATGACCAACCATGACACTAAATAACTAATGAAACGCACTGAACTTTAACGGATTGATTATACAGTAGCGAAAGAGGGCTAGATGTTTGCTTTTGGATGAGAAGAGGAAACTATTGGATCATTTGGATTATTATTGTTGTTGCAGGGATTATTATTCCATGTTAACACTTTGGCGTTTGGGTCGTTTTCTCAGTGTTTTCTGGCTGGAAATCTAATGTGATGTTCAGCTCTTTTGTGAGGAGGAGGAGGAGGAGAAGGAGGAGAGTGTAATGTGAGTATCCTAGTGGTACAGTGTCAGCACCGGGCCCCCTCCTGCTGCTGTGCCGCTGCTGCAGGGGAATCTCCTCATTGGCATGCAGGCGGTGACTTGGAGCCGCGGAGCACCGGCACCTTCTCTCTGGGGACTCTCTCCTGGCACTCTCCTCTCTCCTTCGTTCTCCTTGTCTTGTCCCCCCCCCCCCCCCCCCCCCC
>JAFBJU010005542.1:104115-140629 GCA_016785305.1 Colistium nudipinnis | reverse complement strand
GGGGGGGGGGGGGGCGTCATGGTAGAAGCAGAGCCCGGCGGAAGGCTTCAGAAACGGAGAGATTTCAAAACACAACGGGCCTCTCGTGACAGGAGTCGAAGCAATCTCGACATCCTCGAGACCATTTGTAGCACGCGGGTTGTTTGGTTGTCCACGCGCCGAGGGATTATAGCATGTAGATCTACAGGAAATGATTTAGTCGAGACATACGTCCTGTTGACTTGTTGTTCTCCCAAATCACATTCGAGAGATAAATATACGAAGCATCAGAATTCCCTCTGATCCCTTGTTTGGCAGTTTGTGTGACGTGTTTACAGCGACGCGGAGTGAAACGCAAACAAACACAACTCTTTGGCATGTGTAAGTGTGTTTCGGCAGAGATCTTAGAAGGAACAATGGCAGTGGAGGAGGAGGGACGCGGATCCGGTGTGGCTCTGTGGATTTGGCAGGAGTGAAAGCGGTGACAAGAGCGCTGATACCAGCCAGGCTCAAGCTGTGGGCAAATCAAGTGTGAAATCAGGAACAAAGGGATTCACAGGATTGGGGGGCATTAGATTCACAACGTCTGAGCCCCGCTGGTGTGTGTGCGTGTGACCGCGTATGTGGGACAGGGGCTCAGGATATTATACTTGTAGTCTTTTTAATAGCCTTATTGCCGAGAGATTAGCGAGTTTTAAATTAAAGGGGGCTTTTGTTGTGATTTCATAAAAAAAAAAAAAAAGATCATGCTTTTTGTGTGATTTTGATTGAACACAAAGTCCCGTTGAAATAACTTGCAAAAACTTAACTCCTATGTGTGTGGGATTTATTCTGTGTCGCGCGAGTGGTTTTTGTTGGCTCTAGAACAATCTCGGTATCGTAAAAAACGCTGGAGTTGTGGACCCTTCACGAGGGTCGGGTCGTGTGCTCCCATGCTCTTTCATAATAAAGGAGATCATCACCCATCAGTTACCAGTTGTTGGTTGTTAAGTTGTATTTGTGTATAAATGAGCTAATAGGTGCACTTAAAATGTCACTACAAAGTCCGTAAATGATTTGTACACAGCGTGTCATTAACGGCGCGCTTTATGTGCAAGGCTCCTCGCTAAGGTTGCTGTGCCACAAGCGGAAATCTTATTTCCTCCTCGCTTTTGCGAAAATGACCTCAGTCTCCCGGATCAGCCAATCGGATCAAACCAGGCCACCTCAATATCCTGGTCCGCCCAATCAGAACATCTAAATGTGTCCTGGTGCGGTGAGGTCTGCCGTACAGGTGTCACCAAGTGGCCTGGTTGAATGATTTTCCCAGGTCCTGATCTGATTTGGCCTTCGGTTGACTGATTTTCTTTTTTTTTTTTTTTTTTTATGGCTGCATGGGAAATGCAGTGCATGATGCAGTATTTACCTTATTTTAAACTGTTGCAGTTGTTTTTTTTGTAGCAAAATATCCAAAGACTAACTCCGTAGCTGAATATGTGAAGGGGGGGAGGCAAAGAAAAACAAGATGTGGGAGATGGAGAGGAATTAAAAAATTATGGGATGTCAGTACACTCTCAAAGAGGACATAAAGTATGCATGGACAGAAAAACATGTTGAAACATTTTCCCCTGCGCCGCTTCATAAGGATGACGCTTCACTATGTGCCAGGTTGAATTATGGAGGCACCAGCGAAGGAACGCTTTAACTGATGTATGAATATGCAATTGTGCCTCAATCCTGGGCCCTGAAATCCATCAAATAGAAATCCGTGGGCTATTCTGAGCCTCGCCACCTGCAACCCTCAATCTCTGCGGTCGTCTGTGAGGTTAAGATGAATTTTCTCCTTCGCCGCGGTGGTGAAACTCTGTGATCTCTCCCCTCTCCGTCCTGTAGTTTTGTGTAGTACAGCCTCTGTGGTGTAAAGCTGGTTCACTTTTGGCTTAGTAGTTAAATTAACGGGAAAATGTTTTTAATTGTGCACCGCCGTGGTTCATAATGATGGGGTTCCTGAGAGAGAGGAAATGATTACCATAGCACATCTGTTGGTGCAGTGACATCATGCAAACCTTTGTTTTATTCTTGATTGTAATTATTCAGTTCTGACCAAAATCTTCTAGTAACTTCTGGAATCACTCTTCAAAAATAAATCAAATAGAGCTCAGGCACAGTTTAACAAATGTCTCTCCTGTATATGTGTCAGCCCCCCACTTTAAAGAAAAAATGTATTTGACGGTACGTGTGGTACTTTGCTGGATTGCTTCCACCTTCTGAGACTACCTCTACTTCATTTCAGGGTGGGGGGGGGGGTTACTCTTTATTATATCACATACTATGTCCAAATTGTAGATTGAAATTTTACAAGGCAACTATACTATACAAATATAGAGATGTTTTTGCAGCCCAAATGTTCTTATATATGGAAAAATCACTGTTCTGCAAAACTCTAGTGAATTATTTATTCATCTTTTCTAGAAACTTTAATGGTTTTAATTACAGCCACCTTCATGTTTATTTTCCGACAATACCTGCACACTTTTGACTGCATGACTTTTACTTGAAAGAGTATTTTTACACAGAGCTACTTCTTCGAATGACCTTACTAATCGAGGCTCTATAATGGCCAATTTCTTTTCCATAGGAGTTAGGCGAGACAAACAGCCCAGTGGGTGGAGGGGTGAGGTGAGTGAGTAGGTGGTGTGTATGCAAGTGTGCATAAACTCCGGGCAAAGGGCCCAGTGTTTGCAGCCGGGTCTACATGTGAAAGCCTTCAGGGCACATCAGGCGAAAAAAGCCTCAGTGTTTAGGAGGAAAAAAAAAATAGGCCTCTTATTATTGAAGTATCTCAGCTATAAGCACACGCTAGCCCACTCTCACACACACACACACACACACACACACACACACACAGCCCTCAAAAAGCTCAGTGATGTCAGCAGCAGAGCGGCGGAGTGCCTCCTGGAATGACAGCAGCAGTGATATCTGGCAGACCATCAGGTGGTCGTGTCAGCGGTGACTGATGGATGGGAGCCCTGCGTCCAGGTCCTTCTCGGCAGGTTCTGCAGCTCCACGTGAATGACTCGCATACATTAAAAATACATGGCAGAGAAATTGCCTCCGGGCGGAAGGTCAGGGCAGCTAAACGTGCGAGTTCAACTGCTCCAACAGGGGGAACGTGTTGCTGCAAGTGCATTTAAACTGCCTCGGCTCAGTAGCCCCAGCAGTTTCCCGTCACAGTGATTCGTACTAATTTCCTACATAAGAGGCTTGTGATTATGTCCTCTGCATTCACATATTCTCCGGCATATCTTAAAGAAATGAAGAGTAAGGCTTTTTCTTATTGTCTGCAAGTCCTGTAAAATTGACCAAATCTGACAGTGAATTAGCGAAAAGTATTGTTTGGGTACTTCCTTGCTTTAATCGTGTTTTCGACTAGACCATTTAATGCACGTTATTGCGGCCTGCACCAATTAGAAAATTAGGGAAACGTAAGGAGTTTGTGTCTTTACAAGTTGAACACCACCATATGTGAATATTTATATATTCACGCTGTTTTGGCTGCCAGTAGAGTCATTACCATATGACATCGAACATCAAATGCGGGTACTGTGATATATGCGGCCAATAATTAAGTATGGCTTCTGAAGGATGCTGTAAAACTTGAAATGGCCCTTTCTAGGTAAAAGGATGTGATCGGTGTATATATAGTATTTCTAAAAGTGCAGTTATACCATTTTTTCTGATGCCGCAGGGTTGTGTGTGTGTATGCTTTGATGGCAACTTTGCGTTGAAGGAGAAAAATCAAGAGACAATGGTTATTTGTTGGCAACAGTATTCAGATTTAAGAGACCTTTTAACCAATTAATAAATAATCTCGTCAGCGCTTGTCCAAAAGTTCATTGTGTGGTGATATTTACATTATAAATTAAATAAGAAACTAAAGACATTCAACATATATATATATTTTTTTCGATAAGTCGCTATCAATCATCTTAACACTTTCGGTTGTCGTGACAAAACAAGGACACATGTTTTTCTTTGAAAACAATTGCATGTAGAGCAGAATTAAAAAAAATATAAATCCAGCTCTACATATGCTAATATGTTGGGTAAGGTTTGAGGTAAAAACAGGAAAAAAATTATACTCTGATATGTAAACAATATCATTTTAGCCACAACTATGACTCCATACATACAATATCTATATTTAGAAGCCGTGGGGAGACCACAGATGAGTAAATTTTGTCATCTATTAGCACTCAAGGTGAGGGCATATCACATACACATAGTTTAATGTTGTCCTGCGTATTTTACACTTTTACATATCAGAGGCATTTTTTTTTTCTTTCTGTTTTTCCACTTGATTTCTTTTTTTTTTCTAATCTAATGTCAGTGTTATTCAAAACACCAACGACTAATTAAATGCCACCGGTAAAGTTTCTACTTGGACAAAGAAATAACACATACAGACAAATAAATACCAGGAAACATTGACATCTTACAATAGTGAAATGCTTGCCTTTTTTTCCCATGTTGCACCTCATGTGTCAAACATTATGCTCCGTGCAATGGAGTTTTCAGGTGAAGGGGCAATGGAACAACACATTTTCTTCCTGCCTTTGGAAACTGTGTCCGGGACAGATTAACTCACATGGCCAATGATGCGTAAGACATTTGGAACAGAAACACTGGCTTGATGTTTAACCAGACTCAAAACTTGGGTTCCGACCTCTGCAAGGAGGGGGAATTCAGCCCACTGCCATTAATGTAGCACTGTATTCCTATGTAATGGAGCAAACCTCCGCCCTGTGCCGGGTGGTGAACCAAATGTGAGTTCTTCAACACTAGTCTTTTAGAGTCTCGGAAAAGGTTCCTCTGGTGACAAGGAAAGGTTTTGAAATTGTCCTGAATGAGCCAGAGTGCATCCAACCCAGTGCAGCTTACTTTTATTTTACATTTTTTTGAATTGTCTCGCATTTCCCATCAAGCACCTGGCTAGTGTTAAATGTGACTACAGCACCGCGTCCCCGTAAGAATCCTCATTTAGAGAACGGGGTTGTACCTGCACCAGGTATCGTCAGCTCCCGTTGGTTATGATCACTGAGGTGGCTTTGTGTCCCTGCATCTGCTCGGCCTGCATCCTCACGTGGGACGCCACGTCGTACTGGACCCCTCCGCAAGCCAGTCCTGAGTAGCTCCGCAGGTTCTCCGGGTCATACAGGTGCTCCAGGGAGTACCCGGTCAGAGCGTAGGCCGCCTGTCTGTCCAGTGGCTGCCTCTCCTGGGACGGGTAGAGCAGCGGGCTCCCCTGGGGCTGCGAAGGGTGCGGGGACAGATCGGTCTGCATGTAGTCTTTGGTGAGGGAGAGGCCCGACCGAGAGATCCCGTCCGAGCTGGGGCTGCTGAGACGGGACAGAGATGCGGGGCTGGTCGTGTTTTCGTCGTTGTCGTGGGGGCCGGGCGCTTTGATGCCATCGCGGTGGTGCAGGCGCTCGGAGGGGAGGTCGATGCTCGGGGCCCCGGGGCCTCGGCACACCACGCTGGGCATGGTGAGCTGGGAGTGGTGGGGCAGTGAGGAGTTGAAGCACGGGCTGTGAGCTTTGGCGAGCCCCGAGACGTCCAGTGGTGCCTTGTGTTGCTGAAGACGATTCTCCTCCTCTTTGATCATCTGCTGCGTGGCGCGAATCAGGGTCTCCATCTTGCTCGGCTCTCTGGGGCTCGCCCGGAAGTGGTCTGCGTGGTAACGCTCCCCGGAATCACTGGTGGATCCACCTCCATCTGGGGAACTCACCACACTATCTTCATCCCAGTGGCCCCGTCCTGTAAGGAGAGTTGAGTTGGCCAAATCTTAAAACGGTGAAATAAACACATGGAATTATGATTATATGTAATTCATTCCCTTTATGTTCACAGTTTCAATGTGTTGAGAACGAGAGCTGTATCTTGTTTGTCCTTTCCTACATTTCCGGTTGCTAAAGCCCTGACTTCTAGAGTAATAGATGTGCACAATCCTGCTTTGAACGCATATAGAGACATCGTCTACTAGACCAAATGTCTTGGCAAAAGCAGAGGGGGGAGGTTTCACTGTTGTTGAGGATGTGAAATGTGAAATAACTTGGCTTTCAATCGGAGGCAATTCTTGAACAGATGGTAGCAATCGGCACCCTGGCAAGAGACGCCGTAAACAACTTAGCATGTCCCATAATAACATTTGAAAAAACAGCTACCAAGGAGAAGCTAGGCCGGAGCTATTCTCAGAGGCAGATGGCCGCGGCCTCGACCCTAACACCTCACCATGAATGGCTCCGTGGTAGGATGTGATTTCGTAGCCCTCGCTGTTCTCCACCGAGGGTTTGGGCAGCGAGAGGACCGAGCGCGTGGCGTCCCACCACACCTCCCTCCCGGACTGAGGGGTTCCGAGGAAGTAGCGGCTGCTCTGGCAGCGGACGCGGTCGCAAGTGCTGGTGTGGGGATGTGCTTGGGCGTGGGCGAGGTCTTCTTCGGACAGACCCAGGCTGTAGCACAGGGGCCCCGAGTCCGGGTACAGTCGGTAGGCACAGGAGGCCTCCGCCGCCTCAGCGGGATCCAAGAGCTGAGGAGACGCAGAGTCGGTCAGAGGGCTTCCTCCCCATTGGCTGTCCTGGTCTGACTCCGAGCGCTCTGGATTGAAAGCGGTAAACTGCTGGACAGAAACGAGCAAATCATAGTTTTCAAGGGTTTGCGATTTCGAAACGCCGTCTCAACAATTAGGGCCGTTCTGAGCCTCTGGATTCAGCTCTGCGAAAGAGGCTGTTTATTACCTGCGGGTAGGGTGACACTCGGGGCTTGGCCTTGGCCGGGGTCAGACGTGACTTAGTGCTCTTCCTCTCCTCGGTGTGACTGCTGGCGTACGGGAAGGCTGGCTTGGTGGGGCTCATCTGGTCCAAGGAGAGCTGCATTCCCTTGTACTCGGTATCCCTGTGGACCCAAACAAAATACATGTTTAGAAGGGAAAAATAACATTGTTGTATCCAAATTGTGACTCTTTAGCTCATCTGGTCTCGAAATAAACGTCTGTCTATGTTAGTCAATCCACCCTCAGGTCCATGCTAAAATATTTTTAAATATGAATTTCTGTGATTTATTTATTTATTTTTTCTTGGTCCCCAAAGCTAAAGGATAATGAGGATAAATAATAAGGACAAATAACTGTTGATTGGTGGAAGTGCGACAAGTGACATAATCAGCAATTAGTCTGCAGCAATGTCGTCGTGGCCAGTGTCCAATTTATTAAAGATAGCTGGTAGAGACTAACTTTGCATACACACATTTTTATGACATCAGGACCGTGAAACGTGAAAACGGCATTAAAGACAAAAAAAAAAAAAAAGATTAAAGAGAGAGATTAAGCCCTCGCACCTCGGAGTGGAATAGCTAACAACCTGAACAAAGTTAAACATTCTTTTCTTCCGCAACATCTGTAAATGTGCACACAGACATACGCATGTGCAAAACATCAACTTTGCATTAAATCTCCTCTGAAAGCATCATATATATATAGATATAAAAAAAATATATATATACGCAGTGTGCACCATCTCTGACATTTTAACCCACTGTCCTGTGGCTGAACTCGATCCAAGTGACACTGTCTGGGGAGTGAGAAGGCTCCTGTGTCAAGTGTTCAGCAAACATGAGCCTATTCTTAACTTATCACATCAACAGTATGTAATAGCAGCTGCCTGGCATTTTAAACCCCGCGGCCCATCGCTGACCCCGCACAGCCAGCCCCTTTAATACGACTCTAAATATGACCCATTCTTTATGTACAACACCTCGTGGGGGGAAAAGGCTGTGTTTGGATAGCCGGTGCACAGTGGGAGTGTTATTTGCTCTTGCAGGTATGGTTGCCGGTGGCAGCTCCCCCGCATCCTATCTGTGCCCCCAGCTGACTTATGTCTGAGCCAATAATGTCGGGCCTTTGTGCAAACTCAGCTGTGTTAGCCGAATTCCACCTCTGGGTCAATGTCAGAGCACCTCGTGTCTGAAATACGCCACCAGCCACCCTGGCGATGTTTTATTAATGGATTCTTGTTTGGCTTAAATGCTGTCCGTGCACGATGATTGAATCGCTGTGTGTTTCCTTTATTACAATTTTGTAATTGTTTTTTTTTTTTTTGTTGTTGTCGCGTGTGTGTGCTCTCAGTGCATGTGAGCTTTCGGACACCCCTCCGTGTGGTAGCTAATCATGCCTTTGGAAATTCACTGTCATTTTAATGTAGTCGCTTTGTTTTCTCCTTACTGCATTGAAAGAATCAATATTTGGGGCTGCCATATGCATGCATGCATGTACAAACGCACACGGAAACACACACACACACGCACACACACACTTGTGTGACATTTGGATCAACCAAACCTCACAAGGAAAATGCACCCTGTGCTCCAGCTATGAGATGGCTATTGATTCCTAGTTCAGCGTTCGATCGATTTGGCTTTCCTCAGACTGCGGATCGATGGTGACAGTAGAGGTTTTTGATGGGGTTGAACCTTGATGTTTGTCTTGCTGCCTCAGAGGGCCTTAGTGTGTTTTATGCTCTCATAACACACAAACTGCCTGAGCCTCGCAGCCGCGGTATTTGGTGGATTTGTACAGAGAGGCTGCAGGGGGATAAAGGGAAGGATTTCTCCGAGAGACAAAAGACCCCTCGTATCATAGAGTGAGCTTCGAGCATGGCTCATAAGAGTGTTTGATATGATTCTACCTAATCTAGTTAAATATTTAACTCCGTTCCCATTGCAAACACATAAAAAAAAAATGCGTCTTCATTCCGACCACAAACATAAAGCCCCATAAACCTTGTGTTATGATTATAATTTGGCAGTGATTTAAGGGATTTCGGTCCTAAGTGAAACCATTGTAATAACCTAACCATATTATCTATCCATATAAAGGTATGATTCAAATTAAATAACTGTTTCACATGCACACATGCAAAATGTCTCGGATTATAGGATGTCGTGGGACTCACGTGAGGACATAGTTGACACTGACGATACAGTGAGGTCTGGAGGATCGGCTGTTGTGGACGATTGTGGCGTAACTCTGGACCCAGACCCAGCCGCCGTGTTTGGCCAGGAAACGATAATACTTAGTGGTGACTTGGCCTTTTACCAGCACTGACGGAGATAAAAGAAGCAGAGAGAAAACAGATTAGCCTATTTAAAGGCAGGCGTGTGTGTGTGTGATTGTCTGCACGTGGTGGGCTGCAGCAGGTTGCCTGAGCAGTTCCTGCCAAAAAAAAAGGGGGGTCTGTTGAGAAGCATAATAGAAACGGCCTGTAACTCACAGAGGTGGTGAGCACAGCGGAGGTGGAAGATGTCACAGCCGTGGACGTGATGGTACAGAGTTTTTTCTATCAGGTCCTGGGGCTCGTAACCGGTCAGCTCTGCTACCCTGGAGAGGAATTAAGGAGCACTGTTAAAGGAAGTATGCTTTGCGATTCAGGGATGTTTCATATGAGCGATTCCAGAGAGAGCAGTGATCATTTTTTTTGCCAAAAAGAAACCTTTGCCCCGTGTATTATTTATTTATTTATTTCTTAAGCCATTTTGAAAGCATTCCTTAAGGGATTTAAGGGTTAACATTAAGAATGAGTGTATGAAAACCTTACAAAAATATGAACTCCATATTTTATCAACTTAAAAATGCTGTGAGAATACATCGTTTTTTTTTATGGCTATATGTACCTGGAGTCCAGGAAGATGAGCTTCATGTCCAGGCTGGCTCTAAACATGAACATGTTGCTGTGCAGTTTGATCTCCGTCACAGCGCTGGGGGGCAGAGAGTGTCCCACGGCCACCAGACCCACGTTCTGGTAGCAGCCCTCGAAGGGTGACATGTCCAAACTGTACTGACGGATCTTCAGGTAGCCACTGCAGTGGATCACCTGTGATAAAGCAGGGAGACATGGATAAATGCCATATTATAAAAAAAGTTGTTGGAAATTAAATATCAAAAGTGCATGATCTATTTTTAATTACCACAAATATTAAAATCTATTTGAACAATACAATATTATTCCCTGCTGCCCTCTTGACATAGGTACAGTAATATTTGTATTATAATTTATATTATTTTCTGAAAGAAATAAATCACAGTCTATAAAGATATTGACATTTTTGAAATTGTGAATTTATTAATTCGGTTCATTCTTTTGCTAATTTTGACACAGCTAATTAAACGACCGGTGACAATAATTGGCGGCCTACCTTGTATCCACCGCTGGTCAGGCCTGCGTTTCTTTTTGCCAGCACGCATTTCATCCTCAGAAAGAAAGAGCGCTCTGCTTCATATTCTGAAGGAGGAGAAACATTTTAAATTGCTGGGTGATTATAAATAATCCCACTTGAAACGCTCATATAAGTAACAAATAAATCACAGTCTGTCGCTACAGAAAATACACAGTCTAATAGGTCACTGTGGTGCACTTCCTTATTTCAAATAGGAATCAATTTTATAATGAAATACAGCGTTATAAAAAAAATTGAAGCGTTATTGTTTGCATCATAAAGAAATGAACTCATGTGAAAAATAAATAGCAGTTATGCATTTAAAATCTTGCAGAAACGGTTGCGGTTTTGTCCCGATATTCCGTTTGAGAGCTTGTTATTCATTTACTATTGGTACAAATCTGCTGCATTTATTTTCGATATATTATGGCGATTGTAGATTTAAACAATGGACCTACGTGTTAGTGGACAATTACCTTGGACGAAGTGGGAGTGATAGGGCTGGTGTGGGGTGAGGACGGCTGTCATCTCATCGTGGTCGGCAGGATGGACATACTCATAAATACTGTTCCCAGTCAACTCTACCTGTTGAGATGAGCTCAGGTAATGAACGGGTCGAGGACTGGCATCATGTCCCCGTTGTATTAAATTAGCTTCAGGGTGCAGGATAACACACATCCAGATAAAAATAATGTATATAATTATATATGTACATATATGGAAGAAACGAGTGTGATTGCGCAAACGGACCTGAGACAGTCCTAAATGGACCGACGCCGTCTCTGAGATGTACATTATCTTTCCATCCGGAGCCACGACAAAGATGAAGCCGTCCAGCGTCTGTAAATAAAACGGTGGTTACAGTTATAGCTCCTCATCCAATTAGTCACGGCGACCATATCCTGCAGATGATGAATAGGATTTTTTTTTTCTTCTCGAAGCGAGATGTTAATATACCTGCAGTAAATGAGATCCCAGCTCCCGTCCAATATTGTCCAAAGATCTGGTTCGACTCGTGTGACCCCACGCTTCACCCAGACCTGCAGATAGTCGGATAGCGCTGTTTGAGTACTGTGTCACTTTATGACATGAAACACGTCGCCTATGCATTTTAATAATGCGCACCATTTCAATGCACTACTTCTTCGTGGCCTATTTGTTTAAATCTGCGCTATCATTTTTTATGAAAGTTAATATATATATTGTCAAAGACCAAACTGTCTTTGTCGCTTTTTAGTTTTAAAGCCTAGCTGTCCCCTCGTTTCACTCGCATGTTGATCAGGAGTTAGCGGAATACTATTTAAATTGATCATAATACCCATATTATTGAAGTTAATAGCGCTTTTTATCCCTATTGTCCTGCAGAAAGTATATATATATATATATATATGTATTTAGATAAAGTGTTTTCCTTTTTCACATTTGGAGTGAAGGCCCGAATTTTAAATGCAAGCGGAACAAAGCAAGCAGCCTGTGTTTCTCATTAAAATTAATTACAGCTCTATTAGAAATCTCATCGAGCTTGGATATAGTCATTAAATGAGTGGCTCGTCTCCTCTGCTGGATATAAATAAAATAGGTCTGTGCTGACGGAGTATATAAAAAAACCCAATAATAATAATAATAATAACAATAATAACAATAATAACAATAATAACAATAATAACAATAATAACAATAATAACAATTCTACGTATCGAAGAAAATGATGGTGAACATTGAAAATTGTTATTGCATGGTGCATATAATATTCCACTAATGCGTAATGTCTGTCTAGTAGTGTTTTATGTTGCGTGTCGTGACCTGCGTGTTATAGTAAGTGTACAATATACTGTACATTGCATCAGAAACGTGTGATTCTGATTTGGTTTCATGGCGGAGAGCATCTCTTTTTTGATACAGGGAGAGGCTTTGTGAGATTGTGTGTATGTATGTGGGTGCATAAGTGTGTGCGCGCCTCCTGCTTACATGGCTTTAGGTGATTAGAAGCCTTGCAGGGCCTTTTTTTTAATAATTGGTACATCTTGTTCTCAGTCACGTAGTCAAAGGGGCCTGCAGAGACCTGTGTAAAATATGGTGGCAGATCGTCTCTTCTCGACACACTGAATTAAAAAAAGATCATAATCCATTTGTCAAGACTTCCTGTAGTTCAATGAGGGATCGCTATGATATTCCAATATCATAGTGTGTGTCTTACATTGAACCTGCTAGGCCTTAGCACGCAAAGACTTTTTCAATTGAATTGAATATCTTTTTTCTATATTCCATTATATCATATGGCATCGTTAGGAGCTAAACTGATACAGGTTGTAACCAATAAATATATAGTTTGAATTTTATTAATTAAAATTAAATGTTTTATATAATGCATTACCATTTCATGGGATTCATGTAATATTTATATTAATTCTTAATTTGTTTCTTCATATATTATAAGAGGAACAACGTTTATATTATTATTTTATATTGTTTTATAATTATATAATTGCAGTTATTACAATTGTTTTTTTGTTATGTCATTTCATTAGACTTAGCGCTCAACCTCTGCAAATACGTTTGGCCAGGGAGGGTCATACTTATTTTCAAAGTTTAAAATAAAATGAAAAATTATAAAAATCACAAGTGTATATTCTCTAAAGAGGAATCCTACAGCAGAGAGGACACATGTCAAACACGCGCACACAAAACAAAAAAAGGGAGTCTTGGTGAAGTGATGTGTTGAAGTGGACTAATGGCTCACCCTGGGGGAAAACAATCCTCATCTTCAGGTAACTAGTGGTCAGTCGTATGATGGAGGCCTTGTCCAGCTGGGAGGTGATGGCCGACGGTAGAGGCAACATTTTGGCCAGTTCGTAAAATTCACTGTTCTCCTTTTCGCGTCTAGTCCTTGCGGCCGTTTTGGATTTCTCCTTCATGGCGCAGCCTTTTCTCTGAGCCCTTGTTGTGTGCGACGGCGGTGCTCATTCAGGTCAGCACGTTCACTGATTCCTTATTGTCATCGCGTTGCTCAACTCAAAAAAAAAATATATACACAAATCTTCTTGGGATATGTGGATAAAAACGGCTGAATCCAAACTGTGTGAATATCCGCGGGGTTTACTCCTGGTGCTGGTCAGCGGGTTGAAGTTAAACCTCCTCGGTGCAGCTGCTGATGTTCATCCATGACCTGCAGATCACAGGAGGAAAAGAGCTTTATTTCCGTGTGTAGTGCAGAAAAGCATTGTCGTTTTATTCTGTAGAGGCCCATGTTTACTCTGAGACCGGCATGAAGCAATTGTCCCTTATTTTTTCTTTTTGAATGCATGCCTGCTGCAGGCCAGTGTGCGTCGAAGCTGGAGTTAAAAAACAACGCTCTGTATTAATTTCACCATAAGTCATCAATCCAAGCACAATATTTAAACAACACATGGCCAACAATAACTGCAGCACAACAATAGGAAACAAAACCACTGTAAAACTCCCGCACAGCACAGCAGTTCCACGTTATTTACGTATAGATATAAATATATATTTACACATCTGCCCTCACTCTGCAACAGAGATTCATGCATGCTCTTAAATATAGATACAGCTTCGTATTATAATTATTTTTTTCTTTTTTTGCAGCCTACATAGCCAACACGTTTCCTTAATTTTAGCTGATGTGCACAGGGCAATTGTATAAATGAATATATTTAAAAAAAATGTCAATAATAATAGTATTTATAATGCATCATATTTTAAATCACTGCAGCAGCCTCGAGGAAATCACACAATTCTTTAAAAGCACGCGTGGCTGTGACACGTCACCATCGCCACATCTATTTATTTGTTACCCCTTTTCCTTTCACTAAAAATAGAGAAGAGAATCAAACATGTCTCTCATCCAAATTTGGCAAACATCTGATATATTTACAACATTCCCGAGACAGCGCCGAGACTCAATCTAATGCCCTGTGTGTAGATGAATGTGGCCTCGTGCAGCCTGCTGGGAATTTCACCTGTCCTGACGCGGGTTCACCAGTCCTCCCAGTTCAGGTTCGGTCCCGGCTCCTCGTGGAGTTCCACCTGGAAAGGCGAACGGGCCGTGCGCTGCATACACCTCCCCAAATTATAAGGACGCGCAACGAGTGGCATTCGTGCCCAACAAGCCTCCTTCTCCCCTCAACTATCTCAATGTCCCTCTCCGGAGCTGCCCGGGACCCTCCCACCCCTCCGCACGCTTCGCTCTCATTGGACAGAAGCGTCTAAAGCCGCACGGTGATTGGAGGCTCGCCGTGGGCGTCGATTCGGTTACGCCGAGGTGTAGACGGCCGCGCGCGCCCTGAGCCTGTATGTGATCTTGTGTTTTTGTCATTATCGTAGAGATCACGGATCAAGCTGCAAAAAAAAAAAAAATCCGCGTGAAGGAAAGGAAAACGTCCTGCTGCCAGGTCTTAATCCGACATCTAAAGATCGTTAGATGGCGATTGTTAAAAAAAAAAAAAAAAAAAAAAAATCACAGCAAAAAACAAAATAATTATTTAGACTTATTTCATTGGTAAAATTCCTGATCAAATCAAAAAGGGGAATAATTTGAGCGTTGGAAGTGGAATTATTTGTGTATTTTTATTTAATTAATTTAGAAATGATTAGTTATCTATTATTATTCCCTGATAATAAGAAACAATGCAGCTGCCTAATAATCTGCGGAATTATGGGGCTGTAGGTTTGCTGAATATTTTAGCCAAAAAAAAGCACAAACACACGTGAGAAATGAATGCATGGGTAAGTGTGTCACTTAGTATTTGGTAGAGAGAAACCACATTTGTCAAGGCTTCCGCTCATTCTGCTGCTGTTAGTGAGGATTAATAGGCCTTAAATCCGATTTTCAGCACCATAGCAATGCTTTGGACATAGATGACCAAAACCTGAATTATTCAAGACACGTCTTCCTCTTGTAAATGCACCTTTTTTGGGTCCTGCATCTAAGGGGTTTGTTTAACTGGAGACGTTAGAAATAGATGATCAGAAGTGAAGAGGCCTTTGTATTTAGTCTGCAACTCTACATTTTGAAATTGCTCTTGTGGTTGACATTGCCACGCAGAGAAATCACACGACTTGGTTTCTCCTTTACCCCCTGCTCAAATTAGCTCTCAAATCAAGTTAACCCGTTTTGTTCCTGAGAATTTTATGAAGGTGGATTCTTTTCTTTTATTAATTTTTTTATGATTTCCTATCTATCTCACAATTTCGTTGAAGCCAAACGCAGAGCAGTCAGCATCCGGTGGAGAGAGCAGTTGTTCCGTCTCCAGTGGCCCTGCAGTGATTTGGTGTCCGTCAAACACGTTTATCTGAGGATTAATTTCCATGGTGTGAATCAAATGAGAGCGCCGCGGCGCATGTAGTTTTTTAATTAGAAAGCAGGCGCTCAGGTGGAGGAGGAGGTGGTGGTGCAAGGGTGTGGGGGAGACGGGCACGGTGACGGGGGCGCGGACGCATGATGCTGAGCTCATTGCGCACACAATTAGCCCTTAAATTGATGCCGCATCCTCCTATAATTGGAGATTCTCCTGCTGCCTGGGAACACATTTCTTCCTTTTTGAGAGCGCGTCTGTCTCTGTGTGTTGGTGTGTGTGTATCGGTTTGTGTGTGTGAGTGGGTCTCTATTTATCAAAATGGCTTCTGCTGAACAGAAAATAAATGCTAAGGCCATACCATTTTTAAACAGATATCAACAGAAAATTGGAAATTAATGGCCAAGAGCTGAGTGCATGCTCTCAGGATCTCCCTTTAAAGCAATAAACAAAACAAAAAACTAAAAAAAACTAAACAACAAATACATGCAACCATCCCTCAAGCTGATGTTTCCAGAGAAGGTATTCCTATGAAGTGTTTGAAGTTGAACACCAGCTCTCAGATCTAGCCAACGTCACTTTCTGTGACGAATCCCTCATCGCTCCCTCTCGTTTCCTTCCTGTTTTTGTACATGTGCCACGCCACAGGTCAGAGGTCACCACGGTTTGTTTACCGCGCAGATCCTTGATCGAAATCCCATGCTTGGGTTATTTCCTTCAAACCATCAACTCTCTTGCATATTTGGCGCTCTAATTTTTTTCAATTTTTCCATGGGCAGGCAAAAATATTCGTACAAATAAAAAATAAATAAAAAATACGTAATGGAGTGTCAGGGCCTACAGATCACACTTTGCAGTGACTGACAACCCGTGAGGGAGATAGGGAAATGTTCCAAGAGCACGCGTTCCAGGAAGCAGGTTGAAGATTTACCTCGCCAGGCCTCCTGTTAATGCCCCACCACAGGCTCTCGCAACAGGGGAGCTCGCTGCGGTGTCCTTCCAACCCCTCCCTCCCCCTCCACCCGAGGTCTCACACGTTTTTTTTTTTTGTTTTTTTTCATTTTTATTGTGTTTTTCAAATCATGTTGCTCAGTGGGGAGTGGGCATGAAAAAACAGTGGGGACGGGAGGGCGGGGGAGGGGGCTGGTTAGTGAAGGTTATTTAGGGAAATGATTTGAGAAACATGTGGGAAGGAGGTGAAAGGATGAGGGAAGACATCATGGTGCATCACTTCCTGTGATGAGACCTGATAATGATCCTCCGGATGGGTTCATGAGTTGTATGATGGTTATCGGTGTAAAGTAAGGTTGTGACGTAAAGAAGATACTACCCTCGGGTCATGAAAAGAAAGGCCTTGAAATATTTTTTGTCTGTCTCCAATATGTGGATGTTGCAAGATTCAGTACTTGATTTTTTTTTTTTTTTCCGTAATTGCCATATCAGTATATTTGACTTAAAATGACATGTTGTCATTTGGTTTATTCATTTTCATCTTAGTGTACTCCCTGGTTTGGCACATTGTTATAGCAATATTGCAACTTTTTTTAATGCAGTATTTTTACGCAGTGGTACTCTCCATCAATTGCAAAGAGGCCCCTTGAGGGATCATATTCAAGCTGTCACAAGTTTGTATTTTTTAATTCTTTTTTCCATCTGGAGGGTTGTTGCCTGGCGGCTGTTTTGTTGAATGCAAATGCTTGACGTTCTCACTAATACCTGAACATGTTCAGTGTGTGCTTTAAACTTAAAATCACATACATAACCAGAAATTGCTGAGATACACATTTTATTTTAGGCATTACTTCCTGAAAACTGGGAAACAAATTCCAAACATCTGGTTTTGATTTGGTAAAAGACAAAAAAAAAAAAAGCAATCTACCATTATGTGACGTAAACACGTGAGCTTAATAATGCAAAACCACTTGGCACAATCTTAGCATGACCTGACCGTACCGCCTCACGTCAGCCATGCATGTGCAGTGAAGCTTAATTTGTCTGTGTCGATCCATCTCTGTCTTCATAACCTCTCCTCCACTCCGACCTTCTTCTCTCACATCTCGTCTTATATATACCGTCACAGGTAACTTCCATACGGACTAATACACAGCCAATCTAATTGCAAACAACGCAATTAGACGTAATTGTGCGAAAATTCAGGAAGATGTACCACTCTTAACCGGAACGAGGATGTACGATAACAAGATGTTAAGGAGAAGGAGAAGAAAAGAAAAAAACCTGACAGTCAATTCTAAATGCGTTAGTGAAAAAATTTCAGAGGACCAGTGAAAAGAAATGAGAGCGAGGCACCATGTCGGGCTACACTCTGTGCTCAGAGATTGAAACGGTTGGGCATATGTAAACAGGCAGCATGTTTGACCAAGATTTGCCAGTTGTGTTTTTGTGTAAGCTATTACGGACATTTTGCGTTTTCCCTAAAAGACTGGAATGTTTTGTTTAGAACTTTACCTGGTGGTTTGGCACCGGCCCCCCCCTTTTTTTTTTTTTATTTATTTGAAGAGTGATGGTTGGAAATGTCTCCTTGTTTTATTTATTTTTTTCCCCACCCTTAACGGACGACTCTGTCCCTTCAGTTCTCGCTCCCTGTGTCTCTTTCTGCCAGGGCCCCTTCACCGAGCCCATCTGCTGTGTGCGTGCGCTAATTAACCACACTGCCATTTCCTCTGCGCGCGCTGCGTTTGAAGGTGCTGAGAGTGCACGAGTCAGCCCCACAAGTTCATCAAAATGCTAATTCAGCCCAAATTAAAGTTGTGATTAACATTACACAGTTTCCCCCTGCAGACAAATTGATCCCTGCGCAAGCTCTCTGGATGACGAGGGCCTGGGGAAAGGGAGAAAGACTTTTCCTCTCTGGTTCGCCACGTCATCATCGCACAAAGTGCAAGAAAAAAAAGGGATTTGTGCCCAATTGCTTCATAAGAACAATATACATCTTGTGCCGTCATATTCCACTTTGTTCTATAAGCGATACGGTTTCCCATTATCTGTTGCCCCTGCCTTCAATTCTTCACATGCGGCACAATCAATCCATACTTGTTTCCGTACATGTTCTGTACCTGTGCGTACGTCGTCTCCCAGTGTGTACATTGTGAGGAACCAATAAGCTCTTGTGCTGATGCTGTGACACATTTCTGACTATATTTACCCTGCTCTCCAGCTGTCCCTGTACCTCCCAGCACAGACGAGAACATGGAAACGAGGCTCAGGGAGGTTAAAGAAAGTCCCGCCCAAATAATAATTCTTCTTTTTTTTTCCCCCCCGAATCAAACAGTTTAATTTTCCATCTGCCTCAATTTTTTTTTTTCTGCATTTGACCTTAATCACTTTGGCTTTTACACGTTGACATATCGCTCCCGTCGGCAAGCTGTAAAATGTTAAGAACAAAATAAATGTTTAATGCTGAACGTCAGATTAAGAGCATCCCCGACAGGTTAGCTGTGTTCAAGAGAGCAAAAAAAAAAAATCATTGCGTCACATTCTCCTGGTGCAACAGAGGCAGAACCACATGTTTTTTTTTTCTGTTGTTGTTCAAACAACAACAGCTCGACATTCCCAGTAGTTCAATAACAGCAGGAGGCTTGTTTAGGTGCATACTGTACTTATGCACACTTAAACACACACACACACACACACACGTGGATAAACTTCTCATAGTAATGAAAGCCCCTGGCGTTCATCACTCCGTCTTAAGCAGTGGTTATTGAGGCATTAAATATGTCTACACAGGGCTCAGTGAAAGGCTGCCAGATCAGTGTTCTCCTCTGAGGGGCTCTGTTTGCATACAGACAGGTTGGGGGATTGGGAACGTGCGCCGAATGGAGGCTGGGTGTCGTAACTGGGTGCCCACCACTCCGATGTTAGTACCATTATGGGATGTCACTGTGGGAGAAGCGCGGCTCTTCAGCGGGATTACTGAGATTCTTGCTGAAATTGAGCGGAATTGGAAACGTGGCTGACAGATTCTCTCCAGAGCGATGCGTGCACCGTAATGGCACACACACGCACTGGGACACGCATGCAAACGCATGCACGCACACACACACATGGATTCACACTCACACGCGCGCTCCAGATTCACGTTAAAACACATGCAAATGCATATTGAGGGAAAACATTTGGTCACAACAGGAACTCCTGATTGTACGAAAATAATAGTGCTGTATGCTGTCAATTTGATCAACGATGACATTTCTTTATTTTTTCTCCTTTTTGAATTCTTCTCGCAGCATGACAACAAATGCAAAACAGCACTGGTGCATATTTCAGCAACCTCTGCAGTCTTTGATGCATGTTTGCATAGTATAAAATGTGGTGGTTGGTCCTGTTTTCTTAGACCACACTTGCAAACCAAATTCCATAAATAAAACATTATGGATTTGAATTGTATTAAAATGAAGGGTATGATTTCTTAAATACACAGGTAGACGCTGACATTTCTGAAACAGTCTTCAGTCCAAATCTATAGAAAGATAAGATATGCAGAAAAGACTAAACAATGTCTATGAAGGGATTTCTGAAGTACTGTTTGATATTGCATTTCTTTCACTGAGTTTTCTTTGTTTATGATCTTATTAACGTGAGCGTTTTATGTGTCAAATTCCATGTTGAACAGTAACGTTTCGCGACAAACAGGCCTCAGGTGTAAGTAAAGGGCCTTTACACCTCAGTAGGCTCCTCTCTAATGGGTTTTGGGGGTCAGTGTGCTGAGGCCACACTCCCTTCGGAGGTCCCTTCTCTGGTGTCATAAAATAAACATGCTGGGTGCGACCCTGTTGAGGGTGAACATTAACACCCCAGCCGCTGGCCCAAGGGTCGGCTAGAGGTCAGCAGCCTGTGGTGGAGGCAAAGCCGGAGATTATTCTTCCACTCCGACAGCCACACTAATGTGGCATCGGACGCTTTCCATGGGGCGTTAAACAGGCTCGCACCCCGAACTTAGAGTCTCTGAAAACCAACGTGGGACTGAAGATTTATCAATTTGATATATTTAATTTTTTATTCCACTCCCTAATTCCACTCTTATAACCCTTATGACTGTGGAATTAGTTTTGGTGAAGGATCTCTGATGAAAAGGTGAAAGTTGGTACCGGGGGGTTTTCAGGGACCCCGAACGCACTGGTCTTGATCCCGTGTCGCTCAGACATCAGGAACAACCCAGACCCAGACCAGCGTGTTCAGCATTAAAAGTTCACACAACTCTCTCGCACTTTCGTTTGGTTTGGTTCGGTTCTTTGAGGGTTGTCTAATTAAATCTATAATCAAAAAAAAATCTGGTGAGAGAGTGGTAAAAACAGTTGGCAGTGGCTACAAACCCAACTGTGTAGTGTCTGCCATGATCATCTGCACCACCAGCGTCACATTTTTATCTGAGCTGTTGAATAACCTACAGCCCGTAGTTCACGTATCTCTGTACGTTTTTTTTTTTTTCATGAATTGTTTGCTGCTCCAGAAACCAGAAGAGGCAGAGCAAAGTGCCATGCGCCTCCCCCAGCAGTGCTGCCCTGGAGCAGCATTCAGCCTGGCATTCACCCGATCTGTGGGGGGCCACAGATGTCAGATATGGCTAACCAGCTACTGTAGAGAGCAGGCACGGACCTCAGGCCCTGCCGAGGCCGCTCGGACTCCATGGTGACCTGCACACTCTATGCTGAGATTAGCAAAGAGTGGAAAAAGACCTTATTGACATGCATTCTTGTAGAGGTCAAATTGCATTTGTAAATAATGTGCACGTTTTTTTTGGTTTCATAGTGTGCCGTATGTATATTCTTCCATAGGATGTAGATTGAAGATTTTCTTGGTTAAGACCAACGTCCATAGTGTCTTTTGACATAATAACCCCTGAAGGTGAGGATTTATAAGCAAACCGTCAGCCATACAGGATTTATATGCCCTTTTAGCCTATCCGCAGTGTGCTTATAAAAACCTCCCCCTGCAACAATTAGGGGGGCATAGATCACATTCTTGCCTTTGCGAAAAAGGGCCAGATAACACCGTGAGGCTTTGGGACATCTCATTCGCATTGGGAACGGTCTGGAAGACGCTTTACTAGATGGATTTATACGCGGCGCAGTGATTGAATGTCCGTGTGCATGTGTTGAGCCGACTCCGCGCGGATCCGTCAGGGGACTCGTAAGGCAGGTTTGAATTAGGCATGAGATCGGAGGAGGGTGTGTGTGTGTGTGTGTGCGTGCGCGCGCGGGCGCGAAGGGTCCGTGTGTGCATGTGTGACTCAGAGTACTTTATGGTGAAAGAGCGTGTAAGTAGTGACGGAGACGGATGCCGTCCCATCCCCGGGAAAAAGGCCGTGGATAAAAAATGAGCGGGACGAGACCTCGGGGTTCAGGGCAGAGCAGGACATTTCTCCAACATAACACATTTCCAGCGTGTTCCATTTTGGAAAAGAAGTAGGTCTATGTAAAATGTTAGAAAAAAAAAAAAAACTGGGTCACAAATATCTTCTTTCTCTCCATATTGGGAGGCGTTGGCCGGTGGATAATAACCCGTCGCACAAAGTGAAATCAAATCTGTGAAAAGTTCACACAATCTTTTTCATGTGTGCAGCTTGTAGCTCTAAACACCACAAAGGCCGTAAAACACGAGCTGGAGAGTTGTGAGGGACGTAAAAAAAAAAGAAAGAAAGAATCCCGTTCTTTTAAGGGAATATTGATTTACACACCGCACATTAAATCTCCCGGTCGCGGGTTATTACTTTCAACCCTTTAACAAAGTGCGTGGGCTGCTGGAGCGGAGCCGGAGAGTTGGAGGCACTGGACGTTATCAGACCAGCATGCAGAAGGTTTTGGGTGTCCTGGAGTCTAGACGGTAGCAGCCAGAGGACCTGGGCCTGGACTTAAGGAAAAGATTACACCGCAGCAGCGAAATGAAGAAAAATGGATCGAGACTGGGTGGAAAAAGTGATGTTGCCGTGCCTGAGTGTTACTTAAATGTTCAATTATAAGCGTGCAGTGTCTGTGGTCGGTGTGATGACACTATGTGGGGGGAGGAGGAATGGATTTACCAGTCAGGGTCTTCCAGCCTCTGATCTGCTTTCACTGATGCCGTTCAAGTTTTTTTTTTTTTTTTACATGCCCATACAATTAGAAGCATTTAGCAGGATTACTCTCTGTGTTTTGACCTCACAACACAGTGATGTGACAGCTGGGACGTCAACAGGAAGAAATGATACTAATTGATTTATTTCAGCCGTTTAATGTTGTGGAGGTGTTAATAAGAGCAGCAAAATAGTGAGAGAAACAGCAGTGACAATAATGCACTAAAAAATCCAACATATCAGACATTTACAATAATAGGATTCTGAACGTCACGAACCCTGGTGTTTCGTCAACAGTGATCATTTCTGGAAACACACCTCGATGTGTGTACCGTTTAACCTGTACATTTCATACTGCAAAATAACATACTAATGTTAAATAACATAATATTTCATTTTATTTGCACACGATCATTTTAAAACATTTCATCTAAATTACATTGAAAATAAAAGGTTTTATTTATCTTTTCTTTTTAATTGATACGTATTTCTTTTTAACAAGACTTGATTTTTAGACTTATTTTTGGACCGTTGTGAATCATATCCCAGCAGAGTTGACATTATTAATTAAAAAAGCCACATACATGGTGTTTAATTAGATAAGTCAGTAAATTTAGGGAACAGTTGGAATACTAAAATACAAAAAAAACAAACTTTTAAGTGAAGATAATTAAGAAAGTGGTGGGGAAGCGGCGAAAAAAAATGAACTAGTCCCAAAACCCAGACTAGGAAACTTGGGAGTAATTGTCGTAGTTGTAGACAATTAAACTCTAATTGTCAAATGCATAATTTCTGTATCATTTGAAATCAAAATATTGTGAAAAGCCAATTTCACCGCGTTTCACTGGACTTACTGAACATGCAGGAAGTACTCAACAATTCCAAAATGCTAGAGCAAATATGGCTCCCATTTCCATTTTAATTCCCCCCACTGGTAAATGCTTCCACGTGAGGCCTAAATCTTGCGGGAGAGCTGTGTTCTTCACTCTGCTTGTTTGTTCGCAGGTTTACAGAGCTAATGCACGTATGAGCATTGGGTTTATTTATAGGCACTAAGCAACCACCACCAGAAATAAGAGCAGCAGCAGCAGCAGCAGCAGCAGCAGCTCTTCAGGCCTTTTCCATGTCTCATGCAAATCTTCTGGAGAAACACCCCTGTCACGCTTTGTTTTCCTGCAGTAACACAGCAT
Source organism: Colistium nudipinnis (assembly GCA_016785305.1). Classification (NCBI taxonomy): domain Eukaryota; kingdom Metazoa; phylum Chordata; class Actinopteri; order Pleuronectiformes; family Rhombosoleidae; genus Colistium; species Colistium nudipinnis. The sequence goes on along the minus strand of JAFBJU010005542.1, from coordinate 116,828 downwards.
TTACATTTCATGAGCTCCCTAACCTTTCTTTTTGTGTGTGTGTGTGTGTGTGTGTGTGTGTGTGTCCCTCTGCATTGAGTTGTCACCGGGTTGATTTAGTGGGCCAGTCATTTCCATGCAGGCCAGGGGCTGAAACGCTCTCCCTGCTGCAGATGAATATTTACATGGCAGTTAACAGGTGGCGAGTAGTTTAATGGCGGTAATTGCTCCGTGGCACGTGGAGCGGGAGAGGAGGTGTAAGAGTTGTGTTGTGCTCGGGGCTGTCCCACTGCTGTGATGGTGCCTCCCATGGGATGCGAGCGTGTGTGCGTGTGTGTGCGTTTGTGCACCGAGCTTTGTACACAATGTGACAGATAGGGCTATTCTGTAAATAGCAGTATTGTTGCGCTTTGTGTGGTGATGCAGTAACGTGTTTCCGCGTCAACGTCAACACGAACACCTCCATTAAATGTGTCTTTCTCTACGGCTGACAATGGCTCATTTTGCCTCTGTTTTATATTTGTGCGTTTTCAGCATGATAAATAGTTGTATTCACGTTGTGTTATAAAGGAAAGATAAAAGAAAAATCTTGCATGTGCCTATACTAGTTTTGACAGAGCAGTTTAAAGAGCTTATCTGCACTTAAGATCCCATTTTAAATATTATCATCATAATCCATGTCTCATTCACATAGAAAAACTAGATGCACATATATTGTTGTAACTTTGTAAATGAATTCAAATATGAGCAGGAGATATAAGACATAAAGACATAAACTTCATGTCCTCAGTATAAGAAGATATATACATTTTTCAACATTTAATATTCCACACTCGCTTCATTTCTTTTTTTTTTTTTGCAGAGAGATTTGGTTTTATTGTCCGTCTGACAGCCATGCAAAATGTTAAAGCGTCGGAATGTTCCACAAACCGGAGCAGATGGACACGACAAGCATCATCCCTCTTGCTCTCCAGGAACATGACATCACCACATATGGTCACAGGGATTGATCTGTCGTTTCGAGAGTGATGGCTGGCTGAGTGGAGAGAATGGGGAAGGCATATGCACGGAGCCGCGCCAAAGTGCCCGGCATTATGTTTTCCATGGTGAAACTCGTGCCGTCGAAATAAGATGAATGTGTCGGTGGCCAGACTGTTTTTTTTTTTTCATTTTTTTGTATTTATTGCCTGTAGGGGTTTGTTGTGTGTCTCGGCAAAAAGGAGACATGCATATAGAGGCCTGATTGTTTAAGTGAAATGGTTTTTATATATATATATATTTCTATTCAGACTGATCATAATTCTCTCAGAGGCATATCATCATTTCTTTTATACATGCATTTTCAAATTATACTTCAGTTGGAGCAAATATTTTTCGTCCACACTCCAAGGTGCTTCTGCCGTACTTGGTGCAAAACAAGATTACAGTACTATTTAGAGATTTAAACGTGAAGGTAAAAAGTCATGCTCTTTGGAAGAAGGCTGTGGAAACACCTCAAAGAGTTGCATGGTGTCACAAATTCATTAGAGCGACAGCCTCTGCTAGACTATTGACAGCGATGCATAGTATTGAAGCAGCATAAAAAAGCAATCGCTCACGATGGGACGCAGACGCCGAATCCAAGCTGGTGAACGAGTTGCAGAGTGATGATGGAGGAGAGGAAAAGAAATGGGAGGGATAGGCGGGAGCGACGCTGGGAGCTTGTCTTGTCCTGCTGTGTGTCTGGCAGATTGCTATGGAGCCTGTCATTGCGGACAGCAGGGTGTCCAGCCACTACACGGCATTCAGCAGGGGGGCTGAATAAATCACTGGAACACACACACAGTCCATCTAAACCACTCGCCTGACAAAGGCAAAGACTGCCCTCTACTCACACCTATATACTTATGCTATATACTGTACTGCTATGTTCTCAGCATTAATATGCCATAATGCTGAAGTGGCACTATGTCTCCTATTGATTTTAAACAAGGAGGGGTTTGAATAAGCAGCAAAAGCAAATATTTTGTAAATCCAATAGTGTAAACATCTACTCTTTTATTTTTGAGGAACTATCGGCTGTTAGCTCCGTGGGGGTTGTTCTCGTCGTGGTGCGTACCTTGGCCTACGGCGTCGCTTATTGCGAAGGTGAAAAAATGGTAGAAAAGATCATGTCTTTCTGCGAAAGAGCCCGCAGAGCAATTTATGGGTGCCAGCACGTGATCACCTGTGAAACGGCTTTGTTCCAGCTCATAAAGTGTAAACCGTCCTGCAGATCAAGTGTCGCAAATGTCCTTCAAGCTTACCGCATACCTGACATAAACAAAATTAGGCTGGGTGCAACCAAGAAATCAAGAAATAATCAAAACTTACAGGGCTTTGCTTCTTATTATGGGTTTTAAGCTTTTTGACACATTATAGTCAGACTTGCTCGTCAACGCAGAGAACAGTAAACGCATATCCAACAGGCTTTTTTATGCTTTATGCTAAAAGTTAGTATGTATTAATGCAATCTCAAAAGAGATTGTGCCAATCAAATCCAAATTTGGACAAACCTTGTGCATTTTTATAAATGTTTCCAAAACAGAGGTTGTGATCTAATGAAGAATATTTTCATCAAAGTGCATCTGATAAAAAAAACAAACTTCAACAGATTAAAACCTCTTCAAATGTAATTTAATTTGTGCTCTCATCAACTCCCTTTGCATTTAATTGCCGTACATTACGCGGATTATGAGCTAGATCATCTGTTTTCTTGAAGTTCAGCCTATTGAGAGTCTGTATGAAAACATCTCAGGGGATTTAAACCAACAAACCTCATAATATAACTCAAAATCATATTTAGATAATAAATGTTACATGCCAGGGGGACCAGGGTTGCGGTTGGCCTCGGGGTTCACACGCTGCCTTTCACAGATAGATTCAGAGGGCACAGAGATGTCGGGGGCACCTCGTTTTATCCTGGAATGCCACAAGCAAAGACGCAAAAAAAGAAAAAAATGCAATTGGACCAGAAAATAACAGACCAGCACTGCTGGAAAGAGGCTCAATGGTTTGGATTGAGACACTGGCTGGGATGAGGACGGAGACAAGCATGTATTTACATGAGACACCCACACTGGCCTCCATAATCAATCTTCCAATCTCTCCGGCTGCAGACTGGGCCAAGAATCAGTGTGTGGGACGGACGTCACGGCAAACAGCGTGAATCGTCGCCAGCCACCTTTATTTGTCCACGGAACTGCAAATCTTTTCCCCTGCAGTGTCGTACATAACATGAAGCATCATGCGCAGGTTGGCGTTTCAAGGTTTAGATCTTACCAGGAGTCGCATAACAACATTTCCATCCACACGCTGCGTGGAAAACAACCGCGGAAATGTGTTTTTATTGACTTGCATACATGTCCTATTTCGTTTACCCCATAATCTATGGTGGCCAACATCTCCTAGAGGAATGAGGATATGAAAGCATGAAAGAGAAAGTCCCGTTGCTCCTTACTTCTTTACCAATCACCATAACATGAAGCATCATGCGCAGGTTGGCGTTTCAAGGTTTAGATCTTACCAGGAGTCGCATAACAACATTTCCATCCACACGCTGCGTGGAAAACAACCGCGGAAATGTGTTTTTATTGACTTGCATACGTGTCCTATTTCGTTTACCCCATAATCTATGGTGGCCAACATCTCCTAGAGGAATGAGGATATGAAAGTGTGAAAGGGAAACAAGTCCCGTTGCTCCTTACTTCTTTACCAATCACCGTGTGCAGTGAGCTGACATTTAATGTCTTTTTTAAATATATATATATATATATATATATATTAAACCCCTTTACCCACAGGGGAGCAGTTTTGTAAATCAGCAAATTAAATTTTGTTTTTTTTAACCACCGTTAACCTCCTCGGTCTTTGGCCACAGACGGATTCATTTGAAGGACATTTTGTTCCTTCACTTGCAGAAGATCGATACCTCTCTCTCCTCACATCTGTTTAATATGAACCCAAAACCACGTCTACAAATGCACATGTCTTGTTTGTAAAATTTTGTGCGAAAAAAAAAAGAGGAAAAAAAGCAAAATGACAAAATGTGTTTTTTGGGGTTTTTTTTAAACGGGGGGGTTACGTTTGGGAGTGCGTTGGTGGCCGGGCACACTAACCACTTTATACCCAGCTAAACTAAGTGGCAGCTTCATATTTAAGAGACGCTTATTTTGAAAGTATGCTTAGAACACAGCGCAAGTAAAAAAAATATAATAATATACTGTTGCGGTAACAACAATTGACAAGGAGGCTATTTTCATCACGTCATACGCGTCATTTCTGGGAGAGGAAGTTAAGAGCAGGGAACGGCAGATACAACACTCATATGAGCAGGGGTGAGGATTATGGGATGGAGGACGTGTGTGTGTGTGTGTGTGTGTGTGTGTGTGTGAAGGGGAGAAGCTGTAGTGGGTCATTTAAAATGGCCAGTCATGAACACTCGAGGGTGAACGAGTTCTCCGTCGTGATTACCGCGGCGATCCGGGTGTGACTCACCAGAGCTCCGCTTCGCACGAAGGCGGCGTGAATGTTCATGTGAAGAGAAATTTGCATAAGGACGAGTGAGAGAGTGGAACAAGCCTGTGATGTCATCGATTATTGCTGGCTGTCGTTTGCTCTGTTTCTGTCTTAATTCATTTTCTGAAGTCACTGCGGCCTCTCGCTGTCTTTATTTCCTCCTCCTCCTCCCTAACTTCAGCTGGTGGCAGCGGGTGCATGTTTTTTTTTTTTTTTTACATCATCTCAGAGCCTGGGCGATGCGGGAGGCCGCACGCCAAAACGGTTCGAGTCAGATTTATGTCTTGGCACAATCGGCGTAGCTGGCCGCCTCGCACTTGTCGCCCCCGATGCCTCGGGTATCCAAATCCTTGCCTTCATCCAAACGGCGTCGGCCAGCCCATTTGCATTTTGTTTTGGCCCGCAGGTGGCGGACGGCGTACAGAAATGTGAATTTAAATCGACTACATGGGAGGATGTGGAAGTGAGAGCAGCAGAGATTTCGATGTTCGACGCTTTCAGCATTCCATTACGGTTTGAGGAGATTATCCGGTGCGGTGGAATATCATTTAACAGCCTGCCAGTTTGCACTTGGGTTTGGACTCGATCAATCAAACTTGCGATACTGGTGCGTCTGGAGGACCGAGTATCCAAAAGTCCGTTGGCAAATTTGGCTTCTAATCCTTGACGCCTTGTTTACTTTAGCCTTTATTTGCTCCATTGGATGGTTTCACTCTCGTATGTTGAGAAATAATCTCGCACAGCTGCTCTGTTATAAGGCAAAATTGAGATGCTAATGCGTTTGAAAAGTTTGGTCTCAGGGGTTGTTTACATTTTCATAGCCCCACCTGGATTTCAACCATTCCATCCAAATGAAGATTATTCCTTTGATGATTCTCCTCGGAATTGATGCTGATTTCATGAAAAAGAAAAAAAAAAAAAAAAGAAAAAAATATCTACACAAATTTTTCCTCAGCTTATCAAAGACCCATTTGTTCACGTCTGCTTTATGCTTTCATCGCCACAGCGCTCCTCCTCTCCGGTTTTCCAGAGGGACGTGTGCCAGCCTGGGAAAGGTGTTCGCTACAAACCCAGCTGTGCAAATTGTTAATTTTGAATCGGCAAACAAAACCAAAAAAAAAACCTGAGTCGTCCACTGAGGCAAATATGATAATTGTTTGCGGATTATGGAGATCTGGCTGGCAACTCGGCCGAGGCTGTGAGTAAACGAGAAGAAAGCTCAGCTCAAACAAATGCAGTTACTCAGACGATGGCGCGGCAAGGCCGATGACACACACTGGTACGACCCGTGGGGGGAACATCCAGCTCTGCTGGGAAGGTTGTTTCAATCATTAAAGACACACACGCCAACCGATCCCCGGAATGACGGGATTCTGCGTAGACACTCGGGGGTCTGAAAAATATTTTTAAAAGTGCTCCCGTGTTCCAAGTCACGCAGTTTTCCCCTCAGATCCCGACAGTGGTAATGAAAGGCAGATTGCTGCTGCAGTCGTGCGGGGGGGGGGGGGGGGGGGGGGGGGGGGGGGGGGGGGGGGGGGGGAAATGGAATGGATGTGTAAAGTATTGTTGTTTTTGTGTGCGGCGTGTGTAACTACATGGCAGTTGGCCCACATGTGATGGAGCAGTTGATGTGATGTGGTCGTACGGGGGCTAAAAAAAGGAAATGAATAGGCTCTCAGCTTTTTTTTTTTGCAAACGTCCATTTTTGTCTTCTGGAAAATTTCGACGAAAAAAGTTTTTGGCCGCACAATTTTTGTGTACACCGTAGCCACAGTTAGATTTAGATGAACACAAATACTCGTGTGACTCTGTCCAAAGACAACAAAAGGTGTGATACACACCTTCATATTAGGTGTACTTGTAAGACCCAACTCGCTGTCGGGCCTCTGGAATTAACGGATCATGGAGCCTTGTTGGTGACTTGGCTGCGCCATGCGAACTTCATCGTTTTCAGCATGACCAGCATTTTCCAACACGCCATGCATTGACCTTTTAAAGTGGTTCTTAGTGGAGCTGTCGGTCTCCACGGAAGGCACTATCTGAGGCTTTTTTACCATTTTTTGAAGAATGGCGACGGTGAGACGGTCTAATCTCCCCGCCGCAGAGACCACATGTCCCCGCAAACCTCTAGATCAAAGCCGGCCGAGGGGGTGGCGGGGGGGGGGGTCCCCATGATTGCCTTTTTCTCGCAACAAAAAAACAAAATGCCCCCAAAGAGTGTGTGAACTGGCCACTCTGGGGGGAACTGAGGGAGTTTAATGCCTTGGGCCACGTAAGTAGAGTTCCACGACACCCTTGCCATTGATGCACGGTCGCTTTTAGTGAGCCTCTGTGTGAGGCGACGGTCTTCAAGGATGGGTGGTCCGTCTGGGGCCCGCGATCGGACGTGTGTGTGCGTAGGGGTGTGCGCGCTCCCTTTGTGTCAGGGGAGAGGGGCCTTTGTTCTCTTAACCAGGGAGGTGGGGCCGACAGATTAAGCCTTTAGAAGTGCAACCGACCACCATGAGGGCACGCCACCAGGGACATCGTGTTTGTATGTTGCTGCGTGCACGTGCGTGTGTGTGTTTTTTTTGTGCCTCTCTGTGTGTGTGCGCGCGCGGGTGTGTGTGTGTGTGTGTACGACGTCCTGTACATACGCGTTTTTATGGAAAATACGAGTTGAAGGTACTTGAAGAAGAGAGAGGAGCGCAAGGGTGGGGGTGGAAATGGACACGGAGATTGAGAGGAGAAAGTCAGAGGAGGCATTTGTACCCATTTGCATGCGAATTAGCATGAGTTAGTGAGAATCTGAGGCGGGTCAGCAGGTCAATAGTTCTTATCCATCTGTCCTTCTGATGGCATGCCTCCCAGGTCAGCCCGATTCCTCTGTGAGGCAGCTAATCTCACCCCGGTGCTCGGTGAGCCTCCTCTGATCTGCTCCTTCAGACTCCTCTGCTCCCAGCACACACACACACACACACACACTCACACACATGCAAAGACAGACAGATGGACTTGCCTTCAGTTACTTTTTTTATTTTTTTTTAATCCAGATTCCTCTCCTGAAAAGCTTCAGATTGGAGTGTGTCTACACCCAAACGAGGAACCCCTAATAAACAGAAATATCACCCTCCGTCAGTGACAGGAAAAGCATCCCTAACTTTTTCTCCCCCTCGGTTTCTTTGTTGACGTGTTGATATTGATGTTCTTTGTGGTGGATTTTTTGTCTTTTTTATTTTTTTTTTACAGACACCAAGCTGCTTGCGGCATATGCCCGAGACTTCTTTTTTCTAAAATACTGTTTGACCCGTGTCTGCAGAGAGCAAAAGCTTTTGGGAATAGGGCAAGCACACCATCTGTGATGTAGTCCTTCATCAGTCCTCGTGTCTCATCAAACAGCGCTACCTCCTCCTCCTGCTCGGCAGTTCTCCTTCCCACTCTCTCTCTCTCTCTCTCTCTCTCTCTCTCTCTCTCTCTCTCTCTCTCTCTCTCTCTCTCTCTCTCTCTCTCTCTCTCTCTCTCTCTCGCTTTCTCGCTGTGGTTCTTCGGTTTTCTTCTGTCTCAGCGCTCCTCCGGCTGTCATGGCGGCCGTCTGAACAAACAAACACGCGAGGGTCCGTGGCGAGCCAGACGGCATGATGGGGGAATTGTTTGCTTTGGTTGCTCCCGCGCAGTGGAGAGTTTTCTTAGGAGGCACACAGAGGGCTGGAGCTGAACACAGAGGCCACAAAACAAATATTTACCCTCGCTCCTCTTCCTCGGCGGAGGAGCAGGAGGATGGACCCACGTTTTTTGGTTCTGAGGAGAGAGCCGGAGGAAAACAGATATTTATCCCTCCGTTAATGGTTGGCTGGAAAATTTTACTGATAACACAAAGGCCGAATAACTACAACGCAGCCAGTGTTGCACTCCAGCAGTACGCACAGTTCTTCGAGTCTGGAAAAATAAGACAACAGAGCCGCATTACGCTTTGATTCAGCCCTCTCACCCAGCAACCTTCGCCATGCTCTTATTCTCTTACTTATAATCTCTCCTCTCTCTGTGTCATCCTGCTCGGAGGAAACACAAATCAACAGATATCACTGTCCCTCCAATGCAGCCATTAAGCTCAGCCTCTATCTGAATTTAAAGCGTCTCTCCTGTCGCTCCGCCGGCAATAAATATGTACATGTTTGACTGTGGGGTCAGAGAGGCAGACGGGAGCCGGGCCAGAAATGCCTACTTCCTGGAGGAGATGGCGCGGCGTGGAGTGGGGGGGGGGTGGTGGTGAGGGGGGCTCCGCCAATCATGCGTCAGCACAGGGACATTTTTTGGACGCACGCCGTCACACATCAGAGATGAACAATAAAGCAAGGGAGGTGAGCGAGAGGGCGCTCACAGGAAGTGGATGATGTCACCTGCTGAGGCGCGAGGCCTGCCAGGGACAAATATGCAGGTGACAATATCCTGCGGGCGGGAAATAGTCGTACACTTTGTTGACCTGCGCTGAGCAGGGGTCTGTGGAAAATGGAACTTTTGGGAAAGAAAAAATTCTATTTCTAGTTAGTGATCATTGCAGAAAAACCTCCTCTTAATGCTTTTTCTGTTCAAGCAACACCCGTTGTTTATGCTCAGCAGCATGGAGCACTTGAGAGTCAGGAAAATAACCCTAGTCACTGGTGGAACTGTAGTGCCCTCTTGTGTTATATATGCCTCATCTAACAGATTGAAGGCATTCTTGTAAGCTAATCTTTATATATATATATATAATAAACAAAGAAATAATAATACTAATAATACCACTACTACTACTACTAATAATAATAATAATAATATTTTTTTTATATAAATCTGAGGGTATGATATAATACATGGGTTCTCCCTGGGTCTGCATTTCATTGATATTTCTCAAGCTTTACAACCGTTATATGTCAAGTTTTTCTTTTTTGCTTGTTTTTAATAATTTTGACCTTCTGCTCTCTGAATTTAGTCAGACTTCCCAGACTCTTTGTTTGCAAGACTTAGTGACACATACCATCTAACCAAATACTATTAAAAAAAATAAAAAAACCGTGTGATGAAGAAGACATTTTGAAGGCAGTAGCAGAGCAGGTATTCAAGATTCTGGGGCTAGACCAGGAGAGTTTTTTTTTAATGGGAAGGGAATTGGTTCTTCAGTGAACCAGGGTTCCGGTGGCTGTGTCCTGTAGCCCTGCTGATATGTCCTTCGATAAGACACTGCAGGGGGCAGTATCTGTAATTATTCTTGATCCGTCAACATCCAGGACAGTGAAAAACAGGAGGGGAACTTCCTGTCTGGGATCAATAAAGAACCCCTAGGGCAGAAGAGAACAGAACTGTGCAGTACTTCTGGTACCTATTTGCGCCACTAGGTGGCAGTACTAAACTGCAGCAGCACAGGAGCTGGAAAATGATTTGCTTATATACGGAAATATTTCCGTGCAGCAATTGAAGTTATTTTTTGTCTTTGATACCGATTGTTTTGAAAGGTGCTATATAAAAGGATATTATTCTAAAGGTTAGGTGCGGTCTACATTTCTCTGTATGACTAAGCTAAATTTTTATAAATAAACTGTTTTGTATCCACATTGACAGCTTAGTCAGCTTAGTGTGTGTGTGTGTGTGTGTGTGTGTGGGGGGGGGGGGGGGGGGAGAGTAATTGCGGGAGCCATTAAGTGGCAGGGGAATAAAATGTTCCTCTAATCCGTAATCATTTCCATTTAATAGACAGGTAATCAGCACAGACAACACTTATTAAGAACTGATTAACAACTCTGTCTATCAAACGCAATGTCCCTCAGATGAAAAATAGAGAGAAAGCGGTGCGGTTAACGTATTGGACCGTCAATATTGTGGGTGACGAGCTCGAAGAGGGAAATTAGGATGAACACGGTGACGCCTGCCTCGGTTGACTTCAGGTGGCACCTGAAGTCTATCATCCTGTCCTATGGGGGGGGGGGGGGGGGGCGGGGGCGGGGGGGGGCGGGGGGGGGGGGGGGGGGGGGGGGTCGGGGTGTTGGGGGGGGGGCGGTGGCGGGGGGGGGGGGGGGGTGGGGCGGGGGGGGGGGGGTGGGGGGGGGGGGGGGGGGGGGGGTGGGTGGGGGGGGGGGGGGGGGGGGGGGGGGGGGGGGGGGGGGGGTGGGGGGGGGGGGTGGGGGGGGGTGGTGGGGGGGGGGGGGGGGGGTGGGGTGGGGGGGGGGGGGGGGGGGGGTAGACAGTATTTTCCAAAGTATTGCGGGAGCCATTAAGTGGCAGGGGAATAAAATGTTCCTCTAATCCGTAATCATTTCCATTTAATAGACAGGTAATCAGCACAGACAACACTTATTAAGAACTGATTAACAACTCTGTCTATCAAACCCAATGTCCCTCAGATGAAAAATAGAGAGAAAACGGTGCGGTTAACGTATTGGACCGTCAATATTGTGGGTGACGAGCTCGAAGAGGGAAATTAGGATGAACACGGTGACGCTTGCCTCGGTTGACTTCAGGTGGCACCTGAAGTCTATCATCCTGTCCTATCGTTACTTTGACGCTGGACGTTTGAAGCATGAGCAAGATGATACAAAAACATTAATAAGCAGATATACATATATATATATATATATGTTATATGCTATGTGCTTTCTAATTCAGGTTTCGTTGGTTCAGTGTTCCACAACCTATTCTGCAAGGCCTGTTTTTTGGGGGTTTTTTTTTTTTCATCCAACACACCTTGTGTTCAAATGCCTCAGTCACTTTCTCTTTCATTATTGAAGGAAGAAAATGCCCCCATTTAATGTACCATAGGTTTCCTGTTGCTGGGACCCAGGCGTCTGGGTGCTCTGTCACACACTTCCCCCTCGTCTCCCGGGGGAGTCGTCAGACCTTTTTTTTTTTTGAAGGTGGGGGGGGGGGCGGGCGCTAAGGAAGTGCTGTCAGCGGAAACGGATGCTTCCCGGGCTCATTAAAGGCCCGTCTGCGTCGTGCCGAGCTCTGGGAGACGGAGCCGGAGATAGAAAGCAGCATCAGAAAGAGGGATTCCATCCATCATGTTCCTCCGTGACATTAATATCTGTCACACAGCTCTTGACAATGCACCCCCGGAGTGAGACATCTTTCTATCATTGGGTTGCAGTGCATGCCACGAGGGGTTGTGTGTGTGTGTGTGTGTGTGCACGTGTAGGTGTGAGTCTGCACGTGGAGGTGTCCCTGTGTACTTGGGTTTGTTTGAAGGGGAAAACGGAGGATTTATACACGTACTTCTTCTTTTTCCGCCTTGTTCACATTATTAAACATTGAGGGTGACGTGGCTGCGTGGAGTGTGTGCGCGCGCTCGTTTCCCACCAGAATAGTTTCAGTACTATTCTGCACTCGGCTTTCAACGCGCCAAAAACACTTCGGGCTGTTGAACCAAGTCGGGAAATTTGGGAGCATGACTCGGGGATGTTTACCATGGAATGATTCACGATGCGCACTATATCAGGGGTGGAGCCGCATTACTGAGGTGAAAGCACTGCACTCGGCACATTATGGGTTTGAATCAGAGTCCTTGCTGCAGGACGGCCCGACCCCCCCCCCCCCTTGTCCGGCCCCTTCACTGGGCTTCAAGGTCCCCACGTTTATTTTGTATCTTCTTCTTGGCTGGCAGGCCTTTGATTCCCAGAGGAGTGATTCACTTCTGCACGACTCTCTCTGCCTGGGCCTCGCGGGGACTCTGACTTGCTTGGTGGTCTTCACACCGTGGGGGGGGCACATAGAGCCACTCTCGGATGACCAGAGGTGAAATATGGATGGATGTTTCTCGCTCTCCCTCTCTCTCCCTCCCTCTCCCTCTCCCTCTCTCTCCCTCTCTCCTGCTCTCTCTCCGGGGCCCCCCCCCCCCCCCCCCCCCCCCCCCCCCCTTGTCCGGCCCCTTCACTGGGCTTCAAGGTCCCCACGTTTATTTTGTATCTTCTTCTTGGCTGGCAGGCCTTTGATTCCCAGAGGAGTGATTCACTTCTGCACGACTCTCTCTGCCTGGGCCTCGCGGGGACTCTGACTTGCTTGGTGGTCTTCACACCGTGGGGGGGGCACATAGAGCCACTCTCGGATGACCAGAGGTGAAATATGGATGGATGTTTCTCGCTCTCCCTCTCTCTCCCTCCCTCTCCCTCTCCCTCTCCCTCTCTCTCTCTCTCTCTCTGTCTCTCTCTCCCTCTCCCTCTCCCCCCCTCTCTCTCTCTCTCTCTGTCTCTCTC
>JAFBJU010005542.1:86405-104001 GCA_016785305.1 Colistium nudipinnis | reverse complement strand
TCTCTATCTCTCCCTCTGCCTCTCTCTCTCTCCCTCCCTCTCCCTCTGCCTCTCTCTCTTTCTCTCCCTCCCTCTCCCTGCCTCTCTCTCTTTCTCTCTCTCCCTCACCATCTCCCTATCTCTCCCTCTGTCTCTCTCTCTCTCCCTCCCTCCCTCTCCGTCTCTCTCTCTCTCTCTGTCTCTCTCTCCCTCTCCCTCCCTCTCTCCCTCACCATCTCTCTGTCTCTCTCCCCCCCCCCCCTCTCTCTCTCTCTCTCTCTCTCTCTCTCTCTCTCTCTCTCTCTCTCTCTCTCTCTCCCTCTCTCTCTCTCGGATCATAACCAGACTCAGCGATTTTGACCGGAATAGTCAGCCAATAAAACCGTAAATCATCGGCTGCTGTGGATGGTGTTTCAATTGCATGCTGGGTAACCCCGGAGCAGAACCACGCCGCCAGTGAAGATCACCGTGCGCGCCGTGAGGTTTTCCTCCTGTTGTGTGGTGCTGTGCGTTAATGGTGCTCTCTCCTTTTTCAAGGTTTGTTTCATTTTTATGGAAATCGTCTCCCTGACACATCTGCTGCCTCTCACTGGAAGGACATTTTAAACCTAAATCGATGGAGAGTCCTTGTCTGAGGCTGAATCTAAGAAACTTTTTGCCTTTCAAAGAACTTTTTAAGGGTCCACTGAAATATCTTTGTGGACATCTCCCTCCACCCCCTTTTTTCTCCCTGTCTTGCTCTCTCCCTCCCCCATATCTGCTCGGATCGCTGCAGCATCGCCGGGCTGACTGCCTCTGACAGGACTCTCCTTGGACCTCTCCTCCTCCAAGCCATTTGTCAGCAGGCGTGCCCCGCACTACGCCGCGCAGATTGGCAGTCGGCCTTAACGCGGTTCAACGTGAGCAAGCAAGCTCACAGTTGGGGCTGTGGATGAGAAATAAAACCGAGCCGAATAAACACCATCCTCCAGCGGAATGACTCAGTTCCCAGCACTTCCTTGACAACAGAGGCCTGTCGGGGGGGGAATAAATGAAAAACCCATGCATAAATATTCTCCTCGGTTAATATTTTAGCAGTTACCACAGGAAACTTCCTCAATGTGATGAACCAGCATCTATACGAGCCGTGACCATATGTTGTTCCACATTTCTTTTTCCCTGTCTCTTCAGAGTGAGGTGCAGCTTGTTTGCTGCCAGGGTCGTCTTCTTCTTTTGGCGGTGATTAATCATCATTTCAGACGTAACACTGAAGCAGAAAAACAAAACAACCTTACTCTCCCAAGTGTTGTTTTGTTTGCTCTTTGGCACCCTCTAAAAAACAAAATTGGGTTTCGTTAAACGCCCATGTTACAGCAGGATGCTTTTAAACCAAAGCTGGCGCGGAGCGCAGAGGTGACTGGTGTTTTAAAAAAATAAAATAAATGGGGGGGATATGTGGTTCCTAATTAGACCACTGGCTATCTCTGCAGACCTCCTGTCACAGCCTGTGCCCAAAACCCTTCTCTTTAATTACTCACAGAGGAAAGAGGGTGTCAAGTGAGGATAGCGAGTAGGCTCCATGTACGACATGCCGCATGATTTCTGACTGAAGCTCCGGGAGGGGTTCTAAGAAAGCGCAGATGGATCAGATTGAACTCTCAATTGTCATGACGGCATAGAAATGGTTCTTTAAAAAAAAACAAAAAAACACATTTCTGCTTTTCCCAGGGAAATGTCTCGACAACTGTCGGATGGATGGCTTTGACATTTGACACACAGCTTCGTGTCCTCCTCAGGATAAATACCAAGAGCTCCCCTTCTGATGTTCGTTTTGGAGATTATTTAACAGCAAGGCGTGGCTCAGTGTGGATTAAGATAGCCGTCACTGGATAGTGTGGAGACATACCTGTGACACATCACAACAGTCCCCGAACCCCCAAGACACACACAGACTAACACAAAGTTGATGTTGTTTTTTTTCCACTGCGAAAAACGAGCTCACATCCAGAAAAAAACCCAACACGGCATTCTCTGCCTTGTCGGTCGGGTCGCACACCTCCCCGCGGTTGCCATGGTAACAGTCATCTCCTTGGAGAAGAGTTCCGGCTCAATCCTCCGGGCCGGCGTTTGATTGAATGGTTGTCAGGACGCGAGACGAATGATGACGTGTAAGAGCACTACTGACAGGCGCACCTCACGCGGAGGCACAGTTGAGGGCAATAAAAGCTTTGTGTGCGTGCGTGCGCGTGCGTGCTCGCGTGCCAGCATGTGTATGCGGCGTGTATTAAAGAGCGGGCTATCAGTAAAATAAGTCCTCCACCGCATGTTTGTGCCACGCTTGTACATCCGCCGCAGTGCCGATTTGCATGTGCAGACAACACAATCGGACCCTTTTAGCCCTAATGTGCCAAGGTTCACCAAACCCCATTCTCCAAATTGGAAAAGAATTGCCGTCGTCTCGCAGCATCACTTTCAATCGTCCTGCCGCTCGTTTCTGACCTCTTGCTTTGCACAAGCTAATGAGCAATACCAATAAATAAGCGTTTTGCGTGACCTCCAGACGTGGCAGACACCGCGCCAGGGGCATTTCAAAGGCACATTATCAAATCTGCGCCTCGTCTTTGTTGCCTTCGTGCACTGTGAAGTTCATTTCCAGTTATAATTAAACCCTTAGCACATTTTCATCTTCTTACCTCTACTTTACATAATTATCCTTGGGGCCACTTTCTACTGCATGGAATTTTGAACAGCTGGATAGTGGAGACAATGCTTCCCTCAGAGGGTATAATGTGTATACAGATAAAATTGGCTCATTTTTTTTTAAATTGGAACATTTAAATTCTCGTGCCGACACGTTGCCTGGCACGTGACGTTTTTCCTTTTTTCAGGAAATCAAACCACAGATATTACCAGCCCTATGTCAGTGAGTGAGTGAGTGAGTGAGTGAGTGAGTGAGTGAGTGAGTGAGTGAGTGAGTGAGTGAGTGAGTGAGTGAGTGACTGCCGCCGCAACAGGGCCTGCCAATTGCAAAAGTGGTTTTGCTAATGCTATGCTTAGGTTTATGACCCCCTGAACAGCCCTTTTCATTAGGGGGCCAGTGTGGAGCATGGCGAGGTCAAAGATGTGTTTTATAATCTACTGCACTCACCGTAGCAGTCGCTGCGCCTCGGGCGGACCACTAATGCTTCAGCTGTGGGCCCGTTTCAAAGCAGCTTCCTGCTGCACTTAAGAGGGCCGAAAGGTTCAGAAACAGACATTTGCACACGGAAATGTGATGGGCACGTATGCCTGGGTGGGTGCGTGGCTGGTTTCGTGTAAGCTCAGTCCAATGCAGCCTTTGCCAGTGCTGTGATAGGCAGTCCAGGGTTAAGAGTTGTGTAGGTCTGGCTATGCGTCATGGTCATTCGTTTTTTAGCGTTCGTTCAAAATTCATCTGTTTTTCTTGAAATCATTCAAACGATCTCTTTTCTGACTCCTCCAGAGACTTTTTTTTTCATTCTACCGACGTCAAGTCTTTGTTTGTCCCTTTGAATAAACTAACCCCTGAACTTACT
The DNA here is from genome assembly GCA_016785305.1 of Colistium nudipinnis. Lineage (NCBI taxonomy): Eukaryota > Metazoa > Chordata > Actinopteri > Pleuronectiformes > Rhombosoleidae > Colistium > Colistium nudipinnis. The sequence goes on along the minus strand of JAFBJU010005542.1, from coordinate 100,489 downwards.
TAACTCACCTTGAACAAACATACGTCACTATAAATGTGTAGTATTGATCCGGTGGAACTGGAACTGCCCGACAACATAGCGTGACTTCGTCAATGACAATGAAGCTTCTGAGGTGACATTTCAGATCAATAACCCCCCCCCCCCCAGAGAGTGTGTGCTCTGAAAGCCACGGGAGGAGGACAGAGGAACGGTCAGCACCATGTAACACAACACGTCACGCAAAGAAGTGGCAAAACACAAATCACGCAAAAAGGCCACTCGTGCAAAAAACAAATTTACAATTCTCACAAGGTTTTAGTGGAAGACCTTGTTTTTTTTTCTCCAATTACTCGAAATGATCTTAGTCATTAGGATCGCGATGAAGATAGTTTCTTCTTAGTGCCCTTGTTCAAATGGATGTTGACAACCAGGGTACACAGTCATCCATCACCTGACCCCCACACTCACCGATCACTGCATAACGATCACCATCGCACTTCCTCCTGCATTAACGGCCACGGTGGCTTTTTGGCATTGCTTAATGATAGCACTAGGTATTTGAGGGATGCCTCCTTGATGTTGAAAAAAAAAATGCCAGAAAGAACGTGTTCATTATGGGATGGCCACTTAAAGCTTCTCTGTGTCTCTGTCAGAAGGTCTGCAGTCAGCTCCCATCACCGCGGGTGGAGACACCGACGATTTCCATGGAGACGGAGAGACCGGTGGGTGTGCGGGGTAAGAGAGATGTGGGGGGAGGTTTGTGTATGTTTGTGTGTGTGTGTGTTGGGGGGCGGGGGGGGGGTTGATGATAAATGAGACTACACCATGCTGTCATTTGTACTTTGGCATCCAGTCCAAAGCACAATTTAGTGTAAAATATTATGCCGGCCCCCCCAGATGACAAAGTTTAATGCTGATGTATGAATAGACGGAGACTATCCCCAGCTGCTATTGAACAGAAGGAGGCGGCCATTCTTCTCAAAGGGCAATTAATTAGCCCGCGTGCGCGCGCACACACAAACGGCGTCGAGGATGGGCGCAGGAAAATGGGCAGCCACGCCTCGCCGGGGTTTCGCTGCCGTTTCTCGCTGCCCATTATCCATTCAACTTGAAGTCCTTTTCATCGATCTTTTTTCTTTTCTTCTTTTTTTTTCTCTCCGCGTTTTTTACCTACAATTCCACCTTTTTGAGAGAAACAAAAAATGGATAGTGGATGCCCGAAAACAGGCCGATCTTCCACTTGTGTCTCCTGCACTGATTTTTTGGAGTCAAAGATTTTTGCGAGATTTTGGAACGCTGCACCTTCAAACCTTAGTTTTGGCTTTTGCGTCTCCATCTTTCCCGTTTGGTTCTGCCCTCTTTCATTTTCACCAATATTTTCACGACGACGATGTTGCTCATGCCTATTCAGCTCACTGAACGGGCTAGAACATAAAAATGTAGTGGCGCATGTTTGAATAATGCAATATAATTACGATGACTGTATTTGTTCTCTCTCTTTCTTCACCTTTCTCTCTCTCTCACTCTCTCTCTCTCTCTTTCCCTCTCTTTGTCTCCTTTTACAAAGAGCTGGAAGGACTGGTTTCAAATGACTCTGGGACAGTAATGGAACGGTCATTGTCACTCCTGGAAAGTAGGACACAGGGAGATCTTTGGAAAAAGCAGGTCAGTTTCCTTCTTAAAGGGTAAAGACGTCTTTATGTTCCCACACGGGCATCAGGATGTTCTGTTGGGGCGAGATAAATTTCCCAGCCTTATATAACCGCTGGGGCCACGACAGATTTCTAAAATAGTAAAACGCATGAACTCATCCAGGTGTGCTTCTGACTGCTGTCAGCCGTTTTTTTTTTGTTTTTTTTGGGGGGGGGGCTGGAAATCATCCCGTCCTTAATTGCAGAGATAGCGTGACAGATGCCTGTACCTGCCAAGAGGAATCCAAATTTATGTCTGGATTATGGCATTCACCGTGCACTCTCGGTGCTCTCAGCCGTCACTCTGCACGGGACAGGACGCAAACGAATCCCGTCGTGACTGTTCATCCTCATTTATCATCCGTTTTTCTCACCGTTTACTTATCGCTGCAGCCGTGTTGTGTCTATAAACCAAAACTTTTTTTGGGGGGGCCGGAAATTCACTAAATTAGGACAAATATTCCCATTAGGCGCTTTTGAGGGGTTAAATGTTGAAAAACCCGCAAACATTTGTCAGAGAGTGGGGCGCCTGACCTGTCATGCATATGATCTGGTTTACAACCCAACACCTTGCCCGCCTCCCATTGTGCCTTTCAGTTCCTTTTACCGTAAACTCCTCAAAGTGTTTGTGTTTGTACGGGGTATCAGATGGGATTTGCATCAGTCTGTGTGAAATGTATATGCCAGAGCATGGAGATTCCGGGGGCCTCTAGGCCTCATGCACTTTATCTCCCAATTGTTCAATTCCTGTTCAAGAGTTTTCATCGCTGACATGCATTTCTGTAGGAATGCTTTTTTTTTTTTTCTTTCTAAAACGTGATTGTTTCCTTGGGTGTGTTCACTTAAATACACCTTTATTGAGCAGGGAATGTTTACCTGCGATCGGTAACTTGATATCCTCCGCATTGTCTCGCGAAACCATATTTAAGACGGGAGGCATTTTCACGAAAGCCAGTCAGAAGCTCGCTCAGCCACGAGAGGTTCCTCCGGGTGAGTATCTTACTCTTCTTTATGAAATATTCAGTCTGTTGCATAATATATTAGACACGTTTATAATATACGTTTGTATTAACCTTTTTTATAATACACTTAAAAAAACGAATTGATTAAGTTCTTTCTTTGGAATAATAATGATGATAATCATTATGGGCATATCATGATGATTGATTGTAAAAACAGTGGAATTGATTTAGCATACTGAGCATTTTGTCCTTTTATGCTCTTTTCTTTATGTTAAGAAATAGAAATAACCATTTTATGTCTCACAGGTTTGATTGATCTGCTGCCATCATGATCAAACTGGTAAGGTGTTACCTTTTGTATTCAAACACTATGATAGTCATACATTTGGAGCACACGATAAATATACGCATTTTTAACATTTTCCATTTTACCCCATAGGTGACTGTTGCCATTGTTGCAGGACTGGTTTCTGGTAGGCTCATCTCAGTCACTGCACTCAGGACTGCCATCATTTGTACAACACCGATGACGGGCCAATCCGTCTGTTCCACACGGTCAGTAATTTAAACTCCATTCTGATTGTCCCCAACAGAAAGCAGCCAGCAGGGCCTCTTGTCTAATTTATTGGAACCACTTGCTAAATACGGTAAGCACCTGCATTGCATTTGATGAAATGAGTATTTTGATCAAAGTGGCATCTCGTGTGCAGCTGGCGTCGAGTAACTCCACAGTTAGCAGCAGAACGGGTCTCCAGCCGACACAATGGAACGACTGTGGATATTAAATCAGGTCCTATTCGCCACCAGAGTATTTGTGTTTTTGCAGTTGAAAGATTTTTTTTAATTTTCTCCTAAGGTGTTACTTCCAGCGGGGGAGCCAAGTCAGAGAATCCTTTCCTGACATTTAAACTGCCGACTAAATTATTCAGTGGTTCACTTGAGGTCTATAACCCACTGTTTATTTGTTTGCTTCTCGCTTCACTTTAGGATAGCTCTGCCACTCATTTTTTTTACACCGTCATGGCGTCGTTTTTCCACCGTTTCACTCGAATGCCGCGTCGCTCTAACCCCTCCCGATTCGTCCGTCGGTGCAGAATGCTGGACGGGCTGGTTTGACAGGGATGACCCCACTGGAACTGGAGACTGGGAAACCCTCATCCATCTTCGCAAAAGTAACCCAGGAGAGATCTGCCCTAAGCCACTGCAAATTGAGGCCAGAACCCTATCTGGGCTCAGTGTGGCTGCAGCCGGGGATGTGATTTATTTGTAAGTCTTCAAGGCCCGCACTTTGGAGGCGTTTTCCGCAGTGACTCATTTAGTATTCAGCTGAATATATTATATTAATAGGTGTTTCTGAACATGCGATATTTCTATTGTTTCCGCACATGCTCTTCCATTCTGCACGGCTATCTGCTCCTTCGCCACTGAGCATCACCTGCACAGTTATTTATCAGACATTAGTGCACAATGCACAGTGTGAGCTAAATGCTAACCTCAGCGTTCTCACATGCAGGCAGAGGCAAGGCGAACCATGCTTTTATACAGCAGGTGTATTTCTCCACTAAATGAGTTAAGGTTCAAGGGTTCAAGCATTTATTAGTCATGTGCACATTGTACAATGAAATTCTTTTTTGCCTTCCTCTCCAAACACCAAGCATTAAAAAATTATAATAATAAATTAAGAAATAGAAAAAAAAGGAAGTTAAATATAAGAGCTTAAACTAACCAATGAGCTGTAAAGGTGGTAGCTGACGTTCGGGAAGTAATGGTTAGGACATTTGTTTTGCATGTAGAGTAATTCACTCAAAACCACCAAATGTGAATCTCATGGTGGCACGTAGTCACGACATCGCCATGAGGTGAAAGCTGGAATCTGGTAATAAATGGATGCATCCGTTGGATCTCTCCTTTTCTAAGCATTGCTCTGTTTGGGTTCTCAGAAGTGACACAAACACAGGATTCGTCTGCAGGAGCCAGGACCAGGTTTCAAAGAAAATGTGCAATGACTACCGCGTCCGTTTCCGCTGCCCTCCCATTTACTGCTGCGAAGGTACAGTGTGACCCCGTGATGACATGGCCCTGCTTCTTTCTGATTGGGTGTGTGCACTGGCGCCCCATCGGCCTCCCAGTTGCCCACCAGTCACGCCTCCTGTCACTTCCTGCCCCCCCCTCCCCCCGCAGTGTGCTGGACCAAGTGGTACGACCGGGACGATCCCAGTGGAACGGGGGACTGGGAGGTCCTGAGTAACCTGAGGGCTGAGAACCCAGGGGAGATCTGTGCCAGCCCGGGGCAGATTCAGGCCGTCACCACCGACACGCTGACCCCAGCCAGCAGCACGGGGGAGACCCTCTATGCGTAAGTAGACCTATAAGGAAAGGCATACCGTAGAGGCGTAAGGCAATCAAGCGATGCCTCGTAATGCAAACACTATTTCCCCCCCAAAAGTTTCCAAACGATCGAGCGCAACCGCCTGAAGCTTGGCAGTTACTGGAAACATTGGAGATGCACATTTGCATGAGCTAAAATGAAAATGTAATAAGCCCTCTGAGGGGGAAAAATAAAGGGCAACATTGATATCTCGTCTGAAAAGTTTAAAGCATGTTTACTTTATTCGTATATATAACGGCTTATACTGAGGAAATAGTCCACGTGAAGCCACAAAATACCACATTGATTATGCTGTACTGATTCATTTTATTTTTCAGCTTCGATCCCAATCAAGGACTGGTTTGCCGCAAGGGCGACCAAAAATCCGGAAATTGCCGCGACTACAAAGTCCGCTTTGGATGTCCTTGCTAATAATGACGCCACCGCAACTCTGAGGTTGACGGGGAAAGAAGAAAATTCTCGTTCTTATCGCTCCAAATGTTCTCTTCTGCTTCTTCTCGTCTTCTATTATAGAAGTTAGTGCGCCTGATGAAAGAACTTTGTAGGAACAGGCCTTTTCCGCTACCGCAGTCGAAATGGAATTCGAAATTTGCTGCCACAAAATACGAGTTTTGCGGGGAAGAGGCCCCACACGTTCTTTTATCAGCATAAACGTATCGTTTTTATTGATCAGAAATGATTATTTGGGATGACTACTCTAGAAAACAAATCGGCAACAATAAATAAATAAAAAAAAAACACAAACAAACAAAAGCTAATTGCCCTCCATGTTTTTCCCCCACATCCTTCACCCTCATATACGATGCAATGGTGGGACACGAGTCTGTAAATCTTCCTTTCCCAAGAATCCCCCAAAAACATAGCGGTGAAAGTTTGTGTATTTCGGTTCATGTTGGGTGTCCTCGCTATTCGCCGCCTTCTCCCTGACCTGCATCAACGCCCCGGCCCTGTTTCCCCTCAATGTCAAAACCTCCTGCTGCGAGCCTGCACAAACACGCACACACACACACACACACAAGCAGGTGAGATGCAAGGTGATTCCGGCTCCCATCGACATTTCCTCAGGAGATGGGCACTCGTGATTGGTGCTGAAAAGAAACTCTGCTCTGTACGGCGCAGAATGTAAAACGGAGCTTTTTTTTTTTTTTTTTTTTTTCAAGCTTCCCAGATAGACGCCTGTCCTGCAGTGAGTCTGTTGAAGCGTGAGCGTGGTGCTCAACGTTCCCCTCCTAGGATAAAACCGAAGCAGAGGAGTTTTGCGCCTGGTGGCGAAGTCAAAGGAAAATCTGCACCAAGTGCAAGCGAAATATTGAGGCGTCACGAGCATTATGCCGTTCCATTCTCGAGCATTAATCTCCAAATATTCCATGGCCGTGGAGGCCTATTTATAGAGCCGGCGGAGGATTAAGTGGTGAGGCGCCGTGCCCGCGAAACCCACCACGTTCATTGACTCCTCCCAGTCCTCTCTTTCAAACTCGGGCTCAACCGACCTTTCTTTCTCTCCTCCGTCTCCCCATCCTCCTCCTCTTTTCCTACTCACACAACTATTATACTTTGTACCCAGCCTTCTTTTGCATCATAGTCTGTGGAATTGTGTGGGACTCAATAGGGTAAAGATATGTCCCTCACTGTATTACTTCTATAAGGATTTGACGAAAAAAAGATTTTGTCCAATCGTCGTTTTCCGAGTTGGCCACTGGACCACTTTAAGATTTTTTTTGAAGAGGCATCGCCTCACCTTCAAAGAGGCTCCTCCACTATGGCGGCGGTAATTGTTAGGAGGGCGAGTCTTAATATAGCAGCAGCAGCAGCAGGAGGAGGAGGAGGAGGCCGCACTTTGTCAAGCTGAATTGGAGATTGTCAGGTTTCTCAAGTAGCGGCGGAAAACACGCACAAGGAGATGACTCCCTCTTACAAGGTGTCCTTTAGTAGACCGTAGCTCATTTTCACGTGTGCAGATGGGACTAATGGCGGAGGAGAGGGGAGGGCCGGCCTCCTTTCATCACCCGCAGAACAGCGAGGGCACAAACGAGATCAAAACTCCTCTGGTCCACGTTCTTGCCCGGGATTTGTTGGAGGCTTTGCCACGGAGGGGAGCCGGGGGTAACATTAGCCTGCAGGGTGGATTGTGTCCCGGGGGCTCACTGTAGATGCTGAGGACGTCGGTGACGAGCATTTGTCTATTCAAAAAAACCACCCTCTGGATTTATGCAGGAAGAAGGAGACGCGGTGGAGAATAATTTGAGACCTGGCACTCGATTGTGTTGAAATGAACATTTTGTTAGTCAGAGGAGCAGAACGGTATCTGCCTTCATTTGATAGTGTGTGTGTGTGTGTTCAGAATTTATATTGAGAATTAATTCACTCGTTTTATCTGGGTTATGATGAATCCTGCTGTTTGCATAAGAAACCTGGATGCCCTGTATGGCTTTCCGTCACTACCTCTAATAATAATATAAAAGGCATTCAAAGCAGTTATATCCATTGCAACCGAGCAGATCTCGTACGTCCTTAAATCTAACCGCGCTTCTTTGCACATCCACGTTTTGACAAGCGGATGTTGCCTTTACGGAGAAATGTGTAACGCGTTTTGGCATTCGCGTTTGTCCGTGTCCGACACATTTCGGTGCCACTGCCGTCTTGGCAACCCGTGAAAAACAACCGGGCTGTAAAAGGCAAGAGTCCACAGTGTACCTCGAGTGTTATTTTTGATCAATCCGGGCCATTGGATAATTCGTCAAAGAATTCCACGTGACGAATACCGTTTTATCTAAAGGTGCATATTTATCCCTTTTTTTTGGTGTTATAATTATAATGAATGCTGAATTTGCGTGCCAACGAGTCGCCCGCCTCCGTTGCTGCTCTCTGGGCAGTGAAACGCTAACTTCAAAAAAAAAAAAAAAAAAAAAAACGCCTTTCCCCAAAAAGCTATTAGAGCATGACCCTGGAGAGATAAACGAGACAAAAGCATTACGCCCCGTACCTTTTCCCGGTAAAGGTGAGAAACAATACCGGGCTATTTTCACTCTGAAAAGCCCCATTAGTCGTGCCAGCTTTTCGGGCTGCCAGCACGTCCTGCGTGGTGGTGATGGCTGTCTGGGACATTTTATTTCCAGTCACAGTAGCTGATCCCCTGATTTGAAAACACTGAACGCTGGGAGGGGTGTGATCCCTGTTTGGAGTTTCTGATACCGGTTTGTCCGAGGCGAGGCGCCGGGCCCTCTCATCCTGTTGATCCCTGGCTCTTGGTGTGAACGGAGTGGATTGCGTTGCCGAGATGAAAGCACCCACACCCCCCCCCCCCACCCCGGCCCCCCGCCCCCTCCCGTTGGTGTTTGACCGCTGCCATGTGTTTCTCTGAGAGGCCCTTCTCCGTATTCCTGTTTACAGACGCCACAGGCGCCGATGTCTGCAGAGAGGGAAGTTTATTTGGAAGCTTTCCCACAACAGTTTGTGAAAAGCCATGTGAGATTTTTTTTTTCTCTCTCTTTTTTTCTCTCCCTCTCTCTCTCTCTCTCTCTCTCCTTTCTCTCCGCCAGCCAAACACTACAGCGTGTGATTTGGCTGATTGGCACCGCGAGTCGCGGAGGGAAGCTCGTTTGGGGAGTCGTGCGTCTCTCTCTCTCTCTCTCTCTCTCTCTCTCTCTCTCTCTCTCTCTCTCTCTCATGGCAAATTCTTGACACAGCCTATCCCAACGGGGAAAGTCACTTTTAGCAAGCATTGCCAAGATCTCTCTTTGAGGGCCAAGATACGTAGGCAGACAGATGCATCTGTCCACATTCTGTCTTTTCCTCTATTGCAAACTTTCTCCTACACACACGCACACACGCACACGCGCACACCAACGCACGCACACACAGGGGGCTGTTTCTTCATCATTCACGCTGAGCAATGCCCTGTACGGATGTCCTTATCCTGCAAACCAGACTCTGCTGGATGCTCTATAATAACTCCAGCCGTCCACCATCCAATCAGCCCAGCTCGTGGACATGCATGTGTGTGTGTGTGTGTGTGTGTGTGTGCACTTCTGTTGGTCAGTGTTTGTGAATACGTATGATTTGATCTGAAGAGAAAGCACAAAGCACAAAATTCATTTATTTTTTTCTCACTAGAATAGAGAATAAACAACTCGTGCACACACATATATATATATCTATCTATATATATATAGATGATATATATATATAGATATACTGTATATATATATATCTATATATCTATATATATATAGATATATATACATACATATATAAAAAAGAAAAGGCATTTATTTATTTATACTTACTCGTGTTGGATTCCATTTAGGGGGTTATTATTAGAAAATCTCAGCTTCTCATACTTCTCTCATAAATAATGCCGTTGATGCGGAGAAGGACGACCATAGAAAGACAATAGAAATTTTAATTAATGACTGTTAGGGGAATTTTGGGCATATGAATTGAAAGAAGCACATTATATAAAAGGAGAAGTTTGAGACATTTCCATGAACATTTTTACATAATTCTGTTTTACATGTAGGTGGAAAAAACGGTTAAGTTTTGCACAAAAGGATACGGGTCCTTTAGATGTATGAAGCATTATGCATTACTTCCTGATTCAATCTTGTCTGAAGATATGATGTTATGTTTAGCTAAATCTAATTAAAAATTATGGATCCAGCCAGTGAAAGAGATTTAATTTAAGATACATATTGGAGACAATTGAAAGGTTCCACTTACCTGTGGTCTACGCACTCAATTGTTTCTGTTGCACTTACTTTGCCTGATTAGATCAGTCTTACGATGTGCTTGATTGACATCTCCCTGACATTTTTATTGTTTCGTGAAATTTGGGGAGCTCATGTTATTCAAGCATATAGCTCCTCCCATCTTCCTCACCAATAGAACATTTGTGGTGGTATTGGAACCAATAACCTTTCCAGCGGCTCGATTCCATCAAGTGTCCCAGTAAGCCATGACTGGGAACCAGCAGGCACAACGGCAGTACTCTGAATCTGCTGGTCTACATGGAATTTGTTATTTGTGTTATTGTGACATTCCATAACTAAAAGTGTCCTATGAGGGGGTCACAGTTGTTAAAATAGCCACCAGTATTGATGTGGATGATTGGGACACATTGCGATAGAGATGCACTTATTTTACTGAGCGCTGTTTGTGTTGGGATGTGCTGTTGCCGACTGAAAATAGTTACACAATAACATCAATAACAAACAAAATAATTGTTTCACTCTTAAATTAGGACCCCCCCCCCCTTATGTCCATACATATTATATGTCTACTATTCCACACTGTGTTGCCAGATTATTAGGTACTCCTTGTTTTCTACCTGAATATTGTTGGGGAGATTTGCCTAAATAACAGAGTTATCGCTCACAAACAATTTATGTGTGTAACGTGATACTTTGGTCCTTAAACAAATGACAAAGTACCTTGGTGCTGGTATGGTAATGGTGATTTGTCATGCCAAGTCACATTTATTAAAATAGCCCATTTAGGCAAAAAACAAAACAGGAGTGGAGTCACAGTGTGTCATAATCAAACCAAAATAGAAGTAACACAATTGGAGAAAGTGTTGCAATGATCAAAGGTTTGTGAGACAAGAAGAAAGAAATTAAAATGCAGGAAGAGACAGGAGAGGCAGGATACACATAAATAATGATGGACATCAATAGTATCACAAGACACACTCGGGCGGAATTTAAAGGGAGATAATAAAAAAAAAGGCAGGACTTTATATTAGGGTGTAAATTATAGATAGTGGGGATGGAACAAAGTGGATTGGTTGACTATTTCCGAGCAAATAAAACCTGCTCCTCTTGTACTTTTATTTGTTGTGGAGAGGACCTTAGTAACTGGGATGGAAAAATATGGAATGAGGATATCAGGCTTATGACAATAACAATCATTTTTGTAGCAGTTAGGATGCCACACGCTACCTTGGCAGTTTTTGCCCAGTGTTGCCATGGTGGATTGAAGTTAGAGTTGGTTGTCAGAGTGCAGCAGCAGAGCAAAAGTCTGCCTGACTGCAGTTTGCTGGAAGGTGGGGGGGGGGGGCATCCGTCAGCACTAACAGGAAGTGACAGTGTGCAGAGAGGTCCTAATTACTGTCTCACTTGACTAATTGTCATCTCTGAAGAACGCACTCCCACTCAGATCAGAGGGATCGCAATGACAGCGCAGGCCTACACGGGGCCCATGCTGACTTCGGCAGGCTCCTGTTGTAAGGCCTCGTTGAGGCGTGACCAGCAGGGAGAAATGTAAATGCTCCAAAAAAAAAAAGAAGCTGCCAGCTTGGGGCTGTGCAGCGAGGGGGCATTTACGGGTTAGACTGCTGTGAGACTGTAGCTGTGTGTTTCTCTCTTCTACTTGCCAAAGTGTCGAGACATCCTCGGCTCCAATCGTCCTCACACAAAATAAAAAAAGCCGAGGAAGTGAGACCATTGTTGGCTTTCCGGAGCCGAGCGCGTTAAAATAAACTTGAGGCGTCGGGGATAATGCGGTAGAGATGAGCCTTTAGTACAGGGCAAGTGGAGTGAATGAATGTCTTCTTTTTCAGGGTCTTACCATTCAAAGTGCATCAGCTTCTCGTTTCCATGGTTTCCTTCCCTGATCCAGGGCTATCTTTCCACCAGTCTGCCTGTGCGAGAGAGAGAGAGAGAGAGAGAGAAAGAGGCTTTAAGCAGTGGTTATCTCCGCTTTGCATAAAGTCCCTTTTGCATTTAGCCGTGCATGAATAGCATCTGAATAAACACACCAGCCGGCTCACATTGAAGCCTGCCCGGTTTACAAGTGAGTGGGTGTTTATGAACTCATCAAATTTTTTGCTCTCCTTCAAAAAAAAAACCCCCACATGGTATGATCACAAAAAAAAAAAGACTACCTCGGTCACCATTGGTCACGACAAGCTAAAGAACCAGGGGCCCTCGGCCTGTTGTTTTTTTGTTGTTTTTTTCTCAATGGGTTACACACAGTGTTTTCCCAGCCTGGGTGGCTTATTTGAAAGTTGTGTTCAACTAGGACCTCCAATTGGCAACTAAGATATTAAGATTTCTTTCTTTCAAAAAGGTGTGACAGTTTTGTCCTGAATTGTCGGTCATTTCGCGATTCATTGCTCATAATGAATTGCCAGTCATTTGTGGCAGCCTTATTTCTATTTTGCACATTACCTTTTGGGGGCCTCCAGTCCAGGTGCACCTGGTTGCTTCTCGCGGCCCCCGGTGCAGTGCTGCAGAAATGGGCCAGAGGGCACTGTGGCTTCCAGTCCACCCAGTCTGAGCACCCTGAGCTCCATAAGCATTCCTTTCATGCTGCCTGGGGCTCTGCTGACTTGTACGCAAAGCCTGGATTTATGCTAATGGTCCAGATGGTCGCATGACGAGTGCCATTCTCTTTGATATTCCAACACCGCCGAGCGCTGGTGTGCAGACCCACGCAAACCCGACACACGGTTCAGAGTCAATGTTCCCGCCAGATACTTGATCCCATGTAATTGCGCGTGTCTTCCTTCAAAAGGACACACGCGGCCATCTTCACTATTAAATGTACTGGCCGTCACCGGTGGTGGTCGGGCTCTGACAGATGCCATAATGATGGAGCGGGCACTCAAACAAAAGATGGGTGGGTGTGAGGGTTTGTGTCATTTGCTTATCCGCAGATTGATGCGTCATGTCACTGTTTAAGTTGAATATGGATGTATTTCAGAGGCAGTATTAATCCGAGAAAACAACGTGGTGCGTGTGAATTACGCCGGGTGACTTTATTTGACTTTTACGCCACGCACGCGCACAGGCCCAGCCATTCACACTTGAGTCTCACAATGATAGTGTTCATCCAAGTTTTGGATGCCAACGGTGCCGCTGAAAGGGAGCTCCTTTCACAGCCCCTCGGGGATTAAATGGCCCCGCACCTATAGCTCCAGCTGATGCACAGGCCCGTGGAGAGCTCCTCTCTGGAGGCGGACTCCGATAAGGTGCGAGCGTAGTGTTCAGTCAATAGCACGTGGGCCCACACAAGAGCTGCAGATAGCCATCTTCTCGGTGCCACGCGTCCTGGCGGAAATTCCCTCATTTTGAAGCCTCTAATCAGATGGAAACGTGACTATCTCCAGTGATAGGCGATGGCACTGCTGTCCCTGTGCAATTTACCCAGCAGCGAAAGTCTTTGTGCGTCTGCCACACACACACACACACACACACACACTGTACCTACCTTCACATGCTCGAAGGATGGCTCTCTCTCTCCAGAGGAATCTGTCGCTGGAAGCCTTTCAAGTCTAAAGTGGAGTTATTTGCATAGGTTAAATATTCTTGCCTTTCAGCAGCCTCTGTCCATGTAGCCTAACGGATTTGCTGTTCTGCCAAATTTAATTCCTTTCATCCCACTCCTCCCACAAATCTCGGCAATGGTGGTGTACATTGTTGAAAGGTGGTGGCTTCAGATCTCGTGAGAGACGTTTAGCCGGGCAAGTTGTGAATGACAGGAACAGACACACACGTCCTATAGTCTGGCGTCCGGAGGGAGCAGTCCCTGTAATGGGATCCTGCGGGCGTCACTTTACATCGCCTGTGTGACGGGCTTGTTCTGTGGTTGCGTGTGTATTTACACGCCATATACAGGAAATACCTGTGTAATTGGTCAGTCGACCGATAATAATCCCTGAACAGGAATTTACTGTATATCCCAGCGTGTTTAGTCTGTGATGATTCTGCCATATGAATTTCCTCTGTCTCTGTCCATGGTGCTGAAAGGAGAGAGGCTGTGAAAAGTTTCCTCCACACAGTTTGGCATTGCTTAGATGCCATAATGATATGTTACAACGCGATGACACGTGGTCAATAGTTTATCTGTGTGTGTGTGTGGGGGGGGTCCGTCGTACAGCACATGCTTTGCTTTTGTGAATGAAACTGAATGTGGTCGCTACTAAACGTGAGTCAGGGTTATATGCAGATGCTTGGTAACAGTTGAGTTATGGAAGAACCGAAAAAATGCAGCCTATAAAATAAAGTTACCCGCTCCCCTTCCCAACCCCCCCCCCCCCCCCGACCCCGCCCCGTCCCCCCCCCC
>JAFBJU010005542.1:45778-86356 GCA_016785305.1 Colistium nudipinnis | reverse complement strand
GCCCCCAAAAAAATAAAGTTCCCCCCCCCCCTTCCCCCCCCCCCCCCCCCTCTCTCTCTCTCTCTCTCCGTGGTGCGCGTTCACATCACTAACCTTGGCTCGACGTCAGAGCCTGTGCAGCAGTGCAGTATAATGGGAGCGCATGCAACCCAGAGCGCCTCATAGGGGGGCTGCATATCGCTGCTGTATCCTCTGCTCGGCGCTCTCCCTCCTCCTCCTCCTCCTCCTCAGCCCTCTCTCTTTCCCTCTCTCTCTCTCCTCTCACTCCATCACCCACAGCCCATGCTCGGGCTCCCCCCTCCCCACTGGAACCGGACCCTTCGACATGGATGTCCCGCCGTGCCTGGACCCGCTGGATCGTCGCTCCTTGGCGCAGTGAGAGAGGAGACGGACACGGGGAAGGGATCATGCCGGGACTGCTAATGGATTTAGGGAAAGCGCGAGTGACCATGCCGTGATCTTGCGCATCCAGGGCCGCCGTCACCCTGCCTTGCCCAGCGACCGCACGCGAATTACGGGGGAATCAAACCCGCGCAACGGGGGGATTAGACCACTGTGCTTTTCTTTTTTTTTAAACAACATGAAGATTACCTCCCATCATCTGATGATAACCAGTCTCGTATTCAGGTCCAACCTCAGGCTGATCCCGCTTCTGCTGCTGTTTCTTGGTTACACTCGCGGGATGCCGCACGTTTTGAGATTCGGTAAGATTATAACGTTTATAAATTCGATACAATCTGTCACGAGGATGTCATTGAGCGGAGTGTCCGTATGACCATGCACTGTGATATGACATTGAGGGGGTCTGTTTCGTCTCGTTCTTGCCTTGTTTTGTATTTATTGGCAAATCCTGCACTTGAACAATCCAATCTGTGGAAGAGTATTCTTTAATCTCGAATTTTGCATCACTGTACTGGTGGGGTTTTTTTTTTGGGTCCAAGATTGGACGGTGCTTCCCCTAAAAGCGTGACAGTAACTTTTGGGAGAGATCCACTGTAGATGGATGGAGGTGCTACTCCTACGCAACAGTTCACGCATATGCAGCCAGCGAAACTCGGAGAAAAAACATCCCTGGACTTCCCGCTCGCATCTCCCCGCGGAGTCCTGTTTCTCCACGGACCTTTAAAGTGCTGACACCCGCCAACATGTCCTCTGCAGTAAATGTTTACACGCAAACATAACTGCGGGATCGATGCGCATCAATAACTCTGATCAATACGTCAGTCAGGACTTTTTCTTTTTTCAAATCCTTAATCCCACTGAACTCCCAATCCAACGTGAATTTGCCAATGTTGACCTATTATTAATTGCCCATGAGGTGCATTGATTTAACAAATAGTTCCAGTCACCAGTGGCGATGGGCTGAGTCACGTTGGCAAACACACAACGTCAATTCAGCAGAAATAATCATCAGCACACACTGGTTCTCTAAAGTTGATTAGCCGCCTATTTCCGAGAGCAGGACCGCAGGATGCTGCTCGGAGGAACAAAAGGGAAAATAGTCTGGATTATTGGAGTAGGACTTCATCGGCCCTCGTGGTGCACTGGTGCTGATGCATAGCTTTTTAAATTGTGCAGTTGAAACATTTGTCATTAAAATCCCCCTCTTGCGGACTCATCTGTTGCTCAATGTTCCACGGCTGCACCGTTTGGTGTTCGCATGTGAGCAGAGAGCATCTCGGGATGCCGGGAGTGGGGAGGGTGGGGTGGGGTGGATGGGACCCTCCTCTGACAGCGGATGTCATCAAGTGTTGACAGCGCATCCCTACAATCCCCAATTCCCCCCGGGGGCCCCTGTTTAAGAGTCAGCGCGCGTCCGCAGCAGCCGCCGCCATGGCAACGGGATGTGCTTTGGCAGCGGTGTGTGTTTTTCCCCCCCCCCCCCCCCCCCCCCCCCCCCCCCCCCCCGCAGCATCCTCCGTCCGACGCGCGAGCTTTCGTCTCACACGTTGTGTCTGACAGATGCCGGCCGTCTCCTCACTAATCCTTTGGGGGGCCCCGCCTAACAGCGTTTGACACTAAAGTTTCCAAGCTCGTAAATAGGCTAATGACTTCATTCCTGGGAGAGAAAGAAGGGGAGCTGTAATTGATAATGGAAAAAAAAAAAATCCCAGCATACTAACTGACGCCCATTCTGAGACTGTGGTGGGGATATGCTGTATCACTCCACTGTCATAAAGCTCATGTCTAGATATGTGCTCTTCATTATAAGAGGGCGTGCTTGTTTGACTCTTTGCATCAGTGGTTCGGGTCACTGACATATTATGCTTCAATGTTCAGCTTTTTTTTGTTTTGTTTTTTTCTTGTCTTGAGGGGTCTGCGTATGACCCGAGTGGCTGGAAAAATAAAAAACGTCTCGGTCTGAGGTTGTGAACGGGCGATTGAGCTCAGGACCCCGGACAGCTTCTTGGCACGGCCTGTGCCTGTTGCAGAAGAGATAAAGAAAAAAAAAAAAATGGTTGTGTTGTATCACAGCTTTAGTTTGGAAAGGGTTTTTCTTTTCTTTTTTTGCCCGTTCCCCTTATCAGCCAGGCATCCAATTCACATCGGAATTCTCCATTTCTTGTAGTGCTATGTATTCACTTTAGATGCACTGACATGTCTTTTATTTGCTTATGAAGAGGCAGATATGGGGGAAAGCTATGAACACACAGTTGTGTGGGATTTTTTTTTTTGGTCGGGGAAATGAGATTTCTGTCAGTGTGTGTACGTGTGCTTTTGGGTTGGAGACGGAGGAAACGCAGAATTGTCTTGAGGAACACGTTGGACAGCGCTTTTGCCGTTTTTCTTTTCCGTGCTGCGGGATTGTGCCTGATCAGCAGATCCAGCCCAGCTGCTCCTGCAGGAGGCCTGCCATATGAGGAGGTCAGCTCCCCCGGTGGGGCCGAGTCCCATTCTGCCAAGACAGGCGGCGCAGGTTGTAAAACCACTGTTCCTCTGTCACACCGAGACCTTTACAACGCACACACCAGAGCATAGTCGGCCCCCTTTTGTGTTGAGCGACAAGTGTCGGAGAGAGACGGGGAGAGAGAGAAAACAAAAAAAAGGCCACCAGCTGCAGGAAAACAATATGCTGGGCTAATTCCCAGACTGGATTGAATTATTGTGCTCACTCTTCCTTATTTATAAATCATACAGGTAATTAATTTACTAAGATGCTGAAATGGACCCGGTGCAGCCCTTACAAGGTGTAATAAAACACGCTTGAGAGAAGACTTTTTATAACAATTTTACACCGACCTTTAAAGCGCACACTGGCAGAGATCTCACAGAGCCAGAACACGCGTATTTTTTATTTCCGGTTGCAGTTTGGCTCTTTTACCAACCTAGGCTGCCGTGAATGCTGAAAAATATCCACTTAAAACGGGAAATCTAACAGCCGCCTTCTCTGGCATCACAAGTTGTCTGTTGAATTTGAAAACCCGAGTACGTTTGGCCTAGGTCCCCCCCCCCCTCCCCCACACACCTTTTTAAAATGCTTTCTTTGGATAGGAGGGACTGTTCTTGGAGATAAGAGTATCGTAATAGACCTTCTCAATGGTCATATGGCTCTAAGTCTTAATCTCCAGTGACCATTGTTCCTCATCTCATCTGCTTTATCTCATCAGAGTTGATTGTGTCGATTTAAGAACATGTCCTATTCGCGAGCCGGCGTGTGGAGAAATTAATCACCACAAGCGCCGACCGTTAAATGGATACAATATTTTAGTTCTGATTTCCTTAGTTGGTCTGGGGCCGCATTTGGCTGCGTGCTAACATTATCGCCAGCGTCCTCGCCAAAACATTGGCAGATGCAGCGTTTCCCCAGGCTGTCAAACTGCTGCTGAAATCCTTGTTGATTCAGATGTGTTTGTTTACTTCCTGCTTGCATTTATAAATTTTTCCCTCTTCAGCCGTGTCTGGGAATATTTTTTTTTTGATTCTCACTTTGGGAAAGGAAAATCGAGTCATTTTGCTCTCCGTCCTTTGTGGCCAAAAGACACAATTCCGCCCGTTTGGTGAGAGCTATTTTTATCCACCGTGGCTGTATGCTGTTTCCGGGGATAGAAAATAAAAAATAATAAAAAATCCTCTATTGGATTTCTTATATTTAATTTAATATGTATATATATTATTATTTTTTTTTTATCCCCTTAAATTACGTG
Organism: Colistium nudipinnis; assembly: GCA_016785305.1. Taxonomy (NCBI): domain Eukaryota; kingdom Metazoa; phylum Chordata; class Actinopteri; order Pleuronectiformes; family Rhombosoleidae; genus Colistium; species Colistium nudipinnis. Next base: position 82,211 of record JAFBJU010005542.1, on the reverse strand, counting down.
GTCAAATTACAAGCTCGTCAAGGAACAAGCAAGGGTAGAGGGAGGGAGCAGATTCAAGGGGAGTTTGTAGTGAATTGACTTTGTTTGCCTTCCTCCAGCCTGAATTATCAGCGTGCCGTGAGTGGTTGAGTTTGGGGTGGCAGGAATAATGGATAACAACCCAGTGCCCTGGCCCACTGCCAGCGTGTTCACGGCAAAAGCCATTTAAAGGGGCACAAAGCTGCTTAAAATATTCATGTGTCACTTGGCCTCGCCACAGCTTATAGAAATGTGAAACTATCTCCTCTCTGCTGGCGAACGATTTCCACGGTTTAAAAATACACAACTGCGGGTTTCAAGAACAAAGAGCAGATTCTGCCGCGCATTTGCATGCGGCGCCACGCGTGGGGCTCCGAGCCGGGGAGAGAAAAAAAAAAATATCTTGATGGAATTTTTTTTCTCCAACATGTTTACAGTTGTGAGTCTTTGAAGGTCTTCGCTGTCATGCCTCGGTTGCTCAAAAAATAAATAAATAAATAAATAAAAGGCTCGACGGCGATTAATTCGGGATACAGATTACTTGGCATTTTTGGAAATGGAAAATATCTGTGAGGTATGAAATTAGTTTTTTCTTCGCCGTGTTTAGGAATCGAGTGGTTTTGCGGAGATTCACGGGGTAACATTTGAAAGAAAGGACAAAAAGAAAAACAGATTATTTACATTCAAGCAGGCGGAAAATGATTGGATTTGCTCCCCGAGTAACCGGTTTCTAGCACAATAGCCTCTTCTGACAAAAGTCCTGTTCTTGTTTTTTTTTGTTTTTTTTCTGCCTTGTGGACGTCAGGACTTTTTTTTTTCTCTCTCTTCTCTCTCTTCATGTCATTTTCACGCTGGGATTTCCCAGGGTATGAGCAGGGGGGGAGAGGTTATATGTGCAATTGTTCTTTGAAACTGTCCCCTGAGAAGAGCTCTGCAGCATGTCGGGCTCCGAGCTCACGCCTGAAGGTCAGAGCTGAAACTGTTCACCAGGAATATGTCTCTTGCATCCTTTAACCGGTGCCATTCTCCTCACAATCCCACCAGGGGAGATGGAAGAAGATTTGGAAGTGGAAGTGAGAGGTGTAAGAAAAACAAGATTGTTTTCTCAGAGAGAGAGAGAGAGAGTTATGTGTGAGGCCCTGGATACGGAGTAAAGATGGATTAGTTTACCTCGGAGCCGTCCACTCTCTGCCCACTTTCGGATTTGGTCTTTTATTGCCGTTTTGTGATGGCTTCTGCAAAGAGCGGCAGGAAGGACATTGGAGTGTGGCGTGGAAATGTAGGGGGAGGCCAAGAGTCACGCACTGCGGCTCTAAACAAATGTCAGCGGTGTCGCGTTTGCCCGAATCTTCGCAGATTTTTCACCAAGCGCCTTTCGGAGGGGAGAGAAATGCCAAAAAAACTCAGCAGCACAAATAACCTTGTAGGTCGCCCAGAGAGCCAAAGCCAAGTATGTATTCTTTATTAGCCCGCTAATGAATGTATCTATTACGTCTCATTACATATTTGGCTGTCTCCACTTCCACTCGAGCCTAAGACGGTGGCGACCAATAAAAATCAATATGTTTGTACAGCGAAGAGGAATTTGTGAAGAAACTGGCAGCGCGGCGAGAAACCGGTGCCAAGTGCCTGTGTGTGCGCGTCTATCACCGGCTGCCATCTGTGAGAATGCAAACATGTACGCCGCAAGGAAAAAAGGATCTTACGTGTGCTCCAAGAAGGACGTGTAGGAGTGGATCATTAATATTTCCGTATAATAACGGCGACTCGAAATAGACGGAATGCGTCTTTTTTTTCATGCAGATTTCGTCGTCGCCTCCTGCTGCTATTTTAAGTTTGTCTGACGCGAACTCGGCGGCACTTGTTCATTTTACCCTCAGCGTGATGCAATTTTCTTAACAGAGAAATCGACCTTTTAGCCTGATGCCATGCGGCTCCCATCTCCGCGCCGTATGTGGGAGTAACACGTGAGACCTCTGGGTAATAAACCCGGGAGGAGACGACAAACAAAGCGTGGTTTGTTTGTGGCTCCTGGAGGCGGGTGATATCGGGGAGCCAGGGTCAATATTTAAAAGTCTATTTGTGCCATGATTAATGCATGCGGCGCAATGCCTTTTGGATGTGTTTGTGGCTAAAGGGCAGGTTAGGCCGCGTCTTCATGCGTCCATGCGCGTGGCGACGGGACAGGACGCATGCGGACGGCGAGCGCACAGAGCCGGCGAACCTCCTGCGAAGGGGGCGCGTGAACCCTAAATGAAAGCGCTGACGGGAGCCAGGAGTCAAATCGATCGGAGAAAGCCCCGCCGCCTGAGGGGGATGCGATGTGAGGCGGCCATCGGGGGTCGGGGCGCGTGATTCACCTTCATCCTCGGAGGAGGAGGAGGAGGCGAAGAGACTCTGTGAAAAGACAGAAAGAAGAATTTGGGTGTCCGTTGACAGTATGGCTCGCCAGATACTTTTATCTGAGGGGGGGGGGGGGGTGGGGGGCTTGATGGCTCGCCAGATACTTTTATCTGAGGGGGGGGGGGGGCTTGAAAGCAGGCTTTCTTAAAATCATGTTCTTTGAATCAGCATGACACTCTCTTATCCACAATGCACCAGGGCTATGCAAAACATCTCCCCGCCATGTTGGATTTCATTTCTCTTTCTTTCTTTCGCCTTAAGTGTGTGTGTGTGTGTGCGTGCGTGCGCGCGCGTGCGTGCGGCATTCTCGTATCCCCCTTTCTATCTTACATTTCTGAAGGTATTGGCAGAGGTGACAGGAATGAACACATTCGGTTGGAGTCTGATTTAGTTGAGGCAAAGCCTAAAGATGAAACGGGTTCCAACTCTGTTTTTGCGACAGATTTGTCACTCGTACTCAAAATGACACACTTGCCCAATTTATTTGATCTGGCTCAACAATCACCCCGACACACACGCGATGCACTACATCGGCTACACACTCGGATTGATTTGCCATCTCGCACAATCTGTTTTATGATTTTTTTTTTTTTTTTTTTCCCGGAGACCTAACGAAGCCAATCGCCCCTCTGTTTCCTTTCCGTATGAGATATATCCAGCGCCGGCCAGTGCTTTCTGAACGTGACAAAAGACTGACTCTCCTTCTCAGTGGGGTGTGAATGAGCCTGAGGAACGATGAAATGAGCTGCAGACTACAGATCAGGACAAAGATTAGCACGGGACTCCCCCTGCAGTTTCGCCTCTATTGCTTTTTGTATACATTCATCCTCAGTAGCAACTTTATTATTCGTCCCCCCAAAAAAGGGCGCATTCATATTTCTGGAATTTCACTGTTCAGTACTATTTTTTTTTTTTTTATATCATTATGCTTCTGGCTATTTGCCTGGCTGTCAGCATGCAGCTCTCTCTCTCTCTCCCTCCCTCTCTCTCTCTCTCTCTCTCTCTCTCTCTCTCTCTCTCTCTCTCTCTCTCTCTCTCTCTCTCTCTCTCTCTCTCTCTCTCTCTCTCTCTCGCCTGATTGACACACCTTTGCAGCAAAGTGCAGCCTATTGTCTCGCACCTGTAGCTCTGATTATCAGCGAACTTGTGTACAGCACTGGCTGATGGGAGGCGGATGAACTTAATGCGGGAGCTGACTTTTTCCTTTCCCGCCCCGGGGGGGGGGCAGGTGTCTGCTCAAGTCTAATGGGCCATCCATTCACACATTTAATTGAGTGTCTTTTATCTGCCCCCTCCTTTTAGTGACCTCCTTTATTCTGTGTTTCTCTCTCTTCATTTCCCTCTATTTCTTTTTTTTATATCTATATAAGGAGGCGGTTCTGGGGGGCTGAATTTTCGGCCTATTTTCTCCCTCCCCCCACTTTTCCTTCGCCATTTCTCCCCCTTTGCCCTTCCGTGTCCTTCATCTCTGCATCGTCCTTGCCTCCCTTTGGCTCTCGGCTTGTTTCCTCCACTTTGTTCTCCCTGGCTATCATCGCGCCTCTCTTCACCTCCTCCCCGGGTCTCGGTGTCCGTGCACACCATGATTTCTCATTTCACATATTCCAAGCACCATCATGGCCACGAGTCGCTTCGCAATGTTTCTAACGTATGGTGGACTTGGCAGAGGTGTGTATGTTACTCAGTTGTCGGAAGGCTTGTCCTCTGATGGCTTTGATACCACATGTAGATTCTGCAGATTCCATTCGAAGAGCTCTCGCTTCACGTATCTCCTAAGATTAAATGATGTAACGTGTGCGACAACATTACTGCCTAATCTTCTCTATTTTAACATATTTAAATCAGGCTTTACCAGCCCCTTTCATTTCCTATCTGAGAATAATAATCATCTTCTGCGCACGGATCACTAAAATGAGGAACATTATTCTAATCAGATTAGCGAGATCTTGTAAAATATCAAGCCCCCCCCCACCACCACCGCCACCACCCCACACCCAGCTGAGCCTTAAAGTGCCGGCTCCTGAATTAATCCTTGACCTTTCGGTTCTGACAGGAGATAACATCTGCCCGTCCACGGGAAAGAAAGTCTCATTTCACAGCCATTTTGTCCAAAACTACAATGGGGAGGGGGTAATACGGGACCATTTTGATGAGCGGTGGAACAGTGAGAATTAGAATGGGAGCAGGGAGTGGAGTAAAGAGGATGATAGGCTCATATAATTTGCTGTGACCTAATTGCGACGTGATTCATTGGACTTCCTTTTAGCGGTGCAGCGAGGTTGGCTGCTCATGATATATGTTCGCTGCGAGAGGGTTTTTTTTTTTGTTTGGCGCCCACGTTACTCTTTTTGGTCGGCAGCGACGCTTTCCTGCTTGAAATGTAAATATTCAAAAGATGGCAGGCGGCGTGGAGGAGCCAGAGCCTGTGAGCAGCCCAGCGTCGGTGCCAAGAAGGATGAGAGACGGCTGGAAATCCCTCCGCTTAACTATCTGAGAGTTTGTTCCCAGACTTGGAGAACTCTCCAGTCAGGTTTCTCATCTATATTTATTTTCGGTGAGCGATGCAGCCGCCCCAGGGGGAGGGGAGGGGGTGGCGGAGACACCCAGGGGATCCCGCCTGGTACGCGGCGTCGGGCCGCGTGCGGTGCCGTAAATGGTCATGATGCTGTCAAAAAGGGCTCTTTATCACAACGGGGAAATTGGGGGTAAAAACGGAGGCGCCCGCGCGGCAGAGTTGCGATGTTTCTCGTGGGCTGGCCTCCTGCCTCTCCCGGAGCCCGCGGTGGATAATTAGCATCTCTCACACGTGCTTAGGCTTGATTAAAACTCGGTTTGCGGGGAGCAGCGCTGTGAGGTCGCCATCTGTCACCTGCCGAGGCCACCGCGAGATGTACTCTAGCCGGTGGGAGTGCGCAGGATGCGCGCGTGTGTGTGTTTGATAAAATAAGGAAATACAGGGGCCGAGAAGGAGAAACGGCAGAGATGTGTGAAGCGTCAGACATTAGAAGGCGTTCTGTCGGCTAAGCGGTGGCTCTCGCTCCCCGCGGTCTGTATCTCAGAGCTAAATCACCTCTCCTCTATGTTGGCAGAAAAAAAGCTTCTGACTGCAGTTTTGGGATTTGTCTTATTTACTTGAACTTTTATATCCTTGCGACAGCAGTTTTGGGAATACTTGGGGTTTTTGTACTCGGAAGTCAGATCGGAAGTGTGAGCGAGTGCGACTATACGGATCATAAAACCGTTGGCGTATGAAAGACCGATTCATGTGCGTCAAGGGAATCATTTAAAATGCAACGTTTCTCATGCCACAGATTCCAAATTGACTACGTGGTGCCAATATTACCCAGATTAAACTGGTGGCCCCATTGTGGCCAACGCCGTGGCGTTTAGGTGCCTCAATTTTTACAGAAACTGTTGTTTGTGTAAATCCCACGTCCAAGGTTTCATATATATTGCATTTTCCTATAATATCACACCCTTGAATATCAGGGAGAGTGGAAATGATGTGTTCAAAGACCATATAAGCCTCCTATCATTTTCCGTTATTGATTAATTGCATTGTTTTAAAAATGCACTTTTTCCTTTATGTCATGCCAGGTGTTTTATGTTTTTTTTTCTTTTATGTTTGGACTATTCATTAGACAAACAATTTTAACGTGGCCTCGGGCATTAAACCAGGTGGTGATGACTGTTTTCACTATTTTCGGGGTTGTTTTATCAAAAAGGGAAATCAGTCTGAATCTGACTGAATCTGAATCCTGGGTTGCGGCACCAAATAGAAATATTTGCGTCTGCATAAAATATTGATCCATCAATTTGAATTCATGACATATTCGGCGTACCTGTCACCCCGTGGCTGTGAGTGAGACTTCCAACACCACAAAACACGCACGTCCCTCTCTCGGTGCCTCTGTCTGAGACACGTGTCAAAGCCCAAGAACCCGGCTGTGTTTATGACCGTATGTAGTTATGTTTACGCCTCATGAATATATGGAATACTTCAGCGAAATACTCCCTTCTAGCATAACACACCGTCACAGCAGAACCTACATTGTACATTTGGTTTCAGGAAGAGGCCATTTTTTCGGTGCTTTATGCCTGAATGTGTGTGTAATGGCACTCCATAAATAACGTTATAACTGACTCTGGGTCTGTCCCTGTGTCTTGGTGCCTATTTCTGTGGAACGTGAGCCGGCGTGTGTTTGTGTGCAGGCGAGCTTGGGCCCTCGGTTTCTTTGACGTCTTATTTTCGCCGTCGTTGGTATTCCTTTTCGGTTGCGCGGGCAATTTGAGTGCAGCGGGAAACTGCGAGCGCGCCGAAGACGCCGTTTGAGGCGTCAGCGATTCGAGGCGCGTGGAAGCGTACTCACAGTTTGCCACAATTAGTGGCCAAAAGGGGTCCCCGCTTGGCAAATTAGCACACAAAATGTCAGCCGGTAGTTTAGCACATCCACAATGGGGCCCCCTCGCAAATTAGCACATATTTTCAGGAGGGAGCTGGCAGAGTCGGGGCAAATTAGCACATCTGTTGCGGGTGCTTAGAATTAATACATTTTATATGATCACTGGTTTTCCGACTGGAGCCGGGTCAGGGATGAGCTTGGTAGAACGCTTTTCTAATTGAACACTGTGTGCGTGTGCGTGCGTGTGTGCGCGCGCGCACGCTAATGATGAGAGATTGATGAGATTGATCTCTTGGCAATGGTTGAGCTAATTATTACCCAGGGTGCAACAGGAGCGAGGTTTTTCTGTTGAATCGCCGCGGGGGCCTGGGGCTTTAAATTCTCACATCGGTCCCATTTTCCTCCGGACCCCGTCGCGTCTTACCTGACAGATTTGTTTAGGCTCAGTCTGTGGCGCCGGGTGATTGCGCTCGTTTCCCGCGTGGGTGTCGCCCAGTGAGCGTGAGTCAGCCCGGGGCTTAGCGTCCCGCAGTGGCAGGTGACAGTCCGGTCCAGCGTCAAGGGGCTTCCGGGTGACAGCAGTGATTCTTATTCTGGAGGAAAATACCACCAACAACAAGTCGGATAACAAGTGCTGTATGTTCATGTTCGCATCAGCTGCTTTTTACGGGTGTCGTTGCGTATATCCCGTAACTGGCTGGTTGATTTGTATTATTGATTAATTGCTCAGTGGCTGGGTTTATTGGATACATTTTTTTGGATTACGTGAATGATGTTTTACCCGTCTGGGTAATTCTAGCATGACGTTGCATCGCATCGCATTTCTGGAGCGCATATGCAAAATGAAATGAATGAAAATAGCGTGTTTTTTTTGTTTTTTTTTTAACAATGCACCTGGGTAAACAGAAATCCGCAGAATGTCGTCTTGGTCTCACAGAACTGTTGCGCCGTAAGATGAGCCATGGGCCCGGGGAGATGGGGCTGCATTGTCAAAACATTTCAAATGTCGCGCGTCCTCTCTGGTACCAACCGTACCAAAGCATGTCGCTCTGCCCCTGCATGCAGAAAAGGAAAAAGAGAAAGAGCATGAGAAACGTGTAAAACAAATGAAGCCATAACAATACCTCTTCCCAAAATAGCTTTGGGGTGAGCTATACCCAGACTGCACTGCTGCTGCTGCTGCTGATGGCTTGTTTGTGTGATATTGTTGTGGTGACCGGGCGAGCGCGCTAGCACCTCACAGTTGATGTGAGGGCTGCGCCCCCGTCAGATTTCTGGAGATCTTCAGGGGGAGAGTGATTTGGCCCTTGTGCGGCGCAGGAAGGTCAGCCCACCGCCAGGGGAGCTTCAGATTAATGACCGGCGGCGACCACTCTCAGCGGGGGCCTTCACGCATCGCGTCCCCTTTGCTGCCAAACATGTCACGGGAGCGCTCCCGCTGAGAATATTCTGGGATATATACGGAGCATTTCCAAGTCTTGCCTCCTGCCTATTGGCTGAGGGCAACCGATATTCACGGCAGAGTGACGGAGGGGAGACAGAAGCAGGCCGAGGCGGAGGTCTGAATGTCCAACAGTGCGTACCTGAGCTACTTGTGCCCCAGCGACAAGTTTGCTCACTGGTTGCCATGGCAGCCGCCCCCCTCCACAAATTGCCCACCGCCACCCTGCAGCCACGCTGCTGGTCATTAGTCACACACACAGGCCATCCACGCTATCTCACGCCCCTCATCCAACAATCGGCTCGTCAGATTCCAAAATCCGCCCGAAGCCTCTCAGCCATAGCATACGATGATGCAGGCGTCGCCATGGCAACATGTCTGCCTCCCATTTTACTATTGTACGGCAGCGTCCTTGAGTGACGAAGGCCAAGCGTTGGTTTCATTCAAACTTCATTTGGTCGAAAAATGGTCCTCGCTTCATGAATGTCAAGGTTTGGCCTTAAGTATTTTTTCCAATGTACTGCATGTCCTTCAGAGGTCAATAGTTCAGGTGTTTGCCGGGACTAATTTCCAATTCATTTCATTTCTGTCAGAGACCATGTAACTGTATCATATTCAATCCAAAACGATGAAAACAATTAAAAGAAGACGACTAAAATTTACATATAGAGACGTACTCCCACGCCGCAATTTTTAACTTTAGCACCAGCCGCTCGGTTTTGGAAGGCCTGTTTTTCTCGTCAGGGTGATTATCCAGCTCATAACTCACTTCAGAGCCTTTCATTTACACCATAATTCACACCAGTCCCCACGATGGCGGCTCCATAATTCACACACACACGCTGATTATCTCAGCTGTAGCTCACACACCTGCGACGGGGTGGACTGTAATAGCAAACGGTGAGAGGACGGCAGACGCGTGTTATTCTGCTCTGAGCGGCCTGAATATTCATCCCGTCCCCTAATAACGCTTGTAAGTCCAGATGCATCCTGGGAAGAAATGTCCGACTGGTCATTTCGTGCGGATAAAACGGAAAAAAAGAAAAACCCGAACCAAATACACAGGCTATGGACTCATGTATCATATTAGATCCCATGGAGCATTGAATCATTTCAAACCATTATAGTCAAAGGTTCAAATTTGATGTTTGAAATGTCCTCTGAAACACTTAATCTAATGTTTTTGCTCCTCGGAGATATAGAATGTCTTTAAAAAAAAAAAACAGAACCTCGGAGCCCCACAGTGTGCCAAAAGAAAAAAAATCCAATGAACATAACTTAATATCCTTATGCTCTCTGCTCCTGGGCCAGTGGAGCCCGGGCCGGCTCCCTCCGGGCGGCAGAGTGCAATAATGATTTATTGGGCCCCAACCCACTGCGATTCCTATCATCTTTAATGGCGATTCTTTAGGTATTCATTCTTTTTGTAGATTAATGTGCCATCGCGGTGAAATGAAACGCCACGAATAGCAACAACCCGTGAAAAGCTCATTATTATAGCTCAGCCAATGGGCACGGCGAAATAAAGGCGTAGCTGGAGCATACTTGTGTGAGAAAATAAATAGAGGCGCAAAGTTGGGACACGGCGCTGTACGTGTGCGCCACGGTGACAGTGATGAAGCTCACCTCCTTAAGTTAATGACATCTCCTCCGTCCTCCCGCTCTCTCCGTTTCTATCGTTCCCTGCTGCTATTTATAGCTGCTGTGTGTCTATTACCGCAAAGCCCTTCTCACTCCTTCTCCGCTCCGTCTTTTTCCTCCATCCGTCTCACTTTTCCCTGGCTTTCTGTAATTGAATCAATAAACAGGCTTTAAACTTTTTTTTTTCTTTTTTTTCTTCTTCTCCTTCTCCTCTCAGTTTGGATTTCAAGCCGTCTCCTCTCCGTCCTCCGAGTGAGAGGATGGTGGGAAGTGCAGATGTACTCCTGAACTCTCGCTCTTGTCTCTGAGAGTCTTTCTCAGAGCGGCTCTCACAACCACTCTTTCATCTTTTTTTTTTTTTTTTACCCCTCCCCTCATCCACTCTCTTTTAAGTTTGATTTCTGGAAAGCTTTTCCCAGGATTTGGTCCGTCCTCAAAGGTGCACGAGCAGTTGGAACATAGCTTTGATTTTTTTTTTTTTTTTGGTGAACGTGTCTTTTTATATGGAAAGTTGATAGTTTGACTCTACAGCTGTTTGACATCAAATTAGTATCTGTTAAATTTCACCCTCCCCTCATCCACTCTCTTTTAAGTTTGATTTCTGGAAAGCTTTTCCCAGGATTTGGTCCGTCCTCAAAGGTGCACGAGCAGTTGGAACATAGCTTTGATTTTTTTTTTTTTTTTGGTGAACGTGTCTTTTTATATGGAAAGTTGATAGTTAGACTCTACTGCTGTTTGACATCAAATTAGTATCTGTTAAATTTCACTATGTGACATAATCCGGCGCATTGTGCCACCTACAACATGGCCTTCATTTTATAATGGATGAGAATACTACTGAAATGAAACATCTCCAGGGTGGCTGCCTTGCAAATTCAATGAAAACCAAAAAGAGGTTTTAACAAAAAAAAATCAATAAATCAGACCATCTAAATTTGAGGAACTGCAAAATCTCCAAGTATGTTGGAGTGGAATTAAAACTCTTTGTTTGTTTTTCGCATGGAGGCTTTTACACAAATAATGAGCATCGTGAGGTGTGATTCCGCAAATATATCCAAAGGCAACAAGGTTTCTCAGGCAGGCCCAGCGTGGTGCTCTGGCAACAAAAGCAAAAGTGAAAGAGGATACAGGAATAATAATAAAACAGCATTTCCCCAATGTCATCCTTCCTAATTTGATTGAACTTCTCCTTCACCACCCACCTGCCTTTTTGTTCCACCTCCTTTTTCCCTTGACTCGTCTATTCTCCTTTCGCACCGTCGTCTCCTTTTTCCCCCTGATCCCTACATCCGCTGCACTCTTGTTTTCCGTTGCTCTCCTCTCGTTGGAGAATCATTAAAATCAATTGGGCCAAAATTGAAGAGTGAACCTTTCCGTCGAGGCTGAGCGAGGGAGTTAAAGAAGGGCACCCACCCCTGAACTCACCTCCCTGCGCGGCTAATTGCCCATAATTACCCTGACGCCTGACTGCCACCGAATGCAAATCAGCCGAGACCCGGAGCCTCTGTCTCCTGTCGGCACCCGACTCAGCTCTGATATCATGAGAGTAGGAATACTGCCGAGGGGAAAATGAGCAATAATTGTCTGCATCATATCCACCATTTTCTGGAATGTCACTTGTGTTAACCAATCTACGGCAATTACAGGAGAAGGAAGTTTCTTCTTATTATTATTCCGGGCTGTTGTTCTAGGTCGCTAACGCTTCCTTTTCTTTCTTTTCCTCGATCCTCAGGAGGAATATTTGAATCCCTTGAGAGCGGCCCCTCTGGAGCAGAGGAATTAGCCTTTAAATTTGCCTTGAACACAATCAACAGGAACCGCACCTTGCTCCCCAACACCACGCTGACCTATGACATCCAGAGAATCAACATCTTCGACAGCTTTGAGGCCTCCAGGAAAGGTGAGTCCGACATTGAGTTTTTTTTGTTTTTGTTGGGTTTTCTTTTTTTTCAGAATGAGGTCAAAATATAATGATATCATTGTATTGAAAAGTACATCATTGTCTGTCTAGTGACCGGGGATTTCACTTGTTTTGGCCAGAGCACAAAGGTTTAGCATTTTCCTCTGAAATCGTTTTCAGACCCTTAAATATTATTTCCCGGGATGTTTCACGAGGGGCCACGCAGCTGCGGTCTCCAGTAGATAGGGTCTCACAGCAGTTGATGCGTGTCAGGGTAATAACGAAGCCGCGAGGCCAAAGGAGCAGCCTGCACGGCTCAGACGCGGGATCATGTTAACACGCGGTGTAGGATCCGTGTAAGATTTTGCTGCACCGAAGGCTCCCAGGGGCAAAGTGGACAAAGTGTGTCACAACCGGGACTCGCTGTCTCTGTGTGGGTGTAGAGACGTCTCCAAAAGTCCTGTGCATGCGACATTTCAGTTTTTCCTTCTTCAATCAAGTGAAAACATATTTTACTTGCAGCTGAGACGCTTTATTTTCACAATCTTAACGCTAACTAATATAAAAGCCTTTATGCAAATAAACAGGGCTCTTGAAGCCGATTCCAAAACGCTGTTTTGAATGTCCTTTTTTTGGCATGAGTCATCAGATGTTAAACTGGCTCTCTGCGTTTCCCTGCCAGCATGTGACCAGCTGTCCCTCGGGGTGGCGGCCATTTTCGGGCCCTCGCACAGCTCGTCGGCCAATGCCGTCCAGTCCATCTGCAACGCTCTGGGCGTGCCCCACATCCAGACCAAGTGGAAGCACCAGGTGTCGGACAACAGGGACTCCTACTACGTCAGCCTGTACCCCGACTTCTCCTCCCTCAGCAGAGCCATCCTCGACCTGGTGCACTTCTTCAAGTGGAGAACGGTCACTGTCGTCTACGACGACAGCACAGGTACAGGTACAGGTACAGATGGTGTCCGTCTTCATCTTCCTGTGGCGCGTCGGCTTTTTGTGCGATGACGTGCGTTGCGTGTCACTGTTTCCAGAAAAAAAAAAAAAAAAAAAAGCACCAGGTGAAGGACCAAAGGGGTAGTGAGTTCAGCGAGTGCTTTGTAACCTGTCAGATTAATTCAGAAATCAATAGCTTACTGTTCTGCCTCAGTCCTCCAGGTGCTGCCCATGTCAGTCTTCCAGGATGGTGAGCAGCAGCACAACAAAACAAGAAAGAAAGAAAAAAAAACAAAAAAAACACACACATTACCCAGAATGACCCACTGTCTCTTCAGATTAATGCAATGCAGAATTGTAGTACGCGGGAGCTGACAACAGCCATTAATAACACGGGGACACTTGATCTCTGAGGGTGGCTATCAAATGTGTCTGTGAGCCATTTTGTCTATCCTGCGACTCTGTGGAGTGGGCTCATAATATGCATTTTAAAAGACACGTCGTATTTTAGCACCGAGTGCGCTGATATCTTTATGGGGCAAAGTGTGAGCGCTCCAGAGAAGATAACAATATTCAAATGCCCGTTCGCAATTTACGAGCGATTTGGCATGACGTGGCTGACAGCTTAATATAAGTAAATTAGACAAGAGTAGGGGGGGGGTTTAAATTTTTCGACAGGTTGCATAATGAATTCACTCTCTGCTCTGGAGAAAAAGAACATTGCCTCTGTTGTTGACGTCCTAAAATGTGTCTGCAAATAGACATTTAAACGCCGCGCCGCCGCCCTTCCTCCAGCCACGGCGTGCAGAGAATTGCGCCGCCGCGTGCGTTTCGGGACACAGCCAGTCCTGCAGCGTGTCGGCGTTCACCTTTGGATGCCATCCCGATAGCTCGCCCCACTTGCTCACGTCATTCTGACTCATCGCCTTGACCTCTCTCTGCGCCAATGCCTCGGAGCTGGGTGCGTTAACACCCTCATTCTGCATCAAACTGCCCCAGCGAGATGCCCCAAGAAGGGAGCTGACCTCTGACCCGCCTCCCCCACCAGATAGGAGGGAAGACACACCTGACGCCCTGAAAGGTGTGACAGCTGCGTGGCACACTCACACACACTCACACACACACACACACACACACACACCTACACACACACACACACACACACACACACACACACAGCCTCCACCGGGTCCCAGGCTGTAATCACACAGCTTCATGCTCCAGGGCCCCCACGCCGCTGATTGGAGCCTATCTGACGGCTGGCAGGAAAAACTATCGGAGGGGATAAAATATTCACACACAGCCGTTACAGATCCGGGGGGAAAGTCTGAAGGCATTAGCCAGAGCCCACAAACATCGACGCTGACAGTGTTACCCAAACGTTGAGCTCCCTTGACAGATTTCTTTTTTTTTTTTTCCCTCTTTTCCTTTAACACCCTCCCATAGTGTCAGCGTGAACAAAAAAAAACAGGAAGACGCAGACACGAGCCCGGAGTCGAGATCTATTGGGATTACCTGAGGAAAGCTCCGGGTGGTTCAGTGTAGCTCCCACCACAACAAGACCTGCGTGTTCCCATTTCACACCAATCTTCTTGTAGGCCTCGGGGAGACCCGGCCCCACTCAGAGTAACACCATTAAACTGCTCACACAGCACTTCATTTCAGAATAAAAAAAAAAGAAAAAAAAGAATAGACTGAGCTATCTTAAAGTGGTTCCATGAAAATAAATAAATAAATAAAAAATCCCATCTCTCTCCAGTTCCCCCTCCCAAACTATGCCCGCCGCTCCAGCCATTTTTATACCCATGACAAGTAATCATCTCGACCATCAATCCGGCCCCTTTCATCCCTGAACTCTGAAGTTCTTTATGGAGGGGGAGAAACTCATTGTAATCTCATCACAGTATCTCCCGGAGACCTCTTTCTACCTGAGCGTGTGGTTGGAGAAATGAAAGGTGAAGATTGCAGCTCAGTGTGCGACGGCAGCCGGGTGCTCCCCCCCCCCACCAGTAAAAGCTGGGCAAACAGTGCCGCTCTCATCATCGCATCTGAGGTGTGTGTGAGGGACGGGCCCGGGCCGGATTGACCGCGGCTTTCCATCAGGATAAAATTGGACCCTTTTTCGTGCTGCTGCATGGTATCATCTGAGAGGAGAACAAATCCAGATTTGGGATTTTTAAGCTGCAGCTTCAGGTTCTTTCTGTTTTGTGCTTTTTGGTATATAAAGAGTGCATTGTGCTGGGCTTGGTGTTAAATTATCTTGATAGGTCTGTGGCAGTGGGTTTGCTTGCCAGGCATGAGTGGGAGGATCAATAGACAGTGGATTAGGATGGCATGCATATGAGCCTTTTTTCTCCTGCATACAGTTGGTTTCTTTGTGGCCTCCCCAGCATCAGAGATGCTTAAAAAAAAAAAAAAAACACAGACAGATCAAACACATTAGGTTGCTACATCTTTTAAAACTCATTTTTGTTTTCAACGCTATACGCGCCATCTTTGTCTGCAGGTCTCATTCGGCTGCAGGAGCTGATCAAGGCGCCGTCACGGTACAACATCCGTTTGAAGATCCGACAGCTGCCCACAGAGACCAAGGACGCCAAGCCACTTCTGAAGGAGATGAAGAAAGCCAAGGAGTTCCATGTCATCTTTGATTGCGGACATGAGATGGCCGCCTGGATCCTTAAACAGGTACAAGCCCTCCTTAAAGAGCGGTAGTTAGGATTCCTCGCATAAACCAAAAAACTGGGCGTGTGGTCAGAATGCACGGCTAGGTTTTTATATGGTAAACAAGTACATTGAATACATAACCTTGGGGTCTTAGCGATTGTACTTTTTACTATTCATAGATAAAATGGAGAAACTCGACAATAACTGATAGTAGACTCTTGTCTTCCGCTGCAGCTTTGTTCAATACAATTCACCTTGTAAACAGTAAGTTGATGCACCAGTGTGCGACGTTTACATTTTATCATAGCACTTTGTGAATTTAAGTAAAAAGTGAATTAATCGCAGTCCCAAAATTTACATAATTTCCCCTAATAGGCGCACAGACTCGCACACACTCAATACATAGACTCTCAGTACATTCATTATGTATATGTACTAAAATAATAATAAAATATATATATAAAAATAATAAGTCCATATGTTCCCTTTATTACCCTCCTCTCCTTAAGTACTGCGCCAAATGACTCTGATACCTACTTTCTGCTCAGTGCGTCTTTCATTTCTTTGTAGAATATTAGATCTCTACTACTGACCCATCATAATAGACGCACTCCATTGCACAATAAAGGTTTTTTAATTAGAAAGTCTAATTCTGCTCACAGGCATGTTAAATTCATTTAACAGAGGCACATTATTTATGAGAACTGCGGGGGTTCTTATTGAATTGAATTCTCCTCACGAGCATATTGTACCGTCTCCATGCAGCTGTATGTCTACGGGAAGCAACTAGAATGATTATTTATTGATGGTGAATACTTGGCAGGCACTACAACAACAACAAAAAAAAAGCAGTCGATGCTAGTCCAATACATTCCTAAAAACTACTGGCTAAACAACATTTTCAAAATTCCTTATGTTCACGCTGACCCTTTTCTTTTACTATATAACCCCAGCCGTGTGTTCAGAGAAAACAACAAGGACTTTTATAGGGATTCTTTTTTTTTTTCACTTTGAGAGGGAGCTCTGAAATAAACAAAATCATATCAGTGCAAACAACACATTTTTGTGTGAAAAGTCTTGAATAAAACCCCGTTCTAAATTGGCTAAAGAAGCTTTAAATGTGTTACTGGAATTTCTCTTTCAGGCGTTGGCGTATAAAGGGGGAGTTTAGTGAAGATATTACTGCTTGCTTGCTGTGATATTCAGTAATTCAATGAATCCATCAACAGCACCGATGATATATGAACGTTATATGTAAATCTCCATTCTCCGCTGCCAACCTTGCCAGAGAAGAGATATCAACAACATAGTGACTTTACAGGTTAAATAAAAGTTAAATGAAGAATTAAAATAGAGCTCATTAAACTATTAATCTTGGATTTATGGTTAATACCCACTCTTTTTTCCTCCCTGTAGGCCCTCGCCATGGGTATGATGACAGAGTACTATCATTATATTTTTACTACCCTGGTAAGTACACCGGCATTTTTATATTGAAATAAATGCAATTATGAAGTATACGACTTTTATTATTTTTTGCACAGCTCCAGGTGCTTGAAGACCTGGGCCGTTTGAACAGTTTTGTTATTCTGCGCTTGTTGCAGTGCAATCACCTGTGTTTGCTTGTTGCGGGGCAAAAATTCATCCATCTGCCGGAGTGTCTGATAGCAGTTTTTTCCTCTCTGAGCAGGAAATTAAATACAACTCTACCGGGAGCCAGGCAAAGAGAAAACGTGCTATAATATTCATCATGTGAAGCATTTTGAACTTTCTGGTGAACGAAATAGATGGGCTTAAAAAGACTGACTCATTGTCATTCACTTGATTGGAATTATACCATTGGCATAGAAAGTTTAGAAATAGGCTGCGGAAAAAGTTTTGGGCGTCTGCTTATTTCCTGAATCCTGCACCAACCTTTCCACCCCACTGGGCTCTCTGAGAGTCTGAATGCAGGAAACAAAAGCAGTTGGATATATTTTATTCTGACTCTGGCGGCGATTGAAGTTATCCGAAGTTCTTTGATCTAGCCACTACAAAGATTGCCACGCTCCGGAGGAAAAGAAGCAGCCCATCTTTTGCTGAGCACGGGGAAAAAAACAGGAGCCTGAGAGCTCGGATAATAGCCCAGAGCTGATGAGACAGTCGCCCATTTGGTCCATTATAGTTCTAACAGACAAATGGCACACCGTGTTGTTTGGGAGCACAATTGCCAAAGGCTGAAGGGAAAGTTTGGAGGAAAGTGACCTGAAAAAGACATTTAGCAGTGCCTGGGACCTTCACAGAAGAGCCCGGGCTGCAGATGAAAGAGGGGGGGGGGGGGGGGGGGGGGGGGGGGGGGAGGGGGGGGGGGGGGGGGGGGGGGGGGTGACTGACAGCAGGTATGTCTTTGGGAAAGGAAAGAGAATAGTGATTATAGCTGTGTTCCCGCGTCATGCTGCAGTCGCTCGCCGAGGTGGAAACACGGCTGGTTTAACATCGGCCAGTGTTTGGCAGGTTGGAGGGCCACGGCGCCGGCCAAAGCTGCGGTGTACTGGTACCGAGCCATCCGTGCTGCTCTCCGAATAGGACAGCAAACATTGACCATTGGCACCAAGCCCCTCCCCCCCCTCCTCCTCTCTCTCTCTCTCTATTCTGCGTCCACCGCTCTCTGTCAACTGGGTCGTTGCATCCCAGAGACATCTGCCTGGTGAGATGCCAGACATGCTGTATGCGGGACAATTGGGTTGTCCTTTCGCTTCCACATGATAGATGGCAGTCCACCAAAATCCTGCCTGTAACCTTGAGAGCTTTGCCTCTACCAGGCCTACCGTCTCAGCATGAGATAAAATAACCTCCTGAAAAACCTTCACCTGCACTCTACCGTTTTCTTTTTTTTTGACCCTCAATTTACCATTTTAGAATCTTTTTTGAAGCATTAAGGAGTGAGTTGTTTTTATCAGCTTTTTTTTTGCCAATTATTATTATTTGTCAAAAATAAATGGTGTGCTGTCCCAAAGGTTACTTTACTGCCTCCCGGGTGTCGAATCCTAAATATCAAACATGATATTTAACTTTATTCCAAATCGGGCGGCCTCCGACCCGCCATAGCCAATGAGCGAGCAGAAGGGGGAGGGGCCACACACCGGATGTTGCGTAGTTTTTACGCGTGGGAACCACCACAACCACTCTGGGCCGCGCCAAGTGGCGTGTAGCAAAAGAAGACTGGCTTGAGGAATTATACCAACAACACGAGTGTGAATGTTTGACAACAAGGCCATCTTTGTTTTTCTTCTGAAGTCACGTTTGTTCGCGAGAGTTTCTGTGAGATCTCGTGTCTGTGTGGAATCGTTGCTAATCTCGGCAGGTGTGTGTGGTGTTGCGGTCGGGCCAAATCACCCGTGTGTGTTCGGAGTCCTTATCTCTGTGGATTTTACAATCGGTTCATATTTCAATAAGCCAGCCAGCCTACAGCGCATCTGAATGTTCCCATGTCTTCCTCCAGGATCTTTTCGCACTGGACATGGAGCCGTATCGTTTCAGTGGCGTCAACATGACCGGGTTCCGCATCCTCAACACAGAAAACTCTCAGGTGACATCAATCATCGAGAAATGGTCGATGGAGCGGCTACAAGCCCCGCCCAAGCCCGACTCTGGCCTGCTGGATGGATTCATGACGGTAGGCGTCCCGCATTTCATTTCAGCGCTTACGTTATGCGTTATGTCGTGGTGTTATGCTGTGCGCGTGAACGTAACCGCCGTGCGTCCAAGCGAAGGCACCGTAGGGCATATTGTGTTGCGGGTACCGTGTGTGTGTGTGTAAAAGAATCCTTTGTGGGGATGATGATGATGGCGGATCAAATGAATCAATGTTTGGAGGTATACAGATGGATGAGTGCGCACCAGTTGTCAATCACCGGTTCTGCACGAGCGCCCTGCGCGGTTGAGCCTCCTTTTGGGTTGGCGCTCTCGGGTCTAAATGCCCAGTAATGAGGCGGTGTGAATGATAATAGCCGTTTATCTGCCCTCCTGCCTCTCACAACTCTCCTCTGGGAGCGTGGCCAAAATATGACAATCTGTCAGTGTTCATGCAGAGAGAGGGAGCAAATTGGATGGAAATTATGGCCTTGGGTTTTTTTAGGATGCCGTCCAAGGCGTCATTGGGATAAGGTGATTTGAAAGTGAAAACGGGAATGAAGCTTGTCATGGACATTCAAGGTCCCTCTCTGTCTCTCTTGCTGTAAATAGTCAATTTACACTGTCCTCCCCATAATGACACATTCCTTGCAGACAAACGCCTTTTTCCCCTCTCCGTCTCTCTTCCTTCCTGCCAGACTTAAGCTCTGTGATCAGAGATGTAATGAAAAACAGTGTCGCCGCGTCAAAGACTTTTAAGACGAGCCTTAAAATTAGACACGGTGCACGATGCCTATTCATGTATCAATCACAGCCTTAATGTTTTTCTTTTTGAAAACAAACTGTCACAAATTTTCATTTTTTTATTTTTTTAACTTTGCCCTCCTGTAGGAAAACACAAAATATACCCATGCTACTTCTAAGCAGAAACATGCAGCACATCCTGTTGTAAATACAGAAACATCCTATTTTATTTCCCTCCAGCATTGGTGTGTGCATCCTTTTTTCCCTTGTGGCACCCGAGTGCAGATAAACAAGCAAAGCCGTTACGTATGCAAAAAGATTAATGCAATGCACAAAGAGGTTAAATGGCTTCTTTTTTTTCTCCCCCTCCACCGGAAATTAATTGATGTTAGTGGGGACTGTTGAATTGATTAATTAGCATTGCATGAATCATTTTGTCATATCCTATACTACATATTGACATATCTCACTGGACTAGAACCACCGTTAAATAATAAATAATAGGTCCGAAAGCCTCGTGCAAGCTTGATAAAGTACTTCATTAGAGAGCTCTATTTATAAATCCCAGCTCTGATGTGTTTTATTCTTCAGAGTGCCCCCCCCCCCCAGAGGATTCTTTATAATGTGTGAATAGAGAGATAGCAGCATGAATATACAGTAAAAGGCCTCTTAGTTTATTGGTGTAATAAAGGCATAATCCAGAAACGCTTCTGTGGGTGAACATCTACCTATATAATAAATGCAAGGGTTTCAATAATATCAGGTTTCTGTGCAAATCAAAATTATTTTTTTAATTTGTAGATCGGCCTGACATTTATGCTACAGGGCTCTGGGCAGAGAAGTCAGAAGGATGTAATTAAATGAAAATGTGGGAGGGCTGCAGCCGTCAGCGTGTGACCTTCCACCCACGACCCCCCCCCCCCCCCCCCCCCCCCCCCCACCCCCCCCCCCCCCCCCCTCTCAGCCTTTTATTTCCTCTCTCGCTCTCTCATACCTTGTCATTCTCCGCAGCACACAAGCCTTCACCGCGCTCCGGGCATGTTTGCGCTCGGTGACCAGGCAACAGTTGTGTAGCAATGGTTGCCAGGACGACGCTGTCCGTGTCACCTTGTGATTTCATGAAGGATTGATTGACTGAGATGGGAGAGGAGGAGGAGGAGGGGGAGGTGGGGGAGTAAGGTGAAGTAGGTAAAATGGTGGCATGGCAGGAGGGGGAGGAAGGGGAATTGATGAAAATGAGTCGCAGGAATGGAGGAATGGGCAGGAAGTGGTGGGGGAGGCGAGGGATGTTACGTTAGCGTTGAGAGGTGCATGTGATGGTTTTTCTCACACCACTAGCGCTTGCATTCATTCTGGGTTGGTGTATAATCACAGTGACACCCGGTGCCTTGGGTGAGGCTCACTGCTGTCTCGGGGAAGGATGCATAATGAGAAGTACCTCCTCGTGCAGACACCAACATGCTCGGCCTCCGTCGGAGGTATCTGTGACACGGAGCCATGCATAATAAGAGCCGGGCTGCTAATTAGGCCGGTCTGTGTGTGTGTGTGTGTGTGTGTGTGTGTGTGTGTGTGTGTGTGTGTGTGTGTGTGTGTGTGTATGTGTGTGTGTGTGGACCTGCAAATGGCGGGTGATGCTTCGTGGACTAACCATATCATTTAGAACTCCCATTGTCACAACTTTTTTTTTTATCTGTACGTCGTTATTTGATTTAACAGCAGTTAGACTCTCACAACCTGCGTGTAGATGGATGGATAGATTAACATTTTCAGCATCTAATCTGATCATTATTTCGTCCCATCTGTGTATAATTATCGCCTGCAGCCAAGGCCATGTTTGGTTTTAATTCTTTGTTGTAATTAGTTTTTTTTTTCCCCAAATCCCCCATTCACTGAACTAAGTATATACTTTGGATTTAATTGAGGGAAAAATAAAACTATTTCCCAGTCATGCGTCTAGCTGCAGCTTTGGGGCGCAGCCATTGCCACACTCTGCGTCGTTTCATTTGTTTCTGCATTTCATTGAGCTGTAATTAGCTCAACGGAGGACGAGACGTTCTCCAGTGTCATCAACACAATTTAAAATTCCGGTATAATAGCTCATAATAAGGAATGAAGTTATTGATATAGAGCAGATGTTTGAGTGAGGTGTATATAGCGCGATTGGACTGCTCCTTCAGTGTTCACAGAACAGTATAAAAAAAGCATACTTGACTATGGCAGGAGAAAATATTTGGAATAACATCCAACACATGCTTCCACCAGCAGGAAAAAGCAGTTGTGACTCCTTTTTTCCTTTCCGTCAGCAGCTGTGGTGCAAACATAACCTTGAGCTAGACTTCATATCAGCACAGTAACATCAATGCTCAGCCAACTTTCCCAGGATACTTTCAATTATTGCTAAAGAAATGGTTTTAAAAAAGCATTTCCCCCCCCACAAGACTGTGAATCGCCTTTTCTCTTCCTCCTAAAAAAACAACAACAAAAAACTAAGAAAAGCTGTAGATTCATAAAGGAAAAATCATTTTGTTTGATTGCCGGCATTTCCCCAGGAAAGTTTGCTTTGGTGGCATTGAGGATGAAATAGAAGTGAAAATATATGACATGTTTTCCATACATAAGATTTTCATCATATAATAATCATATTGTTTTATTCATAGTGGTGTTTCTTAAGCAGAAGCTATTCCGTGTGTATTGCATTTTGTTAATGCATCCCTATGAAGTTGTTGCCGTTGTCGGCCGTTCCCAACAGGATACAAATTGCAAGCGCACACGCCGGGGACTCAACAATGCATGACTGAGGATTCAATTCACCAAATTTGGAGCATGAAAGCTGTGATTTGCAACATGAAAATAATTTCCTACGCTGTTAATCATGACACATTTCACTGATCAAAACAAACTCCGCGCCTTGGGCCCCCGTGCAGGCGCGAGCCCTGTACAACTGGCAGGTTTATCTGTAACTTGTGAGCAATCATTTGTGAGACATGACGCTGCCACCACATTTGCAGCTGGCACGTAAGCTGAGCGTGCAGAATGCTTTCTGTGACACCAGCCCCTAGACGGTGTTCTGAAGCAAAGGAAAAAATCCAACGCATGGGTGTATTTTATGTAAAGAGAAAGACCACGTTTGGTCCTATTGTGTAATAAACGAATATATTAATGCGCAGGGACTCGATGAATCCTCTCCGCCCACAGATTATTTGATTGCATCGTAAAAGCCGGGTCTAGGGTGCGTTTCTTTTCCCCTTGTGGCCGACGTGTGTCGTTTTCAATACCAAACGTTGGATGCATTTGCGAAACAGTTGTCGAAGAACAACTGCGTTGCTGCTTTAACTGTATTGTTGCGGCTCTATCCACGATGCTGTGAGCGGAGAATGAAGAATGAAAGGAAAACCGGAGGAGGCGGGTTTGCTGAGAGATGGGGGGGGTGGGGGGAGAAGGGGAAGGGGGGGGGGGGGGGGGGGGGGGGGGGGGGGGGGGGGGGGGGGGGGGGGGGGGGGGTGTTCGGACAGACACTTTGCTGCATTAACGAGGACTGCTGGGAGTGGAGTGGGAGCGGAGGAGCCTGCGAGGTGGCAGCTTTGCTCCTGTTAGAGGGTGGTTTACCGCGCATGTTTACATACACGCGTGTGTTTGCGCTGTCCTCGATGCAACTGTGAAACACGCTGGGTGATTTCTAATCCCCTCCGTGGCTCCTCTGAAAAGAGGGGGGGGGGGCATTGGGCCTCACCGGCGGCTTTGTTGAAGGGAAGCGCACGGCTGCCCGTAATCTGGCGATAGGAGTAAAAAAAAAAAAAAAACGACACATGGATCTGCCTTCATACGGACCCGGGCCGGGGTGGGGAGCCAAATCTGCTGCTCCCCAGTCAATATGACGCTGAACAGAGGAGATGCACTGTAATTCTTCCCGTTATAAATCACTGCACAAATGAAGTGTACTAGAAATTGGATTTGGCATTTGGAGAGTCCTTTTAATCTGTTCCGGAATGACTCCAGTATGTACCTTGTCGCTTAAGTAGGTTCCACTGTACGTACATAAATGAATATGCTCAGAAGAAGTAGTAGTGTGGCCACTTATAGTTTCTCCCGTAGAGAGCCAATAAAGATGTAGTTTTGAAAATGTCCCCCTCAGTACATGTTTTGATTACAGGTATTTATTGCCACGTTTGAGTGCTACTTCTGGAAGATTTCACGTTTGTCACAAGTGTACGCTTGAAGATCAAACATCGGCCTACGTTTTATTTCCACTTTTCAAAGGTAGTGCATTTAAAGGGGCTGAGTTCAGGCTCTGGTTGTGTGTCATTGCGAGCTGCTCCACAGCTCCTCCACAAAGCACCTTTTTTCGCAGCCACACAGAACAACACAACGTATTTTTCTCGGGGTGAGGTATAGCGGGGATGAGCTGGGCCCAGATTCGCAGGTTGGTTTGCGTCCATTACGGCGACGTGATCCCGCTCCGTGGGATCCCAGTTGGCAGAGGAGAGAGAGCCTTTTAAAGACGGCGACTGTGGAGAGCAGACACTCGATGCCCTGTGCCGGGCACCACCAGCTGGGCCTGGCACAGCATCAACATTATTAGCACCACTGCTCCCTCGGCCCATAGAAGCCTTTTGTGGGCGAGAACAGGCAGAGGAGGGGGTGGGGGGGGGGAGTATTTAAGGGGAGAGATATATGATCTATTCTTCCTTTTATTTAGCTCCCTCTGGCGCTTTATACTTTAATGTGGCTTTTATTGTTGTCCTTACGTGTAGAAAAATGACGATTTAAACATAGAATTTTCCCAGATTCCCTATCGCCATCTTCTCGCAACTCATTTACCGTGTACGGTGCACACACGTGCCCGAGCAGACGCTCCGCAACAGAATCATCCGTGCAGGGCTCTGCTCGTGCTATATAGGACAATAAAAGCCTGTGCAATCAGGGACCACAGCCATGATCAGATCACTATCGCACAATCGGCCCCCGGAGACCAGGGAGCCGCGGGTGTCATGGTCGCACTCGTACTCAGGGATATTGTCTGGCCTTGGGATCTTTAGACGAGCTGTCACCCCCCGAGAGGCTTGTCCTCCCGCCTATACACGTGTGGTTACTGCACTGGGAGTGTATGGATATGTGTATTTGATCACTTAGGCCATATTGTTATAAACTACATTTATTTGTGCGGCTGAGAGTGAGGATTAAAAACCTGTGTGTTGTTTTGTTTTTTTTATTTGATCGCATCATTTTCCACAACAATTATGGAGAATCCCCTGCAAAAACAAAAACCCACTGTTTAGGAGCAACCCAGATGTAATTAACACCGTCTGCGTTGTTTACACTATAAATCTGGTCTGGACTCCCTCCGTACCGCCTGCGTCCTCTCCACCATCTGGTGGAGAAATGCGAAGGACTCCTCCACTGAACTCCTCTCCCCCCCCCCCCTCCCCCCCCCCCCCCCCCCTCCTTCACACCGCCCAGTCCGGCTCTAACCGGTGGCTGTTGTTGCCGACGAGGCACGGCTCTTAAGTGACTCCCCGTTTAATCACGGCCCATGCCTGGGCTCGTTTTCAATGGGTTTTTTGAGTAGCGGAAGCCTTGTTGCCGTGGAAATATCGGACACGGTAACTAATGAACTAAGGGGACGGGGAGGAAAAAAAAAAAAAAAGCCCTGTGAAGCGGGCACCTACTCGCCTCTATTTTTTTGCTAAACCTGACTGGAGGCTGATTAAATATGAGGAAAAGGCCATCACGCTAAAAAGGCACTTAATCAGATGTGGCTTAGGCGGCGTGGTGCTAATGAGGGCGGACTCCGAAGTGGACAGGACTGCCAGTGGCACGCTGTGGCCCCGGAGGCTCCGAGGATTCGCGGCCTCCATTTTGGCACGCGTCGCGTTGGGTCGCTTCTCATGTGCCGCCGCTTACAGTAACAATCTGCGACACGCGGAGCCACGCAAGCGGCGAGCCACTATGGGGATCTCTCTCACTCTCCATCTGTGGGTCCACCATCTTGCTCTACAAAAGAACCTATCTCTGCCATTGTTGGATGCTTGGCCGTGAGCTGGCGTATGCATGTGCTTGACCTCTGAACTTTTTGACATTGGTGTTTTTTTTGGGGGGGGGGGGAAATGCATTAACTTCTATTGGATGCTTTGTCACCTCAGGATGGCATATAGAACCTTTTGTGATCCCCTGATGTGATTGAATATAACCTATTTTGAATCTCTATGGTTTTTTATTTTAAGATCAAATATCTTTAAAAACTAATAGCAACAGCCTCTGCTTGACTCTATGTGTACTGCTAATGAACAAATGTTCAGATACTAAAGTGCTTACACGCACCATTATTCCACCAGCATAACTGTAGTCTATTAATGTTATGTACTCAAAGCTTCATCATTGTTCCGTCACCGTTGGAATCGGATATATTTATAGAGACAAATCTTGTTTTTGTGTGTGTGTGTGTGTGTCTGGCTGCTGCACCAGGGCTTGGTTTGGAACAAACAGAAAAGTGATTTAACAGTCTGCGCATGTTTGAACTATTGAGGGAGTATAAACCACGTCTGACCTTTGATTTTCAAGATCATTTGGGTTTTTTTTTTTTTTTTTTGGCTTTGCTGAGAAAACGACATGGTTATAGTGATAGGGTAGAGTGTAGAGTAAGGTCAGGGTGAGCTTCCTTTTGACGTTAAAGCATCCGTCAGTGTTTGATTAGGTGACGGAAGTTAACTAACACGACATCAATACTGAATAAATGCATTGACATCCATCAGACGGCGCAGTGCTCGCTCTCTCATCACTCCCACAGGAAACCTCTATTCTAAACCACAGCCCCTCTGCAGTGAAGTTCGTTCTCCTTTCTTTAAAGTGCACTTACTTCGACAATAAAGCCATGAATGTGCTTTCACATAAATCCATAAATCAATGGAACCGTTACCCAGGGGTCCTCGTCGGAGGGGAAGAAGCCCGGTTTTTCCTTTCGCCGTCGCAAAAAAAAATGTCATTTCAAGAATTGCAACAGGGCCGCTCCGTTGCCTCAGCATGTGCACATGCAATGTGAGAAAGGGATTAAACCTCCAAAGCACAAAAGAAAGCGCTGGCAAAGCCACCCCTTATACCCACACTCGGAGCAACGTGCGCACACTGCTCTGTGTAATTCCGGAAAGAGGGAGATGGAGACGGAGACAAGACGCTGAAATCAAGGACGGGGGGAAGGAAGAGATGGAGAGACCGAAGAAGGTGGAGGAAGGACCATAGGAATCAGAAAGGCATGGAGACAAAGTTGGAGACGGAGAAAAAGACGAGACAACGCTGAGCCTCAGTAACCTGCAGCCATTTTCCTCCCCCCCTCCTCTCTGGAAGCCTGAAACAGTCATAATACGGCCCATAAATCACACGTGTCACATTCCACCGTTTCTCAACTCATCTTTTTCATTTTCTCGGAGTGAAACTTCTCAACACACCGACACAGTTTCATCACCCGGAGTTTCACACAAGGCACCAAGGGTAGAAACCCCCTAGTTAAAGGTCTAATCTTGAATTTTTGAATTTTAAAAAAGAAGCAAAAGTGAACAAATTGACACAGTTCAAGGCATTACGCCTCTCTCCATCTTCACATTGAACCAACAGGGAGGAAAAATTCATTCTTCTCCACATTCTCACTTAATACTCAAATAGAGGAGATGAGCATCATTTAGAGGCAATTCGTTTTATTTTTAAATATTACAATTAGGATCAAATGAATGGGTAATTATGTACAGACATTTTTCCACCAGTGTCCACATAGAATTTCATCTTGGCAGATACAGCCAATACGGTGACTCGGTGCTGCTTGAGCCTGGATTAAAACCAGAAATTATAATTCAGTGGCGGTCATTTGTCTTACATAAGCCTCCGCCCGACTGTTGTAGATTTAATTGGCGAGAACGGTAAAGTTTAGAAATGCAACAATTTAGCGGCAGAATTTATGATGGCGTCGACCGTGCGGCGCAGCCGCACAAACGCACATAAGCTATGGAATGAAATGAATAATTACCTCCTCCTTCTATCAAATCATCAAACCCCCACGGGCCTGTCTGTGATCTGAGGGCAGAGTGACTTCAAGCTCGGGAGAAAACAATGAGCTCCTGTCTCTCCCGCTGACATTGTGACTCTGATGCTGATGGCAATGCGGCCTGCGTGTGCCTGTGCCTGTGCCTGTGCCTGTGCGTGCGTGCGTGCGTGCGTGCGTGCGTGCGTGCGTGCGTGCTGCTGGTCTATGCCTGGCAGCTGAAATCCAATGATGCATGGTGAATAGCAGGTCAGTGTTATTAGGGCTAATCAGATGTATGTGATATGTATAAATAGTGGAATTCCTCCTTGCAGCAGCCGCGGTACACGTCCATCTACAGACGGCTAATGGCGTGTGTGCGTGCGTGCGTGCGTGCGTGCGTGCGTGCGTGCGTGCGTGCGTGTTTTTAGTGGAATGCCGGGGAAGGGATGAGTGATTGAGAGGAGGTGAGAAGAGAAAGAGAGATGTCGTTTTTCAGGGTGCTACGTTATCAGAGAAATTATGGAATTATGCGCAGGTGGAAAGCTGGTGTGAATACTGATGCAGTGGAAATGGATATATTTCTGTTTATACATACACATGTGTGTGCGCGCGCTCAGTGGAGTTTGCAGTTGTACCCATTCTAAATGAGGAAACCGCCTGCAACTGCAACAAATGAGGCATGCCTCTGGGAAGCCTGTAAGTTGAGGGATGTCACCGTGTCTGAGCGAGTTGTGTTTTTTTTGTGCGCAAATGTCGTACACACTTGCTAATTGCCTGCTGCATGTGCGTAAATATTTTTGCATGTCCCTAACGTACTTGTGGAAGAGAGCGTGAGAGAAAATGCAATGATGAGCACGGTTATATATATATTTATATATATATATATATATATATATGCGTAAAGTGGGAATATGTGTGCGCCATTAAATGGAGGAAAGTGGTATGTGGACCGGTGCATTTATTGAAGCAGAAGGGGATATCACGATTTCAAATGGGTGTGTTGGTGTTTGCAGAAATAGATAGAAAGAGAAATGTGGAGGGGGAAAAATAAAACAACAACAAAGCTTTGGGGGCGTTTTTGTCTGAGAACTTCTCTCATCTGGTTGTGAGTTTCCCAGGGGTTTCAGGATTGGTTTCACATTAAGCGCTTAAAAACACCTCCCACGGGGCCCGGGCTCGCCTCGTGAAATAAATATCGAGATCACTCCAAGATTGTTCTAAATTGAATGCAATCTAGCAGAGCTGCGAGCCATCGCTCCCGATCTCTCCTCCCCTCAACTCGTGCCAGCTTCTTTTCTTGTTTCCGTCACAAAAAGGAGGGGATTTTTTCCTCGGGATTGTGCTTCGCCAAAGCAAAGTGTCCGAGAGAGATCTGAGACGCATGAATCATTCGGGCGAGGCAATGTTTGATGGATCATGGAAAGCGAAAAGATACGGGGCAAAGAGGAGGTTAACCGAATGACATAAATGAAACAAAGAGGCTGATGGGGCTTTGAGTGTTTTGGCCACGGAGTGCGAACACAGTAGCATATAAAAAATATTGTGCACCATTGTCGCATCTATTAAATTGTCTGATGTTCATATCTGCCCATCACTGTCCTGAAAGTTATTATAACTTTATTCCACAAAGAACTGCACACCGGAATGGAAAAGTTCAGTTTACAATGTTAAAGAAATTGTTCATTTTTTCCATTTGTTCCTTTTTTTTGTTAAAGCCCCCCCCCCCCACACCCCCCCACCCCCATCCAAGTGAGATATGTGCTTCCGGATGAGAAAATCGTATTTGTTTCCATAATATGGTTTTATTTCGTGCAAAGCTTTAATACGTTGAAACAAAAACAAACACAAGACATATTCATGGATAACAAATGAAACTGTTTCACCTCTGGCTGGTTTTCTTGCATTTTGAGTAGTTCAGAGAGAATGAGAATGAGCTATTTGGATCTGGATCCTCTTTGTGCTTGGTATAGTTGGGGGGAATAACAATCCGTTCGTCATCCTGATTTTTATTTTATTTTTTAAGTCAAATATAGAGTTAACATCTGTTCAGTTTATATGAAATGAGTTATCAGCATCCTGTCACACATCAAGGTTGTGCTAAAATATCCCAGATGGATCTGCTGTTTTTTTTTATTCTAGGGCATAATAATATAATTCAATATGAAAAGAAAAGTAATAATAAACTTCCAAAGCAGAAATCACTGTCTGCCTTGAAGAAATACGTTTTCATCTTTTAGTTTTTTAGTTTTTCAGAGAATATATTTATATTTATGTTATCAATTGCGTTTTGACCAAATGGAATAAACAATTAATAGCTGGAGGATTTGGGTGTAAAAAAATATATATATACTGTATATATATATATATATATATATATATGTAGTGATGTTCGAGGAAAGTGAATTGATTGTTATTGTTATTAATTGCAGAAGGGTTCTGTTTGGATTTCGTCAATTCATCCATGTCGCAGCCAAACGGAAATCGATCCCAAAATAATTTGTTGAATAAATGAGTCCAAAAAACATGTCATGTACTTTTGAAATGGAAGGCAGTGGGCTGAGACTGAAAGTGATTGTTACAACTTTTCCTGAATTGAGACCGAGCTTTGTGTTTTTTGAAAATGCGGAAAGGCTGGATTCAGTCCCACGGTTTGTCTAGGCACGTAGTTGGCAACGTAATAATTGGATGACGGAGCATGATGAACTTTCCCTTCTAGTGGAGAAAAAGTGTTTGGATATTGGCTGTGCCTAAAAAAAAAAAAAAAATCCTCCTCTCTCTCTCTATTTCTTTTTCTTTTTCTTTTTTATTTCCTAATCAACATTTGCCACGAACACCAGCACACACACACACACAAACTCAAACACACGCGCACGCTATTCGCACACGCAGGTGCGCACACTTCCCGACACTGGGAGAGCAGATATGGCACTAGCTGTTCCAATTCCCAGAGCAGCAGCGGGGATGAAAGAGTGCAGAGATTGCCCTCCCATCCTCTCATCTGCTGTTGCCTTCGACACCGGCAGCCGTCAACCCCAAACAGCGCAGCGCTGAAATCTGACAATCTGCCCGGCGCTGCAGCCACGCACAAACTCCCATCCCATTCTATTTTTATCTGGAATTTTGCTCCCTCCCTCCCTCCCTGGATGTAAGATTTATCCTTTTAATTGGCCTGCCACCATAAATAAGGTTTGAATCAATTGTGCATGAATCATAATTTTTTATTATTTTTTTGCCCCCATGCATTCCCTCTCTCCAGCGTGGATGCATTACCGCGCCTATAGAGACTACATAGGGAGCCGGTTTGAGCCGAGACGCGGCTCAGTGGTCTCCCGCTTTACGGATTCATTCCCTCTGACAGCCGGCTCGTCCACGGAGAACCTATAGCTGCGGAGACTCTGTGGCTCCTGAGCGCTCCCCTCGCCGGGCTGGGCGCCCAGGACTCGTCCAATGAGATGGCCACAGTGACTTTCACTCTGTGTGCGAGCGTGGAAAGAGGATCTGAGCTAAGCTGAAATGTGTTGATCTTGGCCAATGTGGAGCGTCTCAAAGTGTGTGCAGAGAGAGAGAGAGAGAGAGAGAGAGAGGCACACGGGGGTTCATGCGTGCCAAGGACGAGTGGTGAAGATAAATCTCAGCACTTCACTGTGTGGAAATTTGAGCTTGCTTACTTGCTTTGTACACAGGGCCGTTCCTCACACTTTGCGTGTTTGTGTGCGCGCGTTAAAGCGAGTGTTTGTTTGTTCAGAGCGGAGTCGTCCACATCGATGGCACTGGTGTCTGTTCTGTCTTCAGACTCTCTGGGGAACGGGCGCGCCCATCAGGAGCCAGTAGCCCTCACGCCGCCAATGAGAGCCTCTCCTTAAGCACGTGATACAGTGCTGGGGATTTTGTTTTTTTCCTCCCGAACAGGCCGAGACACCGTGAGCGGCGTTTCCTGCCCGCATCGCTTCTTAATTTATGTTCACTTGTCCCGGGTACAGACTGCTCTCCGGCAGCTGAACGAACGGGACGCATTTAAAGGTCGTGTGGGCAAACGTGTCGTAAAGAGCCCCCAGCCCCCCTAACCTTGCCTTTCCTGTTTTGCAGACGGACGCGGCGCTGATGTACGACGCCGTGCACGTGGTGGCGGTGGCCGTGCAGCAGTCGCAGCAGATCACCGTCAGCTCGCTGCAGTGCAACCGCCACAAGCCGTGGCGCTTCGGGGGACGCTTCATCGGCCTCATCAAAGAGGTACGAGCCCGACGCCTTCTCTGACCTCTGACCCCTGGAGCCTGCCGCTCCCTGGGGCTCTGCTGTGTGATTATTGATTGGTGTAATCGAAGCGTTTCTACGTCTCTGAAATGCTATTACTGAACTTCATTGCAAATTGGGTTATTTTCATAGCATATTTTCCCCTTTCATCATTAATAAATGTAATCATAAAACATATTTACTGCCCGATATCTCAAAATGTCCTCTATTTTTTTTCTTTCATTCCCCTTTCCTCCTGCTTTTTGCTTCGTGAATATCTCTCCTTGTATCTATATCAAAGCCACCGTGTGTCTCCTTAACTCCAGTCAGGGTCAGCCATTTGCTTTGTTCCGCAGAGCTCTCTGGATGGTATCATTGCAGGTAATTTTCAGAATGAGCCATCTTAGTGGCTGACGCTCCCCCCCCCCCCCCCCCCCCATCTTAGTGGCTGACGCCCCCCCCCCCCCCCCCCACACCCCTTCGACTGCTGTCGCTCGCCATGCCCGTCTGCTCCTGCGATGGCTTTGAAGTGAAACTTCACACATGCATAATGAAGTCTTACCTGTCAAAGTTTCTTCCTATCCCCGCTTCTTTATTTTTTTACTCGTTATGTTGTCGAGAGAGACAGCGAGGGGGGGGGGGAGAGAGAGCCAGCTGGAATCCATAATTGCAGAAGAAAAAAAAGTTTTATGGTTAGAGGTTGGATTGATATTGTTGAGAAAGACGAAACCTTGAGGTTAATGGAATGACTGTGCCGAAAGCTGAGGATTCTGGGCTTTATTTTATTTATTTATTTTTTTAATCGTGCTGTTTTGATTTCCGTTCGCAGGCTCACTGGGACGGCTTGACCGGACGCGTTCTCTTCAACAAGTCCAACGGGCTGAGGACGGATTTCGACCTGGATGTGATCAGCCTGAAGGAGGACGGACTGGAGAAGGTGCGTCACTCGTGGGCGTGGTCGATGCTCGTCCGCCCTTGGGGCACTTTTTCCTTTTCCTCTCTGCAGAAGAGGGGCGAGGCGGCTCAACACTGACTTGTTTCCACAGATCGGAACGTGGGATCCTCCCAGCGGTCTCAATATGTCGGAAAGCCACAAAAGCAAGACGTCCAACATCACCGACTCTCTGGCCAACAAATCCCTGCGCGTGTCCACCATACTGGTAGGCACAGCCCGGATGAAAACACGAGCAACCTCCACATACACACACAACAAATGCAGATGGGAAAAACAACAACAACTGTATATATCTGATGCCAATCACACACACACACACACACACACACACACACCAACATGTCCTTGTTTTTTTTTCCTCTGCACAGGAGGAGCCGTACGTGATGTTTAAGAAGTCGGACAAGCCTCTGTACGGGAACGACCGCTTCGAGGGTTACTGCATCGACCTGCTGAGGGAGCTCTCCTCCATCCTGGGTTTCCGCTACGAGGTGCGCCTGGTCGAGGACGGGAGGTACGGCGCGCTGGATGAGGCCACGGGCCAATGGAACGGCATGGTGCGGGAGCTCATGGACCACGTGAGTCGAGGAATCCCCATTTTGTAAAATATTGGTCATTAAAAAAAATGATGGAGCATCCAGGCCAGGGTATAACTGCCTCTTCACAGTGCTATGTGATATTTTCCAAAAACAAGTTCATTTGGTTTGAACGAATTAAAAACCTGCCGGTGCAGTGCTTTTATTTCAACTAGTTTTCAAAGCAGAACTAATTATTTAAATGGTTTTCTACAATGAAGTTGTAGAAACATTCCTTCCTTGTCATTTCTACAAATCCAGAAATGGAATAAATTGTATTTTTCTTCTTTGTATCAGAAATATTGATCGTGACTAAGCCACAAAAATAAAGCACCGTCGACAGAATCTCAAAGATCTAGAGTATAATAGATGAGGAATAAAGCACCGTCCACTGAAATCGTTGAATTATATCTTAACGATGATCAATAACGCTAACATCAGAGGGGACGTGGGGTTAATTCACCACACATTAACCTAATCCCGAGACTGTGGCCTCAGTGACTCACCTTTGACACCTCAGAAGGAGGATACAGCGTATGACATGTGACTTGCTGATAAACACAGCCCGCTCATCTCCCCCCCCCCTCCCCCCCCCCCCCCCCCCCCCGCACGTATCGACCAATCGGGTCGATACGTGCGGTCCAAATGTTTTCATTGATGGTTACCCCCCGGTTATCTCGTTGCAGAAGGTGGACCTGGCCGTGGCTCCTCTGGCTATCACCTACGTGAGGGAGAAGGTCATTGACTTCTCCAAGCCCTTCATGACGCTGGGGATAAGTATCCTGTACCGCAAGCCCAACGGCACCAACCCCGGGGTCTTCTCCTTCCTCAACCCCCTCTCACCCGACATCTGGATGTATATTCTGCTGGCCTGCTTGGGTGTCAGTTGTGTGCTGTTTGTCATAGCCAGGTAACATGTCAGCCCTCGCTTTCCCCCTCCCCCCATCCTCTCCTCTATCCTCCCGTCCTTTCTTCCTTGCTTTCTTCCTTCCTTCCTTCCTTCCTCTAATTCCTCTTGGGAAATACAGTATGTTGCCCAAAAAGGCCCATACCCTTGTTTTTGCAACTAATTTTAACTTTTAATTGACACTTCCTGCGAATCACTTCTTGAAGCTTTTTGTCATCACTTAAAATTGCAAAAAGCACAAATTGACTCAAATGCC
The DNA here is from genome assembly GCA_016785305.1 of Colistium nudipinnis. Classification (NCBI taxonomy): domain Eukaryota; kingdom Metazoa; phylum Chordata; class Actinopteri; order Pleuronectiformes; family Rhombosoleidae; genus Colistium; species Colistium nudipinnis. The sequence goes on along the minus strand of JAFBJU010005542.1, from coordinate 47,518 downwards.
AAGCAGAGTTTTATGCCAAAGAGGAAATCTGAGATTTGCCTCCTACACCGTTTTGCCCGGAAGAGATTTCACACAAAAAAAAAAATAATACATTAGTTCAGCTCAATTATAATGCAATATTCAAATAGTTTTGAAATAAGTGCAAAAAGCAGTAAATGAGCAGAAGCAATTTGCAAAAACACTGGTATGAGTCTCCATCCGCTGAGTCCTCCCACTCCTATTCCAACTGTGAAACCAGCTTCCTGTTACACCTCTATTAATCAGCTGTACGAAAATCTCTGCGTACAATGCTCAGATTGTACAAGAGCTGTAGATTACAATATCTAGATGAACCTGCTTGCTCCTCTTTCCCCGAATCACCGATGCATGCCCGATGGTGGAAAAGATGCGCGTTAACCCCAGGGCTCCTCTTCCTCCGCTTTGATCCTGAGAGGTTTGGGTTTAGCGCGCACTTCATCAAATGTTACCGGCGAAGATGATCACACGAGAGGAAAAGCGGCAACTGTCACCTATGTTGGCTCAGAATATGCAAAAGTATACGCACAGCCGCACTTTGTTTCCACAGCTCGTCCGGGTAAGTGACGAGCATGCCGTTGTGTTGATATCCCTCCAGTTGTGTTTAAAAGGGCCTGCGTACTTGTATTTACTTGATTTTGCGCCTCTATGGGAACGGAACCGTGCCTGCGTTCCACACGCCGTGTTTAAATCAGAAGTGCCGTGTTCGACACAGGTCACTGAGCTGGTTCTTTTTTTTTTCCACCCCCCTAATTGTAGTATTGATCGTCGCGAGGGCCCCACGATTGATTGGTCAATCCCCCAAATGCAGAGTATTATTTTCTTTAATCCCCGGCAAATAGAGTGACTGCAGCGAGTTTATGAAGTCCCGCGCAATGAAACACTTAACACCTCGGTCACACCAGGGATTCACCACATCTTTTTCCACCTCCCACGCGCATATATATATATATATATATATATATATATATATATACATATATTTATATATACTGTATATATATATATATACTGTATATATATATTTTTTTTACTAAATAAGCAATCTTGGTTTTTTTTAAGCTCTGGAGAAAAACATTCCACCCAGGCGGTTGCTCTCGGGCTCTGTCAGTGGATGAATGGATTCCTGTCTTTGTTAACCTAACCAATTATAATGATGTAATATTTCCCCAAAAATGTCCACATGACAGGAAGAATGGACGATTTCAATTTCCTTATATCGTGTTTACATGTAGTTACAGGCAGCCGCCAATTTGTGGGCCCAGACTGCTGTGATTTTAACCCCCCCCCCTCACCCCCCCACCCAGCCTCTTCACCTGACCTGAGAGAAGAAAGGCAGCAGATCTATAAAGTCAGCCCGAGTAATTGAATCCAACAGACAGTTAATGGAGGGAGCCTGTTGTGTTATTGTGGCCGGGGACGTGCGAAGGAGGAAGGAGGGGCACGGGTATAATAGGGGGGGGGGGGGGGGGGGGGGTTGTGGGAAAAAAAATCTCAGCTGACTCTGGGTGAGGGACGGATACAACCTACGACTTGTTTGTCCAACGTTATTACGTTCATTTAAATATTTTGACTTTAAACCGTCGTACAAAACTAACACATTTGGACGCCAATATTATCATCCTAATGTTTTACAGATGCACTGGTTTATTGCCATAAGCCTTGAAAGAGGGATTGACGATAACACGATTGCTGTCATTTCAACTTAGGGGGGGGGGGGGGGGG